>JARLTB010000026.1:2965000-3385000 GCA_030141615.1 Unio pictorum
ATGTATGTATGTATGTGTGTGTGTGTGTGTGTGTGTGTGTGTGTGTGTGTGTGTGAGTGTGTGTGTGTGTGGGTGGGTGGGTGGGTGGGTGGATGGATGGATGGATGGATGAATGGATGGATGTATTTATGTATGTATTTATGTATGTAAGGTATATATGTATGAAAAATATAAACAAATTCATGAACATAATACATTTATTCAATAATGCGTTGTGTGATGAAAATACATATATTGACAATAAATACAAACCATATATGCCTGAGAAAACGGAACATAAATTGTGAGACTGTTAGAGAGAGAGAGAGAGAGAGAGAGAGAGAGAGAGAGAGAGAGAGAGAGAGAGAGAGAGAGAGCGAGCACACCGCAAACATTTGTAGTTTGCTATAATTATACGTTGATTAATTTAATGCACGAGGAACCATGTGATCAGAATATGAAACAATTTAAATTAAGAAAGAGAATTATAATTCTAAGTATATTGATTTTGAATTTAGTCTCTCTCACACAGGACTGTTGCAGTAATGACGAAATATTCCGTGTTGTGTATGAAATTATCTAGGATAATTGTCGGAGTGGGGTCCGCTTATTATTAAGGATTGCAGGCTTTATATCTTGATCAATTAATTAAATGCATTCATGAAAATACAGCAAGTGTCATAATTTGTTCACTCATGCGCACATATACACAGATTCTCTGTCTCTCGCTGCGCATGAAATCAAAAACTTGTCGAAACCACAAATGAAAGTTGATTCAAAGAGTTTTCCGTTTTGCGGGATTAAAGCACGTCAACAATGAACAACTTTTGTAGCGGTGTATTGTACAGAGAGAGAGAGAGAGAGAGAGAGAGAGAGCACCGCAATTAGTTGTAGTTTTTAAAAATATTTATACGTTAATTTAATGCACAAGGAATGATGTGATCAGAAGGTGCAGAAATTTAAATTAAGAAAGAGAATTTGATTTCGAAGTGTGCTGATTTTGAATTTAGTCTCTCTCACACACGACTGTATTAGTTATTACGAAACATTCCGTGTTGTGTGCGAAATAATGTGTTTTGAGTTGCAGATATTAATTTAATGCATGAGAGACTCAAGTGAACTGGAAGTGCAAAAATTGAAATATATGTAAGAGAGAGAATTTGAATTCGAAGTGTTCTGATTTTGAATTTAGTCTCTCTCTCTCACATTCACGAATGTCGCAGTAATGTCGAAATATTCCGTGTTGTGTGCGATATCTGGGCGAAATGTCTGAGTAGGGTCAGATTCTGATTAAGGATTGCAGGCTTTATATCTAGATCAATTAATTAGACACATTTAGTAATAAAAAGAAATATGACTTTCAATATGCTTTGTTTTAAACAAGGCAATAGCTTTTATAGATTTCCATGACCTAATCTCCAAGCTAAATGGAGTAAAATCTTCAGGTGAAATCCCCATGTCGATATGACCATCCATTCAAGAGCAGATTGATAATAAGATCTTCAAGATGGCCACAATGTTGGACAAATTGAATGTATGGGCTAATAAAACTTATTAATGTCAGGTAAGCGAAAATGTAATTAACATTAGAATAGCATTCCACCAAATCTTATGCAAATTAAATGCAAATGTCTGTTAATATTTTTAATGGTATGTGAAAGTTTCAAATTGTTTCAATTCAAGATGTATATATCGTGAAAGCACAAGTGACTCAGTCATTCTAGGAAAAAAAGACAGAAATGAAAGAATAACTTCAGAAAGTTCAGGTATGGAGCACATCCATAAAGAAATGATTGCAAATAAGATAATTCAATTAAAACATGTTTTTTGTGTCAAAGATAATTATTAAATATATTTTGTTAACAATATCATGTCTTTAATGCATGAAGATATATATAATGATAAACTAATATGACAATGCACAACTTGTACTATAGTGTAATTCATGTATTTTCCAGTATTAATTATTTTCATATACCCCAAATAATAACCAATCAAAAGAAATTACTATAATATTAACAGCATATAGCCAGCTTTCAAAACAAACTTGAAAATGATGACATTAGGCAAAATAAAACAATAATAATACTGTATGACTACAAAATATTAAATAAAGTTCAAAGTCACATAGTTTTTCAAATAAAGCATTTGACAAGTCATGTGACTCATACGAACCTTTAGTTGATGATAACTCAAGAAATACCAGTAAGTGTATAAAATATACACTAATGTGTGCAAATGAAACTTTTTACAAATATTTGCAACTTTTAATGAGTAGGTGTTATCAGCCCCTATATCTGAATTGATTCGCTTAGTTCAATATTATGAACATGAACAATATCATAATGAAAACTTATTGATGCATTTGGATGTAGCATTTCTTAGTTATAACATTAAAAAATCAGTCTCTAAATCCACATAAATAATCATTACTGTATTTTGACAATTTATCATGCATGATGTAGTGATTAAATCTTTTCTCTTGCCAGAATTGTGATCATTGTCAATAAAATGAGTACCCATATAGATTTAAGAGATAATAAAGATATACTGTTTGTATTTAAGACGACATTTATGATCATAACATTTAACTATATGATTAAATAAGAATTATGTATCTCTATGTTAAATGCAATATGTACAACTGATAATAAGCAAAAGTTCAAAATAATTTGTTCTGTTTGAAGAATTCAAAATTGTGTGTTTTGTCACACAAAAAATGAGACACCAGTGACCACTATAAAATATGATTTATATACAGCCAATATGTACAACTGAACAATACATAAATTATCTTCAAATGTCCAAAAAATGTAACATTTATTAAATCAAGAAGGTAAAAAGTGAAATCTATAAGAATATGAGACGAATTGCATAAAATGAGACACTTTTTCAGCACTTTCAACTACATGCCACTAGTAGTCTCTCTAAGCCCAGACAGGAGAAGGTATTTAAATATCCATCTCAATGTCATCAGCCTCATCTTCTGAAGATGGGTCTGAATCCATTGATTCGTACCCTCTAACATCTAACTGTTCTAGCAGATATTCATCTGATACAAGATTATCAAGAATAGAGGAAATCTCTTGGTCATCACTTGGTAGGTCGAATTGTAATTTCTTGTGGAAATGTAATGTAACTTCATTAACAATGCTTACATTAGAGAACATATGTCTCAGATGAAGAATACATCTCTCTACATTTAAACCCTCCAATAGTAGGACAGCTCTGTGAATATCGCTCTCTGCTCTCTCAAATGAAGTTAGTACTGCGTCCTGTTGTTTCATGTAAAAGCAATGTGTGCTCCTTATGTCACATGCAATGGGTTCAATTTCTTCCTCACATCTCTCCTTTGTTTCATTTAAATCAATTAGAAGTCTTTTAAGTTCTTCTGGAACTGCAGCTGAAGCCTCTATAGATTTCAAGCTATCCAGGTGCAGTTTTTCTGGATATGGCATTTTACTGCCTTCCAACAAATTGTACTCCTTAAGCAGCAGAGAGAGCGAATCGGACAACTTAATAGAAGCGTCTATTTGGCAAACCAAGGCTTGCTCCAAAATCGAAAAAAAAGTTTCCTTTGGAGACGCAAAAGTCGTTGTTGGCCCCCCCCCCAATGCTGCTATGGGGTTAAAAATCTTTTTTACGATTTCAACCGAATATTTGATCAAGTTTGATACGATATCTTGATCTCGGGTCGTGCAAATTTATCGTTACAAATAATGTGGAATTGACAGAGCGTGACTAAAGAAATTTCTAAAGAGATTATAATCCATATCACCGCCGCACCAAGTTTGCCAAATATTTTGTAGCGTATGTGTGTCAACTCCGTTAAATACAGCAATAATATTGCAGTTATCTCTGATCACTTTTTGTATTTGAGTGTATCGTTGAGTGACACATATCACATCGGTATTTTTATGCCTACCTCTGGAAAATATCCTAGCGGGATTCTTTTTGATTGTCTAGCATGACATCATTATATACGACTAAATTATCAATACTTCCATCAATAGCATTAATGCTCAGTGCTTCCTCGATATCGGTTATAAACTCTATAATATCATCATCGGTTTCCGATTTTGCTTTCTCGTTAAAATCCTTTAACACCTCGTAACATCGCTGATCGTCTACACTCGGGGCTACTAAATACAACTTGTCCCACTTCATCCATCTCGTTATCAAATTAAGTAGCAGTTGTGTCTTGCCACTTCCAGATGGTCCGATTATAATCATGTGAATAGAATTTGGTAGCGCTGCATGATGCTTAACTAGTTCTAGCGTTTTTGTCGCCGAAAAATCACTTACATTCATGTTATTATAAATAAATTATGGATCTATATTGTGTGAAATGTAAGCAGCGTACTAGCACAACCGACTTGACGACGATTACAACTAAAAATAACAGATCAGCACTTGATGGTAAGTGTGTAGAATGTGGTACCAAAAAATTTAGATTTGTTTTTATGAAATCTGGAGATGTTTTTAAAACAAACGAGGAGGTGATATTGCAGCCAAGTTAGTAAAACTCCCAGGAACACCATGGGCAAAATATCCAGGAGAAAAACACCTTCCAGGGCATAGTTATTGTGGACCCGGGATCAGACTCGATATCAGACTCGATGATCAAAACCAACCCCGACCCGGTGAAAACCCAATAAACGCTATTGATAAGGCGTGTCATGCTCATGATGTTTCTTATAAAAGCAGTAATCTGCAACACAGACATATCGCAGATGTAAAATTAATTCATGCGTTGAATTCTATCACTGATAAATCCTTCAAAGAAAAATTGGCTTCATGGTTGATAAAATCGGCGATGAAAAGTAAATTGATGTTGGGTGCTAGTAATTAATAACATCATGGAATCTATTTATTATTCTCCAAGAGGATACTGGAGGGGTGAATCAGCAATCAGTAAACTCGCTAGCGCCGCAAAGGTGAAAAATACCACTGCAGCGGATTGGTTATCCAAACAGGCGATATGGCAAATTTATCTATCACCGCCTAAACAAATGAACTTCTCGCATTTTGATGTCAGCGCACCTAATGAGGTTCATCAAGCTCATATATTATTTCTGCCGCATGATGGTGTTTACAAATACGCGCTAACCGTAGTTGATGTTGCGAGTAGATACAAACAAGCAGAACCTCTTAAAACAAAATCATCAACTGAAGTTGATTCTGCGTTTGAAAGGATTTATCGAAGGGGTCCTCTGCATTGGCCAGATCTATTACAAGTTGCTCCTGGAAAGGAATTTCAGGGTGAAGTGTTATCAACAATAAAGCATCATATTGTCACCATCAGACAAGGACATACTGCACTACATCACGATCAGGCAATTGTTGAACGATTTGATCGGACACTTGCTGGGCGGTTATTTGGATATCAATACGCAAAATAATTTATTCAGGATAAACGATCTCGTGAATGGTTCAAGAGATTACCAGGCGTAATTACCGCGCTGAATAATGGGATTGCTCAAACAATTAATATGAAACCTAACAACGCGATTAAATAAAAGTATATACCTGTAAAACCGCAAAATGATTTTTCAAAACAACTAATAGTCGGCAATATCACTGTTAGATATTTTTATGAATCAAGAGAGCTCAAAGGCGGCAACAAAAAAGCTACTGATCCTACTTTGGAGTGTTACTGCACATACAATATCTAGCATAACGAGATCTACGGGTAGACCGCCAGTTGGATTCAACTGCTCCTCAAAGAGGATTTACTCGGAAACAACAAGTGATACCCGAGGATACTCAATTACCGCCGAGCGGTCTTAACTAGCACCTCTGCGTCTGTTGCACTCAAGACAAGTCAGCATGACATTATCTCTGTTATGACCAACACTGCTATATTTTCTGTCTACCGTAAATTGGCAGGGGTCTTTATCCGACCAACACCAATGCATTATACAATTGCAACTTGCACAGTGATTATTCTGTTGCTGTTTCAGTGTGATTATGAATTCTGCATCAATATCAAATTTTCTGTTATTTTTTTGTCCTGTTGTTTATAAGCAGAGAGTTTTTTCTGATTATGTCATCGCTGACAATATCACTTATTGTAGTGTCATTATAGTCTAAAACAACTCTTCGAAGTTGATTTATTCATAGTACTCTGGACACCGCAAGATAAACTAAATTCAACCACTCGATGAGATTATCTATGATCCAAACAATTGTATCGGATATAGTCAACCCCTGCGAAGAATGTATCGTCGCTGCGTATCCTAGCTTACATGTGGATTTATCAGCACGCAATTCATCTTCGACGACGACATTGATATCAACTAACACAATATCATGTAATACGAAAATCTGCTTTTCTGTCAAGCCTGGCATATCCACTTCGATATTTTGTCTTCGTGTATCCTTGGGTCTATAACACAGCGGCACTGGAAGTATTGCAAATTTTTCTTTATGCGTGTCAAATAACTTCATCTGAAGTGTATCTCTGACTTTCTTTCCACTTGCCACTATCAAATTATTTGGTCTCTACGCTTCCCAAAAATCATTTAATGGGGTTTCTGAAATTATTTCACACGCTATTTCACATTGGATTCTATCCGGTTGTAATCTGATTAGTTTCTTGAACTCGCGTAATTGTTTATCAAGTGATCTCTTATCAGTATTAATTTCTTCATAATAGTCTACAAAATTCTTTAGCCAATCATGTGGGGATAAACCGACAAATGGTGGTGGTTGACCATAATCGCCACACATTATCACTTTTGTATTCGCTAGCAATAACCAATCGAGAAACCTTTGTAATACATCTAACGACACTGTGCATATCTCATCCCAAATGAGGATTTCAGGAATATATTTTTCGCCCATTCGATCAGGAGTCCATTCGTCACCTTTCCATTGAAAAAAACTGTGATAAGTGCAAGCATTAATTCCTCGTTGTTTCATTTCTCTTGCAAGTCTGTGTGTTGGTGTTTGCACAGTCATGTTTGATTTCCCTCGAAATAATTCAATCGCACGAGTCGTCTTCACTGACCCACCATAGCCGTTTAAGTAACGTGTTTTATATCTACATATTGGATCGGAACACGACGGTGCATTAGATAGTTCTGATATCTGAATATTTTTCAAGTAATTGTTTTCAATTGTAACATCTACTGATTTGGAGTAATCATGCAGTATTTCCATTTTAATTCTCCATGATCCCCAACTCTCGTCTGAATTAGTGAATTCAGCCACTGCTTCTTTATGTTTTACGTCTATATAAAATGAATCAGTGGCGACTCTAACTGCGGTGTCAGGAAATCTATTTATCATTGAAAGTAAATTAATAGAAGCATACGCCAGCATAGACGACCTTAATTACATATATTGAGGATTTTCTCCATCTGTGTAAGTAACAATTGTACCTAATTTGGTTCCATCGGATAAGAAAGCGTCTTTACGATCGACGTATATACCCCTAGATGTTACATCTGCTATTATAAAATCGTATTCAGCATCATATCTATAATCAACCGCGAAGAATATCGTTTGTAGTCGTATTATCCACCCTGTGTGAACTTGCCAATTATTCTTCTACCGAGATCTTTTGCGTGTTTATTTCTAACTTCAAAGATTTCTTTGGAGCATTTCACGATATTGTCTTCGTCGAGATCGGAGAATTGTTTTTTGTTTTCGATGATTATACTATGTAGACTATCGGGTTGTGGTAACCAGACTTCAGTTTGTTTCCGATATGATATAATTGCTTCACTGACAATCAGCGATATCAGCATTTTAGAATCAATCATATACCGTAATACCACTATTGGCATCCAGTGTTTTTGAGATGTGTCTACCAAACCAAACATAACAGCATGGATTAAGTCCTTTAGCCAATTCAAATGATACCAGACGAGCGAATCCGGTTAAATCAACACGGGTCATCTCGTGTGTGGGATGTCCAAATCTTTTGAAGTACTCAGAACACTCTCCATACCCAAGAAAACTCCCTGGATAACACGCAGTCAACCGAGATAATACTTTTGGGGTCGTATTTTGTATTCCATAATACACCATGGCCATATTTAACGCAGCTTGATTCGATATTTGATAGAAATTCTGCGCGTGTTGGTTTCCATAGATTTCTCTTTCTCGTGAAATGAGCTGCAATTGACGGAATTGTAAAACAGTTTGTTAGTAATTGTTCATCATGTTCCGTTTAAAAACCATTAGCTAGTTTTTTCATCTCGTTGTGGAGGGCTTCAGTACGGTATAATTCGCCATTGGGTCTTACAAATTGATCGAATTTACCCTCTTCGTTTTCAAAATTGTGAAGTAACCACACTGACACAGGATCGTTGTTACTTAACTCGTAAATAAAAGCAAATAAATTTCCCTTGTATTATATCCCGCGGAAATATTGTTAACGCAGGTGTCCACGCGTGTTCATTATGGTCAATAATTTTGATTGGAACTCCTTTTCATTTATATTTCGATTCGTGTAATACCTCTCCTGTTATCGTCATTACGGTTATTGGGAATCTTAATGATGTTTCTAATTTGGCTATATCTTGAATTGTTTCGCCGTTCTCCTTCACTGTTAATCCCCATTCGTTTATTTTTGTGTGTCTTAGATCCGTCAATTTGTTTCCACGCAACGCATTTGTAAAATGCTCCATTATTCGTTCTTCTACAAAAAATTTTCTTGACGAAGTCAACGGTGACAGTTTCATGGGTTTTAATTTTTCAAAACTCGGTTTATCATTTATCGGATAGATCCCATAAACAACCATGGTTACAGGATAGGATCTCTCGTAATACGGTTTGTCAAACCCAGTCAGAATTCCTGGTTTGGAATCCTGACTCACAGTGACAGTTCTCTTATTTTTCAGGATGGGTTCAAATTTGTCGCGTATAATCCAATTCCCCGTTTATGAGGTGATAATGAATTTCACTCTAAAAAAATACTTTTTCTTGTTAAGATGTGAGATTATAAGTGCTGCTCTTTCGTCGTTCATGGTAGCATCAACACTACCATCAATTCGAAATGTTGACCAACAGTGAGATGCTCCATCGCGCTTGAATTCATTAAATGGATCACGGATTCTACCTATCATGCTTCTATCACTTATTAGACCCATTGGTACATCAGTGGAGACTGTATCGAGATTGAATTCAACATTTTTCCAAGGCGTAATTTTCGATAATCTCTCGAACTCCTTCATATAATAATTAAAACAAGTATTTAAATAAGGAATTTATTATATAATGAATCATTGCAAATGGCCTTCTGCATAATTATGTTGATACTTTGGTCCAATTTGGGCCCATTCGGCGCCCTTAAGACACCGGCGCCCGGGGCGAATGCCAGAATTGTACCCCCGTTGCAACGCCAATGCTGTGTGAATAAATTGTAATGAAGAAGGAGAATATTTCAATTTGAAGTTAAAAAGAAAGCAATCGATAGATTGCTAGTATCATATAATAATAATAATAATAATGATAATAATAATAATAATAATAATAATAATAATAAAATTAATAATAATAATAATAATAATAATAATAATAATAATAATAATAATTATAAAATGAATCACCTTATTATTACAAAACCATTGAATCATCTAAGGAAAGTTGAATGGTTAACAATAAGACATTAATAAACCTTATCGTATATAGATCTCCATTTACCTATACAGAATCAAAAAGATCACTAATTGAATTAAATTATTCGAATATAATTTAGGATCTAATGCATCTTACGTACGTACCACAGTAAATGTCATAATTATAACAATAAAGGGTCACTTTTGTTATGTTCATACGTTGATAAATATCCATGTCTGAAAATTGCCTTCTGACTTTCGAAATTACTTCCACGAAGCAGAACGGAGCAGTACTTGTTTGTGAGAAGAACAATAAGCCAGTTAAGGTCAGCTGTTTATAATCAATACCGTTGCTATATGGTTCGAAAAGTCGTTGTAGCGATTGGTAGTCTTGTTTATAGTTACAATACCTTACTCAGGTAATTAAATATTCTTGTAGAAGTGAACATCCAGACAGTTTTCACAACTTAGTTTGTAAGAAATTGAAAGCAGGCAATATGTAAGTATCAATCTAATATATTATCCTACAAGTTTCTTTCACATAGCACAACACAATTTACATTCTTATATATTTCATAGTGATACATTGATATTTATCGGTGGAAGAATTTCGATTTCACGACAGTGGCAATGCGACGTTTAATCGCCTCAGTGTGGAGATCACTATTGGAATTGCTTTTTTAAATTAAAAATGTGATATCAACTCTGATTCATACAATTCAAAACCGTTTTTCGATATTTAGTCCTGTTAAAATTTCATCGTCTTGTTCTGCTCGTGCTCTCTCTGTTTCTCCTATTCTCCCGCTCTCCATCCACATTTAGATTTATATATCTTAATATGTATCAACTGTAAAATGAAGAATGTACATTTATGCAAAGAAGAAGTTGCCGCCATGAAATGCATTAACAGAGGAATGTAGACTTTCCTCATGAGGCATTGGAAACCTCCAGTTAATATCGCGACCTGTTGTAATGTGTCAGTCATGCAGTAAGTGAAACCTATAATACTCTATTAGAAACAGTACACATGTTTTGACAGCAAACGTATTCATTAAGTCTAGAACTGCACATATTTAAATAACAGTTTACGCTCGCATCGCACTAGTGTTTTAAAAGTATGGTTGCATTCCGCATTGATGACAGTCAAGAGCAAGGTAAAATTAATTGGCAATCCAAAGACGGATACAGCGTCTACTACCAAGCTCGATATCAAGCTTGCCAAGGCCACACATCAAATTGAGTCTGGACTTAGAGCTGAACAAAACAAAGTATGAAAATAGTTTAACATTAACGCATAATCGTGAAAATCCGATGTTTTAGAATGTTAATCTAATTGAAATCTTTGAGATACTATCGCTTTAGAGAAAATGTTTGATACCGATACAGATAAATCTAAATGAAAATAACATTGTTTCTTGTACAGTGTGACATTGGCATAGGGATGATATTTGGCTCCCAGGGCAAAACACCCAAATTTGCGGCGCCCAGTGTAAAACACCCAATTTTGCGCCCCCGCTGCCCTTGTTGCGCAGTTATGTTGATACTTTGGTCCTCTTTGGGCCCATTTGGCGCCCCTTAATCATCTTTTCCCGGGGCGAATTCCCCATTTTTTTCCCCGTAGCTAAGCCAATGCAGTGTGAACAAATCGTAATGAGGAATGCTCATATTTCAATTTGAAGTTCAAAACAATTCAATCGATAGACCGTTAGTAGCATATAATAATACTTATACAAATAATAATAATACTAATAATGATAATAATAATAATAATAATAATAATAACAATACTAATACTACTACTAATAATAATAATGATACTCAATCGTATTTCGAAAACAATTTTGATGCTGACAAATCTAAATGAAGATAAGATTTTTGCTTAAAATAAGTGAGAAACAAACATTTGATAACGACGCGTACAGCTCATAAAATTTTTTGTTTTATTTATACATAATAAAATAAAATTGAACTCTTCCTGTGACCGACTGCTTGAAGCATCCGCCTCTTTTGCAGAAGGTTGCGGATTCGAACCCCGACCGAGTCATACAAAAGACTAATAAAAATGGTTCTAACAGCTGCCTCGCAATTTACTCACCATATAGCGCTTATTGTTAGGACTGTTCGACCCGGTGTCAGAATAATGTGAGTCTGTGGAACATAATGATACATGTCTGCGGCATGTTGTCCCAGTGCAAGACATCACTATAAACTGTTACAATGCCAACATCGTAGCAATATGACTGAGAAATTGTTAAAATCGAAACTAAAAGCAAATAATTGGTAAGCTCACTGTGTTTAGATTATTATCTCTGCAATTACCTCTTGTCCGAATAGTTGAATATCAGAGAATATTTTCTCTTTTGAAACAATATATGAAAGCAGCATCTAAATCAAATCACCTTATTATTACAATACCATTGAATCGTCCATGGTAAGTTGAATGGTTAACAATAAGACATTAAAAAACTTTGTCGTATATAGATCTCCATTTACCTATAAAGATTCATATATCACTAATTGAATTAAATTATTCGTATATAATTTAGGATCTAATGCATCTTACATACGTACCATTGTACATGTCATATTTACAACATTAAAGGGTCACTTTTTCTATGTTCATACGTTGATATATGTCCATGTCTGAAAATTGCCTTCTGACTTTCGAAATTACTTCCACGAAGCAGAACGGAGCAATACTTGTTTGTGAGAAGAACAATAAGCCAGTTAAGGTCAACTGTTTATAATCAATACCGTTGCTAAATGGTTCAAAAAGTCGTTGCAGCGATTGGTAGGCTTGTTTATAGTTACAATACCTTACTCAGGTAATTAAATATTCTTGTAGCAGGGATCATCCAGAAAGTTTTCACAACTTAGTTTGTAAGGAATTGAAAGCAGGCAATATGTAAGTATCAATCTAATATATTATCCTACAAGTTTCTTTCACATAGCACAACACAATTTACGTTCTTATATATTTTATAGTGATACATTGATATTTATCGGTGGAAGAATTTCGATTTCACGACAGTGGCGATGCGACGTTTAATCGCCTCAGTGTGGAGATCACTATTGGAATTGCGTTTTTAATCAAAAATGTGATATCAACTCTGATTCATACAATTCAAAACCGTTTTTCGATATTTAGTCCTGTTAAAATTTCATCGTCTTGTTCTGCTCGTGCTCTCTCTGTTTCTCCTATTCTCCCGCTCTCCATCCACATTTAGATTTATATATCTTAATATGTGTCAACTGTAAAATGTAGAATGTACATTTATGCAAAGAAGAAGTTGCCGCCATGAAATGCCTTAACAGAGGAATGTAGACTTTCTTCATGAGGCATTGGAAACCTCCAGTTAATATCGCGACCTGTTGTAATGTGTCAGTCATGCAGTAAGTGAAACCTATAATACTCTATTAGAAACAGTACACATGTTTTGACAGCAAACGTATTCATTAAGTCTAGAACTGCACATATTTAAATAACAGTTTACGCTCGCATCGCACTAGTGTTTTAAAGTATGGTTGCATTCCGCATTGATGACAGTCAAGAGCAAGGTAAAATTAATTGGCAATCCAAAGACGGATACAGCGTCTACTGTACCAAGCTCGATATCAAGCTTGCCAAGGCCACACATCAAATTGAGTCTGGACTTAGAGCTGAACAAAACAAAGTATGAAAATAGTTTAACATTAACGCATAATCGTGAAAATCCGATGTTTTAGAATGTTAATCTAATTGAAATCTTTGAGATACTATCGCTTTAGAGAAAATGTTTGATACCGATAAATAAAATCTAAACGAAAATTACGTTGTTTCTTGTACAGTGTGACGTTGGCATAGGGATGATATTTGGCGCCCAGGGCAAAACACCCAAATTTGCGGCGCCCAGTGTAAAACATCCAATTTTGCGCCCCCGCTGCCCTGTTGCGCAGTTATGTTGATACTTTGGTCCGATTTGGGCCCATTTGGCGCCCCTTAATCATCTTTTCCCAGGGCGAATTCCCCACTTTTTTCCCCGTAGCTAAGCCAATGCAGTGTGAACAAATCGTAATGAGGAATGCGCATATTTCAATTTAAAGGTCAAAAGAATTCAATCGAGAGACCGTTAGTAGCATATAATAATACTTATACAAATACTAAAAATAATAATAATAATAATAATAATAATAATACTCAATCATATTTCGAAAACAATTTTGATGCTGACAAATCTAAATGAAGATAAGATTTTTGCTTAAAATAAATGAGAAACAAACACTTGATAACGACGCGTACAGCTCATAAATTTTTTTTTTTATACATGATAAAAGAAAATTGAACTCTTCCTGTGACCGACTGCTTGAAGCATCCGCCTCTTTTGCAGAAGGTTGCGGATTCGAACCCCGACCGAGTCATACAAAAGACTAATAAAAATGGTTCTAACAGCTGCCTCGCAATGCACTCACCATGTAGCGCTTATAGTTAGGACTGTTCGACCCGGTGTCAGAATAATGTGAGTCTGTGGAACATAATGATACATGTCTGCGGCATGTTGTCCCAGCGCAAGACATCACTATAAACTGTCACAATGCCAACATCGTAGCAATATGACTGAGAAATTGTTAAAATCGGAACTAAAATCAAATAATTGGTAAACTCACAGAGACTCACTGTGTTTAGATTATTATCTCTGCAATTACCTCTTGTCCGAATAGTTGAATATCAGAGAATATTTTCTCTTTTGAAACAATATATGAAAGCAGCATCTAAATCAAATCACCTTATTATTACAATACCATTGAATCGTCCATGGTAAGTTGAATGGTTAACAATAAGACATTAAAAAACTTTGTCGTATATAGATCTCCATTTACCTATAAAGAATCATAGATCACTAATTGAATTAAATTATTCGTATATAATTTAGGATCTAATGCATCTTACATACGTACCATTGTACATGTCATATTTACAACATTAAAGGGTCACTTTTTCTATGTTCATACGTTGATATATGTCCATGTCTGAAAATTGCCTTCTGACTTTCGAAATTACTTCCACGAAGCAGAACGGAGCAGTACTTGTTTGTGAGAAGAACAATAAGCCAGTTAAGGTCAACTGTTTATAATCAATACCGTTGCTAAATGGTTCAAAAAGTCGTTGCAGCGATTGGTAGGCTTGTTTATAGTTACAATACCTTACTCAGGTAATTAAATATTCTTGTAGCAGGGAACATCCAGACAGTTTTCACAACTTAGTTTGTAAGGAATTGAAAGCAGGCAATATGTAAGTATCAATCTAATATATTATCCTACAAGTTTCTTTCACATAGCACAACACAATTTACGTTCTTATATATTTTATAGTGATACATTGATATTTATCGGTGGAAGAATTTCGATTTCACGACAGTGGCGATGCGACGTTTAATCGCCTCAGTGTGGAGATCACTATTGGAATTGCGTTTTTAATCAAAAATGTGATATCAACTCTGATTCATACAATTCAAAACCGTTTTTCGATATTTAGTCCTGTTAAAATTTCATCGTCTTGTTCTGCTCGTGCTCTCTCTGTTTCTCCTATTCTCCCGCTCTCCATCCACATTTAGATTTATATATCTTAATATGTGTCAACTGTAAAATGTAGAATGTACATTTATGCAAAGAAGAAGTTGCCGCCATGAAATGCCTTAACAGAGGAATGTAGACTTTCTTCATGAGGCATTGGAAACCTCCAGTTAATATCGCGACCTGTTGTAATGTGTCAGTCATGCAGTAAGTGAAACCTATAATACTCTATTAGAAACAGTACACATGTTTTGACAGCAAACGTATTCATTAAGTCTAGAACTGCACATATTTAAATAACAGTTTACGCTCGCATCGCACTAGTGTTTTAAAGTATGGTTGCATTCCGCATTGATGACAGTCAAGAGCAAGGTAAAATTAATTGGCAATCCAAAGACGGATACAGCGTCTACTGTACCAAGCTCGATATCAAGCTTGCCAAGGCCACACATCAAATTGAGTCTGGACTTAGAGCTGAACAAAACAAAGTATGAAAATAGTTTAACATTAACGCATAATCGTGAAAATCCGATGTTTTAGAATGTTAATCTAATTGAAATCTTTGAGATACTATCGTTTTAGAGAAAATGTTTGATACCGATAAGATAAATCTAAATGAAAATAACGTTGTTTCTTGTACAGTGTGACATTGGCATAGGGATGATATTTGGCGCCCAGGGCAAAACACCCAAATTTGCGGCGCCCAGTGTAAAACACCCAATTTTGCGCCCCGCTGCCCTGTTGCGCAGTTATGTTGATACTTTGGTCCGATTTGGGCCCATTTGGCGCCCCTTAATCATCTTTTCCCGGGGCGAATTCCCAACTTTTTTCCCCGTAGCTAAGCCAATGCAGTGTAAACAAATTGTAATGAGGAATGCGGATATTTCAATTTGAAGGTCAAAAGAATTCAATCGATAGACCGTTAGTAGCATATAATAATACTTATACAAATACTAATAATAATAATAATAATAATAATAATAATAATAATAATAATAATAATGATACTAATAATAATAATACTCAATCGTATTTCGAAAACAATTTTGATGCTGACAAATCTAAATGAAGATAAGATTTTTGCTTAAAATAAGTGAGAAACAAACATTTGATAACGACGCGTACAGCTCATAAAATTTTTTGTTTTATTTATACATGATAAAAGAAAATTGAACTCTTCCTGTGACCGACTGCTTGAAGCATCCGCCTATTTTGCAGAAGGTTGCGGATTCGATCCCCGACCGAGTCATACAAAAGACTAATAAAAATGGTTCTAACAGCTGCCTCGCAATGCACTCACCATGTAGCGCTTATAGTTAGGACTGTTCGACCCGGTGTCAGAATAATGTGAGTCTGTGGAACATAATGATACATGTCTGCGGCATGTTGTCCCAGCGCAAGACATCACTATAAACTGTCACAATGCCAGCATCGTAGCAATATGACTGAGAAATTGTTAAAATCGAAACTAAAAGCAAATAATTGGTAAACTCACAGAGACTCACTGTGTTTAGATTATTATCTCTGCAATTACCTCTTGTCCGAATAGTTGAATATCAGAGAATCTTTTCTTTTTTGAAACAATATATGAAAGCAGCATCTAAATCAAATCACCTTATTATTACAATACCATTGAATCGTCCATGGTAAGTTGAATGGTTAACAATAAGACATTAAAAAACTTTGTCGTATATAGATCTCCATTTATCTATAAAGAATCATAGATCACTAATTGAATTAAATTATTCGTATATAATTTAGGATCTAATGCATCTTACATACGTACCATTGTACATGTCATATTTACAACATTAAAGGGTCACTTTTTCTATGTTCATACGTTGATATATGTCCATGTCTGAAAATTGCCTTCTGACTTTCGAAATTACTTCCACGAAGCAGAACGGAGCAGTACTTGTTTGTGAGAAGAAAAATAAGCCAGTTAAGGTCAACTGTTTATAATCAATACCGTTGCTAAATGGTTCAAAAAGTCGTTGCAGCGATTGGTAGGCTTGTTTATAGTTACAATACCTTACTCAGGTAATTAAATATTCTTGTAGCAGGGAACATCCAGACAGTTTTCACAACTTAGTTTGTAAGGAATTGAAAGCAGGCAATATGTAAGTATCAATCTAATATATTATCCTACAAGTTTCTTTCACATAGCACAACACAATTTACATTCTTATATATTTCATAGTGATACATTGACATTTATCGGTGGAAGAATTTCGATTTCACGACAGTGGCGATGCGACGTTTAATCGCCTCAGTGTGGAGATCACTATTGGAATTGCTTTTTTAAATTAAAAATGTGATATCAACTCTGATTCATACAATTCAAAACCGTTTTTCGATATTTAGTCCTGTTAAAACTTCATCGTCTTGTTCTGCTCGTGCTCTCTCTGTTTCTCCTATTCTCCTGCTCTCCATCCACATTTAGATTTATATATCTTAATATGTGTCAACTGTAAAATGTAGAATGTACATTTATGCAAAGAAGAAGTTGCCGCCATGAAATGCCTTAACAGAGGAATGTAGACTTTCCTCATGAGGCATTGGAAACCTCCAGTTAATATCGCGACCTGTTGTAATGTGTCAGTCATGCAGAAAGTGAAACCTATAATACTCTATTAGAAACAGTACACATGTTTTGACAGCAAACGTATTCATTAAGTCTAGAACTGCACATATTTAAATAACAGTTTACGCTCGCATCGCACTAGTGTTTTAAAGTATGGTTGCATTCCGCATTGATGACAGTCAAGATCAAGGTAAAATTAATTGGCAATCCAAAGACGGATACAGCGTCTACTACCAAGCTCGATATCAAGCTTGCCAAGGCCACACATCAAATTGAGTCTGGACTTAGAGCTGAACAAAACAAAGTATGAAAATAGTTTAACATTAACGCATAATCGTGAAAATCCGATGTTTTAGAATGTTAATCTAATTGAAATCTTTGAGATACTATCGCTTTAGAGAAAATGTTTGATACCGATAAATAAAATCTAAATGAAAATATCGTTGTTTCTTGTACAGTGTGACATTGGCATAGGGATGATATTTGGCGCCCAGGGCAAAACACCCAAATTTGCGGCGCCCAGTGTAAAACACCCAATTTTGCGCCCCCGCTGCCCTTGTTGCGCAGTTATGTTGATACTTTGGTCCGATTTGGGCCCATTTGGCGCGCCTTAATCATCTTTTCCCGGGGCGAATTCCCAACTTTTTTCCCCGTAGCTAAGCCAATGCAGTGTAAACAAATTGTAATGAGGAATGCGCATATTTCAATTTGAAGGTCAAAAGAATTCAATCGATAGACCGTTAGTAGCATATAATAATACTTATACAAATACTACTACTACTAATAATACTAATAATAATAATGATACTAATAATAATAATACTCAATCGTATTTCGAAAACAATTTTGATGCTGACAAATCTAAATGAAGATAAGATTTTTGCTTAAAATAAGTGAGAAACAAACATTTGATAACGACGCGTACAGCTCATAAAATTTTTTGTTTTATTTATACATGATAAAAGAAAATTGAACTCTTCCTGTGACCGACTGCTTGAAGCATCCGCCTATTTTGCAGAAGGTTGCGGATTCGATCCCCGACCGAGTCATACAAAAGACTAATAAAAATGGTTCTAACAGCTGCCTCGCAATGCACTCACCATGTAGCACTTATAGTTAGGACTGTTCGACCCGGTGTCAGAATAATGTGAGTCTGTGGAACATAATGATACATGTCTGCGGCATGTTGTCCCAGCGCAAGACATCACTATAAACTGTCACAATGCCAGCATCGTAGCAATATGACTGAGAAATTGTTAAAATCGAAACTAAAAGCAAATAATTGGTAAACTCACAGAGACTCACTGTGTTTAGATTATTATCTCTGCAATTACCTCTTGTCCGAATAGTTGAATATCAGAGAATATTTTCTCTTTTGAAACAATATATGAAAGCAGCATCTAAATCAAATCACCTTATTATTACAATACCATTGAATCGTCCATGGTAAGTTGAATGGTTAACAATAAGACATTAAAAAACTTTGTCGTATATAGATCTCCATTTACCTATAAAGAATCATAGATCACTAATTGAATTAAATTATTCGTATATAATTTAGGATCTAATGCATCTTACATACGTACCATTGTACATGTCATATTTACAACATTAAAGGGTCACTTTTTCTATGTTCATACGTTGATATATGTCCATGTCTGAAAATTGCCTTCTGACTTTCGAAATTACTTCCACGAAGCAGAACGGAGCAATACTTGTTTGTGAGAAGAACAATAAGCCAGTTAAGGTCAACTGTTTATAATCAATACCGTTGCTAAATGGTTCAAAAAGTCGTTGCAGCGATTGGTAGGCTTGTTTATAGTTACAATACCTTACTCAGGTAATTAAATATTCTTGTAGCAGGGAACATCCAGACAGTTTTCACAACTTAGTTTGTAAGGAATTGAAAGCAGGCAATATGTAAGTATCAATTTAATATATTATCCTACAAGTTTCTTTCACATACAGAGTCAGGGTACCTAAGTACACTGCTTTATTTATCAATGAATGATTTTATGGAGAGTGATGTACATCCAACGAACTGTTTTTGTCTATGTATTATTTTACGCGGGTCCGGGTACTCCCAAAGGACTTAATTTATCTGTGAATGAATGAATTACCCTCCTATTCGTTAATAAGATTGTAATAAAGTGGAGGATTAACTGCCAATATATACACTTTATGTAAAGACATCGTGGCCATTACTAGAATCATTGATACAGCTCTATTGAAGAGAAGACTATATATGAAGAGGCATTGTTGGCTGATGAAGATATGCATGTACAAAGTTTAAAGAAAAGAGACAAAGCCCAGTGAAATGCCATTCATGTTAAGTCGATTGAGTGAACAAACTACTTAAGCCCTTTTCAGTGGCAATAACATGTCTTGAAAGGTTTCTATTTTTCATTCTTGCCAATATGTTCTTGAATGGTGCTTGTATGTGTTTGTGTGCATTTATGTGTTTGTGTGCATTTATGTGTTTGTGTGTGTTTTCAACTTCACTTTATGACCTTTACCCTTTCCATGTAGACCCCATCACCCATGCTACCATATCAACCAATTCCCATGATCAACCTACGGATCAATTCCCCATAGGATTTTCAATCTATTTATATAATAGTGACGTAATGATGTCAACTAGATGACGGCCACTAAGTCCCCGACCGAATAAAGTCAGCTACTTGTAAGACTATTCCCATTTTCCCTATGTGCCGTCACGCCAACAATGTTAAATTTCCCTGTCGCGGTAGAGGCTATTCTGTCCCTATTTGAGGTAATATCACGACTTATGTTGTTGATGTTAGTACTCTACTCGATGATAGGATCAAGCATTACATATTTAGTGTTTGCAAAAGCGGCATTAGTAGAATGTGGAGAAGACGTAACGGAGAAGCATGAAGATGAGTATGAGATGAAGAGGAGTGTTAGTAATAGTTCGAATTATACTGGTAGTACTTGCGTGTCTGACGAAAATAAGGAAAGGAAAAGGCATTGATATATATATATATATATATATATATATATATATATATATATATATATATATATATATATATATATATGTATATATATATATATATATATATATATATATATATATATATATATATATATATATATATATATATATATATATATATATATATATATATATATATATATATATATATATATATATATATATATAAAGCAAATAAATGGGACTATGTTTATGCAAACATCAGAAATTGCTTTTCTAAATGTATCCTTATTCATTTTTAATTGTTATCTATCTTCATAGATATATTATCAAGATAGTGATTAGTGGGTTTGTTTTTAGTAAAAACATTTCAAAGAGGTAACGAAAAAAGTACTTGGAGTGGTATTGCACAAACTTTGTTTGCTATTTCATGTTGCTGTTCTTCTAATATCACTTTTAACGCATTTTAAAAGTATATAATGACACAAAAAAATTGGAGATATTTGGCATTCCTAATTGTTCTTCCTAGGCAGCCGGCCCATGCTGGCCTTGGACGGGTACAGTGGCTATCCACGTCACCGAGCATTGATGAACCTGTACATTTGTCTGTAAAACAATTACAATGTATACGAATGAAAAGGACACTCCATTCTTAAGTAATGTAAATGAAAGGAATTTATCTTTTTGTCTTCTTCTGATATATAACTCTATATTAAAGATGTATATATCAATAAATTAATCAATCAAATTATTTTAATTCGAGCGAGGGGAATACAATGCCAGTAAATATCGTATAATTTGTATTTTAGCAGGACTTAATTTACGAACTGATATACGAGTCAGTAAGGCCAATTGTTCTTTGCCTAGTTCGTTATCATTTGATTCAGTATTTCTCTGGAGTGATTGGTAGGCTTGTTTATAGTAATATAACGTTACCCAGGTAAATAACAACGTACCTGGCGCGGACGTGAATACACCAGATAATTAAAGTGCTTAGATTTAAAGGGATTTTAAAAACCTATTGTAAGTATGAATCTACTACATTTTATTATACAAATACATACATTTCTTTGGCATAACACAATACAAATACACATTTTTGTATAGCGTGGTATTGAAACATAACAGCTGGAGTAAAACAATATGGCCATTATGAACATACCACTTCTATTTTCACAGGGGTGATAAATTGTTCAATGTTGTTTCCATAAAATTCACATGTTAGATATCTCTTCTGAAAATTGGTGGAAGGTGCAGGAGAATTATCTTTTCTTTATAAACATCAGTACAATACCGTAAAACAAGACATATCTTTAAAGACCACTGATTTTCAGACTAAATCTTTGTTCACATGTTAACACTTGTAAAGAGACCACCCGAAATTAAAAGGTTGGTACTTGTCGCAAGTGGCCAATGTATAGAAAAATATTTCAAGACACGACCTACCTCTCCGGTTAATACAAAATAATTTTTCAAGGTATGTTGGCCCTTATCAAAATTGTAATAATATGCATCTGTCTAATCCCTCTGATGGATCTGATCGGTTAAAATGTCAATACTGGTGGCTTCACATAATAGTGACCATAAAAGAAAATTCTGCCTCACATATAAATCGCAATATGGTGTCATCCATAAGTAAAGGATGAAAAACATATTTTAAGTTTTGTTCAGATGCCACTAAGACATTGGAATAAGTAAAGTTGGGAAACAACCACTTATCCCCCTCTCCACGCTAAAAACAGCATTACCATAGATTCTAGTGCCCAGATAAGCTAACATTTTAATTTTGAGTTTCACCTGATACGACAGCTGTCCTTATGTTTCCCGCATTCAATTTTATCAACTTGTATTGTTGGATTACAGTTGAGAAAAGGGTATTTCCTTAATCGGACTACCATCTAAAGTTCAAAAATCAAGGCTAATGATTGTGAAATTGCCTCATTTGTTAAAATGACCTCTGCTCAAACAAAGAGGAACGTTTAATGTTTATGAACTGTAAGCTTGCTGTTTGACTAGAAAATAGTGTAATTTCTTGACTTTTACGTGGTAATGAGAAGGAAAGCGGAAGAATAATATTTTCTTTTATTGGCTTAGGTTGCTAACTTTGTAAGTTACTTGACGAAAAAGAGGGCGTGGAATCGTCAGGGAACATTTTGATTTATTACCACAACTAACCATTATTTTATTTAAACTAGGGATGGTTCCAATGTGAAGCATAGACACACATGGGCTGGGGTTCGGTTTATATAACATGATGCAACTGGAAACATATTTTATTAATTCCTTTTTTTGTACTGTTGAATGTTATATCTCATGTTCATTGGGGTAATATATCATCCGTCTGTCACACTTACCGCGTCAACACCATTTATGTAAACAATGCTCATTAAACAAGATCAAATTAAAAACTTAAAGTCTCTGAGCTTTTTAAACCTTCATTATACTTTGGTGAGTTTAACATTACTTTCAATGTCAGAAGGTTGTACTTTGCTTTGTAACGGACACCTGGTTTGATAAAACTGTAATATATTGGATTTGTTGATATCAGAGCGAGTATGTACAATATTTTTTTCTTGTTGAGAATCTGAAATTATTGTTTCAGTTAGAAATAATCTGTATGCTGTGGTGGGAAGAAGATAAGATAACCATGTGACCTTCACCACACGCTACATGCATGCTTCAAGCTAAACAGTGCAATCTCTTGAACCTAAGATTTGGTAAAGCAAACGGCAGCCACTCGGGTAGAACTAGGTTGGAATTTTGGAAGGTATTTTTTCGTGTTTATTCTCCTAACGAATATGATATGATACATTTGATCATATTAATAAAGATGTCTTATTGTTTTATTTTTAAAGACACCAGGCTCTTTATCTAACATGGAATATTACATCTACGACAAATGGCAAACTGAAGAATGTTTAATAGCGTCGACACCATGCAATGTCTGTGGCATTGGATATCAATAATACTATGTACTCTGAATATTTGAAAGGACGTTTTAAACCTATTCATTTATGATCAAACATCAAGTGAACATTCTTTCTGGAAATCAACACTACGTGCAGTGAAAATGTAATTGTATTTATCTTATATATATATATATATATATATATATATATATATATATATATATATATATATATATATATATATATATATATATATATATATATATTTATATATTTATATATATGTGTAGATTATGTGTTTCGCTTCTTAAATATAAAATGTATCGATATTTTGATTTGTCAGATTATTGCATTGTCGTATGGCAACTTGGGCTCGATACAACTATGTGTATGTTGATACTATTAATCCTTGTATTGCGTCGATCAGACGTATAGTCCTTGAAATGTTCCAGATTACTCCTAAATCAATATGGCTTGCCTTTCTTAGAAGATAAAGCCTGCAGCAAATCAAAGTTGACTGACACCCTTGTTTACCGAATATTTTAAACAAGAAACTCGAGATAACACTCAAAACAACAAACTCATACATAAAATACATAAATAAAATTATTGTAATCGAAGGTTAGCTGTATAATAGAGCAATCGAAGTTCATAATATCCTGCAACTTGTACAAACCTAACCCCATGTTTTAGGTCAAAGCTCAGATTTGTCATTTTGAGTTAGATTTTCTTTAAATATTTCGAGAATACCAGACAAGGAGTTTAGGCATGCAATACACGCATCTATCGTTAAACTATGTAGTACCCAAGAGTAACTTGTAATATTTCCAGTTCAAATGGCTAAAAAATTAAATTACAGTTTGTTGATCAATCTCATTATGTTTTTCCGATACAATGCTTTAAACTACGTTTTATACGTTACTCCCATCGCACTACACTGGCAAACTTTAGCATAAACCAAAGAATTTATTTCAACGTTATATCTGGCATTAAATCACCATTTATGCCATACAGGGTTTGTGTTTTTCTCTTCTAGTTCTATAGATTTATATGCGGAATGTTCAACAGTTCCACTAAATGAATGTTTTGAGATAATATTGATAATTTTATAAATTTTGTAATCAAAATTAAAGATACAAACACTGATTAAGATAAACTCATTGTTTTTGTATCCTCTTGTTCAAGCACTATTTTAAGGTACAGAAAGATCTTAAGTACAATATAACATAGCTTCCTGAACAAGAAAACGCGACTGTACTACATACATACTTTTACGATATATGCTTTAACATTAGACAGTTATAGATAACGTTTAGACAAGCAAGATATAGTAAATCTTCATAATTAACCATGTTTGCCTCGAAAGTAAGGAAAACTATTGCCAAAAATATTTTTTATTTTCAAGAAGTAAAGGTTGAACACCAATATTTTCGGTGAAAAGAGCATATAGGCCTCGGAATCAGTCATAAGAGCCATCAATACTAAAAACAAAGTTCAAAATTCATAGATATGTTGATGGTATCAGTGACTTTCTTTTTTACAACGGAACTTAAGACTGTTGCATATTAACATGTAAGTTAGAATTTTTGTTATCAGAAATTACTTTTGAAATGAACGACAGGTTAGAACAGGTCAATAAGTCTTTACATTGTGTAAAGTTTTTCAAAAGAGTCTTCACGATGATAATTTAAAAACATGATTTGGATTATTAGGTTGAAAGAGAAGTGTTGATAACATCGGTTAGTGAAGGAAATGTTGAATCTGCGCAATCAGGTTGCAGTGATGTTATAATCAGATCGAGTTCACATGACTTGGAGTGCTCTTCATCGCAAATGTATGTGATAAACGGATATAGACAGGTTAAAATGCTGCTAAAGGTTGCCGTTTATTTTCTTTATTACAATTGTATGATGGCGCTGAGTCAGTTGAAATTATGACGGGCAAGCATATATCTGATAGATTGAAGGTATATTGGGAGCATCCCACCTCAGCCATAACAACCATCACACTCATTCTTGCTCAGTATAACTAGTGCTACGAGTCCTAAAAACAGATCCTAAAGGTCCTATGATGTAATCACTAAGCAATCGTAGTATGTTTGTAATAAAGTATGTTGTTGACTTGTCTTGGACACATTAGTTGCTTAATTATTTTCTACATAAATCGCTGTTTACTGCATATTTAATTCATCTTATCGTTCTATATCAAACATGTTTCACAAAAGAAACACTCACATGCAGACATTAGCAAAAGTTGCATTATTTGACATTCAATTGCATGATACTTTGCATTATCATCTCTTGATAATCACGAGACAAGTTTGAATAGTATTTAAAATTCAGAGTATCTAAAATTCAAACAAATAGTCGGTATAAATTATATACACAAACTACTGAATATCCTTCTATTTATAATAAAATTGTGCAGGTAGGAGATTTTGTCGTTTTGAAAGGTTAAATCCTTAAGTTAGAACTGTATACTGAGCCTAGTATATTTTCATGTGCATGACTGAATGCTAATTTGTGGTAATTCGTCTGCATTACTACACTCCATATCGGAACATTCGTACAATTATGTGCGATTAATGCAATCGCAAGCCCTAGCAAAGTCTATGGATATACTGTGTATTGAATCTAAATATATAAACGAAGAGTTACTTGGATAACACATGGTTTCGGAGGTTTTTAAATTTCAACACGTTGGATAATGTGAATTCAAAACAAACTTAAAATTTTTTTAATTAAATTAACTTATATCAGTTCAGGTATTTTGAAATAATAAAGATGTCAAATTGTGGCAAAGCTAACAAAACACTCAATTTCAACATCAAAATCTCTATCACCACACCAGTTCTACATTGTATTGTGAATAAGTGGATCCCAATGTAAACAAAAATGTTTTCGGATGTAATCGGTATTGCGGAAACATTTGGGTATCTATCTCATGCCCATACCAGTTAAAATCTCCCCCTATAATTACTTGCTCCATTGAACATTTTTCTAGATATTTAGAATCGTTTTCTATGTAATTGTTTAAAATAAATATATTAATTTGCAGGAAAGTACGTGTTTATGAAGTACATATTTCTATTTCTAGGTATATCATTCTTCCTTCAAATCCCTTTCTTTCTGTTCCCAGTCTATTCTCATTTTTTTCTACAAAAGTTGCTACTACCTCCTCCTCCTAGTGTCTTCTCGATTAAAATCGTTTAAAATTATACATCCATCTAATTCCCCCTCAAGCGTGCATTTAAATTCCTTAGTATGTTATGCGTTTCTTGGATGTATATAATGTCTCTGTATGTACTGTATATTGAATATAAATATATAAACTAAGAGTGAATTGGATAACAAATTCCTACACAAGAAACTCAGAAGCTATCGGTTTATAACTGTGCATACGTTCATTGTTGATGACATGGTTCGAACATCACTTTTAGCACATTATATTGCCAACATTATGCAGACAAATGTAAGCTATTTGTCATTTCTAAGGGTATGACGATGGCAGGCGATACCATCTGGCCATGGGAGATCGCTCACATTATTGGAACCAATGACATACAAGTATGCAGTCAAATAATTGTAAGATTCACTCCGATTCGCTGAAGCTGCAGGAAGCTGAGTTTATAGCACTGAAGAACACAACACCTACAAAGGTCATGAATTTTTTCGTAGACTATGTGTTTAGCCTAAACATTTCTCAGACTTAGTGTTTAGTCTAAGCTTTTGTTTTATTTATACAGTGATAAAAGAAAATTGAACTCTTGCTGTGGCCGTGTGCTTAGTATATCCGCCTCTGGTGCAGGTGGTCGCAGTTTCGAACCCCGACCGAGTCATACAAAAGACTGGTAAAAATGGTCCTAACAGCTGCCTCGCAATGCACTCACCATTTAGCGCTTATAGTTAGGACTGGTCGACCCGGTGTCAGAATAATGTGAATAATGTGACTCAGTGGAACATAATGATAAATGTGAGCGGCATGATATCCCAGCGCATGACATCACTATAAACTGCCACAATGCCAACATCATAGCAATATGACTGAAAATGTTAAAATCTAAACTAATAGCAAATAATTGGTGTACTTGCAGAGATTCATTGTGTTTAGATTATTATCTCTGAAATTAACTCTTGTCCTAATAGTTGAATATCAGAGAATATTTTCTCTTTTGAAACAATATATGAAAGCAGAATCTAAATCAAATCACTTATTATTACAATACCATTGACTCGTCCAAGGCAAGTTGAATGGTGAGCAATAAGACATTAATAAATTTTGTCGTATATAGATCTCCATTTACTTATATCGAATCATATAGATCACTAATTGAATTAAATTATTCGGTTATAATTTAGGATCTAATGCATCTTACATACGTACCACAGTACATGTCAAATTTACAGCATTAAAGGGTCACTTTTTAATGGTCATACTTTGATACATATCCATGTCCGAAAATTGACTTCTTACTTCCACGAAGCAGAACGGATCAGTACTTGTTTGTGAGAAGAACGATAAACCAGTTAAGGTCAACTGTTTATAATCGATACCGTTCCTATATGGTTCGAAAAGACCTTGTAGCGATTGGTAGGCTTGTTTATAGTAACATACCTTCTTACTTTCGAAATTACTTCCACGAAGCAGAACGGAGCAGTACTTGTTTGTGAGAAGATCAATAAGCCAGTTTAGGTGAACTGTAAATTATCAATACCGTTGCTATATGGATCGAAAAGTCGTTGCATCGATTGGTAGGCTTGTTTATAGTAACATACCTTCTTACTTTTGAAATTACTTCCACGAAGCAGAACAGAACAGTACATGTTTGTGAGAGACGATAAGCCAATTAAGGTGAACTGTTTATAATCAATACCGTTGCTATATGGTTCGAAAAGTCGTTGGAGCGATTGGTAGGATTGTTTATAGTATCATACCTTCTTACTTTCAAGATTACTTCTTCGAAGCAGAATGGAGCAGTACTTGTTTGTGAGAAGATCAATAAGCCAGTTAAGGTCAACTGTTAATAATCAGAACCGCTGCTATATGGATCGAAAAGTTGTTGCAGTGATTGGTATATAATTTGAGATCCAATGCATCGTACGTACAACAGTACAGGTCAAATTTACAACATTAAAGGGTCACATTTTTATTTTCATACGTTGATATATATCCATGTCTGAAAATTGCCTTCTTACTTTAGAAATTACTTCCACGAAGCAGAACGGAGCAGTACTTGTTTGAGAGAAGAACGATAAGCCAGTTAAGGTCAACTGTTTATAATCAATACCGTTGCTAAATGGTTCGAAATTTCGTTGCAGCGATTGGAAGGCTTGTTTTTAGTAACATACCTTCTTACTTTCGAAATTACTTCCACGAAGCAGAACGGAACAGTACTTGTTTGTGAGAAGACGATAAACCAGTTAAGGTGAACTGTTTATAATCAATGCCGTTGCTATATGGTTCGAAAAGTCGTTGCAGCGATTGGTAGGCTTGTTTATAGTATCATACCTTCTTACTTTCGAGATTAGTACTTCGAAGCAGAACGGAGCAGTACTTGTTTGTGAGAAGATCAATAAGCCAGTTAAGGTGAACAGTTAATAATCAATACGGTTGCTATACGGATCGAAAAGGCGTTGCAGTGATTGGTAGGCATGTTAATAGTAACGATACCTTACTCAGGTAATCAAATATTCATGTAGAAGGGAACATTCAGACAGTTTTCAGAACTTAGTTTGTAAGGAATTTAAAGCAGGCAATATATATATCAATCTAATATATTATTATACAAGTGTCTTTCACATAGCACAACACAATTTACATGTCTGAATAGTTAAATATAAGATAATGTTTTCTCTTTTGAAACAATATATGAAAGAATCATATAGATCACTAATTGAATTAAATTATTCGTATATAATTTAGGATCTAATGCATATTACGTATGTACCATAGTACATGTCAAATTTACAACATTAAAGCGTCACTTTTGTTATGTTCATACATTGATATATATCCATGTCTGAAAATTGACTTCTTACATTGGAAATTACTTCCACGAAGCAGAACGGAGCAATACTTGTTTGTGAGAAGAACAATAAGCCAGTTAAGGTCAACTGTTTATAATCGATACCGTTGCTATATGGTTCGAAAAGTCGTTGCAGCGATTGTTAGGCTTGTTTATAGTAACATACCTTCTTACTTTCAAAATTACTTCCACGAAGCAGAACGGAGCAGTGCTTGTATGTGAGAAGATCAATAAGCCAGTTAATTGTCAACTGTTTATAATTAATACCGTTGCTATATGGTTCGAAAAGTCATTGCAGTGATTGGGTAGGCTTGTTTATAGCAACGATACCTTACTCAGGTAATCAAATATTTTTGCAGACAGTTTTCAGAACTTAGTGTGTAAGGAATTGAAAACAGCCAATATGTAAGTATCAATCTAATATATTATTATACAAGTTTCTTTCACATAGCACAACACAATTTACATTCTTATATATTTCATAATGATACATTGATATATATGGGTGGAAGAATATCGATATCGCGACAGTGGCGATGCGACGTATTATCGCCTCATTGTGGAGATCAGTACTGGAATTGCATTTTTTAATTAAAAAAGTGATATCAACTCTGATTCATACTATTCCAAACCGTATTTCGATATTTAGGCACATGTTTTAATAGCAGTTTAAGCTCGCATCGCACTAGTGTTTTAAAAGTATGGTTGCATTCCGCATTGATGACAGTCAAGAGCAAGCTAAAATTAATTGGCAATCCAAAGACGGAGACAGCGTCTACTACCAAGCTCGACATCAAGCTTGCCAAGGCAACACATCAAATTGAATCTGGACTTAGAACTGAAGAAAACAAAGTATGAAAATCCTTTAACATAAACGCATAATCGTGAAAATCCGATGTTTTAGAATGTTAATCTAATTGGAGTCTTTCAGATACAATCGCTTTAGAGAAAATGTTTGATACCGATAAAGAAAATCTAAATGAAAATAACGTTGTTTCTTGTACAGTGTGACAGTGTGATACTTTGGTCCGATTTTGGCCCATTTGGCGCCACCTAGCCACCGGCGCCCGGGACGAATGCCCCACTTGTCCCCAAGTCGCTACGCCACTGCTGTGTGAATAAATCGTAATGAGGAAGGCGCATATTTCAATTTGAAGATAAAAAGAAGCAGCAGAGAGGGTGAACCCTACAACGTTTTGCGACAAAATTTGATTGAAATCTTAAAACGAGCCTTCCTACGATCTCATTTTAACCCAAAAAAGGGTGAACCCTACAACGTTTTGATACAAAATTTGATTGAAATCTTAACGAATCTTCCTACGAAATCTCATATTAACTAAAAAAATGAAAACGGAGATTTTACGATTTTTCAATCAATTTTTTGATTGAATCCTTAAAACGATCCTTCCTATAATCACATTTTAACCAAAAAGAGGGTGAACCCTACAACGTTTTCAGACAAAAAATTGATTGAAATCTTAACGAGCCTTCCCTACGAAATCTCATTTTAACTAAAAAAATGAAAACGGAGACTTTTACGATTTTTTAATTAATTTTGGTCGCAACTTGTTGTCATCCACCCTCTCTGCTGCTGAACTTTCAGTTCTGGGTTAACAAAAAATAATAAATGATTTTAACCGAATATTTGATCCAGTCCGATACGATATCGTGTCCGAGGATCATGTAGATTTATTGTTGCGAATCCGTACGGGGTTGACTGAGCATGACTAAAGAAATTTTTAAATTGATTGAAGTCCATATCAGAACACCATGTCTGCCATATATTTCGTAGCGTATGTGTATCAACTCCGTTGAATACAGACAATAAATTGCAGTTATCTCTGATGACTTTTGGAACCTGAGTGTAGCGTTGAGTGACATATATCACGTCAGTGTTTTTATGCCTGCCTCTGGAAAAGATCCTAGCAGGATTTTTTTGTTTATCTAACATTATATCGTCGTATACGACTAAATTGTTAATATCTCCATCAATATCATCAATACTCGGTGCTTCATCGATATCGGTTATAAAATCAATGGCGTTCTCACCCTTAATTTCTGATGCATTCTCGTTAAAATCCTTTAACACTTCATAACATCGTTGATCATCTACGCTAGGAGCAATTAAATACAACTTATCCCACTTCATCCATCTCATTATTAAATTGAGCAACAATTGCGTTTTACCGGATCCAGATGGCCCGATTATAATCATCCGGATAGAGTTTGGTAGCGCTGCATGATGCTTAACTGGTTCTCTTGTTTTAGTCGCTGAAAAATCAATTATATCCATATCTCTATACATAAATTATGGATCTATATTGTGTGAAGTGTAAAACGCGTACTAGCACAAATGATGTGACGACGGTTACAACTAAAAATAACAGATCAGCACTTACTGGTAGATGTGCAACATGTGGTATTAAAAAGTTCAGATTTGTTTCTACAAAATCAAAGATTTTACAATTCGGAGATGTTTTAAAAAAAACGAGGAGGTGATATCGCAGCCAAATTGGCAAAGCTCCCTGGAACCCCATGGGCAAAGTACCCCGGAGAAAAGCACCTTCCAGGATATAGCTACGGTGGACCGGGAACCAGACTTGATATCAGACTCAATGATCAAAATCAGTCCCAACCCGGTGAAGAACCAATAAACGCCATTGATAAGGCCTGTCACCTTCATGATGTTGCTTATAAAAGCAGCAATTTGCAACACAGGCATCTAGCAGATGTGAAATTAATTCATGCGTTAAATGCTATTCCTGATAAATCCTTCAAAGAAAAATTGGCTTCCTTTTTAATAAAATCGGCTATGAAAAGTAAATTGATGTTAGGTGCCGGTAATTAATAATATGGAATCAATTTATTATTCCCCAAGAGGATACTGGAGGGGTAAATCAGCAGTCCACAAACTCGCTAGCGCTGCAAAAGTGAAAAAAACCACTGCGGCTCATTGGTTATCCAAACAGGCACTATGGCAAATTTACCTACCACCGCCTAAACAAATTAATGTCTCGCATTTTAATGTAACCGGAACCAATGAAGTTCATCAGGCTGATCTATTATTTTTGCCACATGACCACGGTTACAAATATGCGTTAACTGTAGTTGATATTGCAAGTCGATACAAAGAAGCAGAACCGTTAAAAACAAAATCAGCCACTGAAGTTGCTTCTGCATTTGAGAGGATTTATCGACGAGGTCCTCTGCACTGGCAAAATCTATTGCAGGTTGATCCTGGCAAGGAATTTCAGGGTGCAGTGTTATCTACAATGAAACATCATAATGTCACCAGACGACGAGGGCATACTGCGCTACATCGCGATCAGGCCATTGTAGAACGATTTAATCGGACGATTGCTGAGCGGTTATTTGGATATCAATACGCAAAAGAATTCATTCAAGAAAAGCGATCCCGTGAATGGGTCAAAAGGTTACCATCTGTGATTATTGCACTGAATAACAAGATTACTAGAACAATCAACATGAAACCTAGCAACGCTATTAAAAAAAAGTCTATACCCGTACAACCACAAAAAGATTTCAAAGAACCAATTCTTGGTAGTAATGTCATTGTGAAGTACTTATACGAATCATGAGAGCTTGAGGGTGGAAGAAAAAGGGCTACTGATCCTATTTGGAGTGTTACTACACACAAGATATCTAGTATAACACGATCAACTGGTAGACCAGCAATCTATTAACTGGATTCAACTGCCCCTCAACGAGGATTTACTAGACAACAACTACAGGTAATTCCTGACGATACTCAATTACCACCGCATGGTCTTAACTAGCGCCGTTGCGTCTATTGCACTCAAGACAAGTCAACATCACATTGTTTCTGACATGACCGAGACTGTTATTTTTTCTGTCTACGGTAAATTGGCGAGAATCTTTATCCGAATACTGCCAACGCATTATACAATTGCAACTCGCGCAGTGATTATTCTGTTGTTGTTTCAGCGTAATTATTAATCCATCATCAATATCAAATTCTCGTTGTTTTTTTTTGTCCTGTTGTTTGTAACCGGAGAGTTTTTTTTATTAATGATGCTAACATCAATATCACTTATTGTTGTGTCATTATCATCGAAAACAATTCTTCGAAGTTGATTTATTTTTCGTACTCTGGATACTGCGAGATAGACTAAATTCGACCATTCGATGTGATTGTCCACCATCCAAACAATTGTATCCGATATAGTCAATCCTTGTGAAGAATGTATTGTTGCTGCGTATCCTAGCGTCCACGGGGATTTATTAGCACGCAATGCATTTTCGACGACGCTGATATCAACCAGCACAATATCATTTAATACGAGAATTTGTTTTTCACTCTGTCCTGGAATATCAACTTCAATGTTCTGTTTTCGTGTATCCGATGGCCAATAACAAAGGGGTACTGGAAGCGTTGCAAATTTTTCTTTATGCAATTCAAATAACTTCATCTGAAGTGTGTCTCTGACTATTTTTCTACTTGCAATTATCAAATCATTTGGTCTCCATGTTTCCCAGAAATCATTCATTGGAGTTTCTGAAATCACTTCACGCGCTATTTCGCATTGGATTCTATCCGGTTGTAATCTAATTAGCGCTTTGAACTCGCGTAATTGTTCATCAAGTGATCTATAATCAGTGGTAATTTCTTCATAATAGTCTACAAAACTCCTTAGCCATTCATGTGGAGATGCACTGACAAATGGTGGTGGTTGGCCGTGATCACCGCACATGACGACTTTTGTGTTTTTGTTTAATAACCACTCGAGAAATGTTTGTAATACATCTAATGACACTGTGCATATTTCATCCCAGATTATGATTTCAGGAATGAATTTATCACCCATACGCTCAGGAGTCCATTTGTCACCCTTCCATCGAAAGAAACTATGGTAAGTACAGGCATTTACCCCTCGCTGTATCATCTCTCTGGCGAGTCTGTAGTCGGTGTTAGAACAATCATGTTTGTGAAATCCGTAGGATTTTTCCCACGGAATAATTCAATTGCACGAGTTGTCTTTCCTGACCCACCACAACCGTTTAAATAAACTGTCTTGTACCTACATACTGGATCAGATACCGGTGGTGCATTAGAAAATTCTGATTGAATTTCAGCGCGGTTACAACAAAGATATTTATCATCCATGGTAACGTCTGCGGATTCACAATACTCATGTAGCGTCTCCTTTTTAAATCTCCAACATCCCCACGCTTCCTCGGGATCTGTGAATTTAGCTACAGCTGATTTGTATTTATTGTGTATATACATCGAATCAGTGGCCACTCTAACCGCGGTATCTGGAAATCTATTTATCATCGAAAATAAATTAATACAAGCATAGGCTAGCATAGATGATCTTAAATGTGTATACTGGGGATTATATCCATCACAGTAGGTAACAACCGTACCCATTTTCTCACCATTGGATAGAAAAGCATCCTTACGGGATACAAGTTTTCCCTGTTTCATTAAATCCGCTACAATAAAATCGTATTCAGCGACGTCTATGATCAACCGCGAAGAATATTTTGCATTGTCGTATCGTCCACCCTGGGTAAATTTACCGATTATTCTTCGTCCCAAATCTTTTGCTTGTTCTTTTTTGATTTCAAATAACTTCTTAGACCGATTCATGATTTGTTCTTCACTAAAATTCGAAGAATTTCCATCAGGGAATTGTTTTCGCTGTTCGCTGATTATACGATCTAGATCGGGTTGTGGTAGCCAAACTTCTTTCTGAGCTCGATAGCATATAATAGCCTCGGAAACAATCAACGATATTAGCATACCACAATCAATCATATATCTCAATAGCACTATTGGCATCCAGGCCTTTTCAGATAGGTGTCTACCGAGCCAAACATAACTACACGGATGTAATCCTGACGCTGATTCAAATGATATCACACGAGCGAATCCGGTTAAATCAAAATCAGGCAATGGACCATTAATCGCAACACGAGTCATTTCATGCGTGGGGTGTCCAAATCGTTTGAAGTACTCAGCACATTCTCCATATCCTAGAAAACTTCCAGGATAACACGCGGATATATCAATTGAAATCATACCATCACGATGGTATTTACTATTCCACAGTCCTCCATGACCGAATTCGACGCAGCTCGATTTAACATCCTCGAGAAAATCACTTCGTGTTGGACGCCATGAGTTTTTTTCTCTTGCGAAGTGAGCTACCACTGATGGAATAGTAAAACTACCCGTGAGTAGTTTTTCATGGGAACTCTCCGGTGAAAACTCATTAGCGATTTTTCTCATTATGTTATCTAATTCTTCAACGCGATATAATTCACCATTTGGTCTTACAAATTGATCAAATCCTATTTCGGGATCTTCATCACTTCTAAGTAACCACACTGACACAGGATCATCTTTACACAACGCATGATTAGCATCAAATAATTTCTCTTCATAGAAAACATCCCCGACGAACTCCTCGGGGATATATCTCACGGTTCGTTCTCGTGGAAATAGTGTTACTGCAGGTGTCCACGCGTGTTTGTTATGATCAATAATCTGTATTGGCGCTCCATTTTTGTTTTATTTCGGTTCGTATAATACTTCTCCGGTTATCGTCATAACGGTTATTGGGAATCTTAATGATGTTTCTAATTTAGCTATATCAGAAATCTTTGCACCATGCTGTTTTACCGTTAATTCCCACTCGGTTATTTTTTTTCGTCTTAGATCAGTCAGTTTATTTCCCCGGGACGCATTTGTGAAGTGTTCTAGTACCCGTGTTGCCACGCAATCAAGCCCTGACGAATATTTCATGGGCGCTAGTTTTGCAATATCGGGTTTATCATTTAGCGGGTATATCCCATAAACCATTGCTGTTACGGGATAAGATCTTTCGTAGTATGGTTTGTCAATGCCGGTTAGAATTCCTGGTTTGGAATCTCTACTCACAATGACAGCTTTTTTATTCTTGAGGATTGGTTCAAATTTATCCCTAATAATCCATTTGCCATCGACTTCGATAATGAATTTTATTCGGAAAAAATACCTTTTTTCCCCAACACGTGAAATTATCACTGCTGCTTTTTCATCATTCATGGTAGCGTCAACAACACCATCAATTCGAAATGTTGACCAACAATAAGATGCTCCATCACGCTTGAATTCATTAAAACAGTCTCTGATTTTACTAATCATGGCTTTATCAAGAATTGTATTCTTTGGTGTATTAGAAACTATATCGAGATTGAATTGAGCATCTTTCCAGGGTAATCTCTTGGACGTTTTTTTTGGTTTATCGAGATTAAATCTAGGATTGATTTTCAATAATCTCTTGTTACGTTTTTTGGGTCTATCGAGATTAAATTTAGGATTGATTTTCAATAATCTCTTAAACTCTTTCATATTTCCGTCTATTGGACGTTTTTTGGGTTTATCGAGATTAAATCTAGGATTGATTTTCAATAATCTCTTAAACTCTTTCATGTTTCCGTCTATTAGACGTTTTTTGGGTCTATCGCGATTAAATCTAGGATTGATTTTCAATAATCTCTTAAACTCTCTATCAGTATTGAATTGAGCATTTTTCGAAGTCAATCTCTTGAACTCCTTCATGCTATACTAAAAACAAGTGTCTAAATGAAAGATTTATGTATAATGAATCCCTGCAAATGGATCAGTCATTGAATTAGACAAATAGTATAGTATACGAATGACCCAAGAATTCAGACAGCACCCTGTGAGTACAAATTATGAAGCATCCAGTGATGGTGTTGTAAGACATTGTAGACTGAAGAACCCAGTTGGGAGGGATAATGGTATGGGGTATTTGATGTTTACTGTTGGAAAGAAGAAATATTACAATCATCGTTTCGTGTATGAATGTTTCCGTGGATTGATCAAAGATGGTTTTGTTATTGATCACATTGATTCTAATCCGAAGAACAATTCCTTATCAAATCTTCAAGCTATCACACAGAGTGAGAATTCCAAACGAGGAAGAACTGGCACTTGTTCAAAAAAAACGAAACCAGTAAAATCTTTGAATACAATAACTAACGAAGAGAAAATATTTAAATCAATATATGAAGCCGGCAAGTATTTCAATATTTGTAGACCCTCAGTACGATATGTTGCAGAGGGGGTTTGTCGATCGGCTATTTCAAAAAGGACCGGACAAAAAATTCAATTTAGTTATGTCTAATGCGTCATATTTTTCAATTAGAGATATGTCATTGTTATAGAATAATGAATTCTGAAAACATGAATAGCATCATAGTTGAAATAGCAAAATTGAAAAATCAGGATATCAAACTATCAGATGGATTAAATCCTGATCAAATTGTGTCTGATTTTCAGGATATAGAATACGGAGTTAACAACAATAAATATATGCTGCCAAAGCAATACGCGCTCATCAAAAGAATTCAGAATTCTATTCGGGACTCTCTTGCATTCTCCAGTGACGTAAGTGTGTTCGTTCCGTTGTATACTATCGTAGAACGAATACGAAATGAATTAGGTAACGAATACGAATTGAAAAAGGAGGTTAATTCTAAAATTAGAAACCTACGGGTTCAAGAAAATGAACAATTTTGATTGCCTGACCATTTATCATTTTTTGATTGCCTGACCATTTATCATTTTTTTTAGCCGACCCTCAAGGGGGGGATGTCAAAAATCGATGGACGATATATCAGATTGATCAATGGAAAAGTGTGGAAAGTCACAGTAATTATTTTATATACAATTATGTGACTTTCCACATCAATTATAACGCCATTAAAACAACAAAATAACGCTTTCATGATCGTGTTAAAAATCATCCGACATGTCATTGATGTAAAAAAAAAGAGTTACACGATGGTGTTAGGTCGGATTGAAAAAATGTTTTGCAATTGAAAAATTGTTTGCGATTTCAAATAATGGTCAATGAAGCATTAACAACCCGATTGGCTCGTGAACGACTGAATGCAATTAAGAGATTTGTACCAATTCGTGACTCTGTCAGGAATAAACTGCAACAACGACAGAGTCTTCAGACTGATTTTGCTCTGGGATCTGAAGAATTGTTTAAACCAGTAACCACAGCAACGAAGGGAGTTGAGCGTGCTATACTGGGAGATGATCCAGAGACGGGGAAATCTGTTATCGGTGAACTCGAAAAAATAGCAGCGAAAACTGAACAAACAAAACAAATAGAATCAAAAAGAACAGTAGATGATTTACTCGTGAGATTTAACGAGGAAGGGTTAGCAGCAATTGATGAGACTAAATTAGCAGAAATTCCTGCGCTTGTTGTTAAGACTTATGAAAACAGAAAAAAAATGTTGAAACCAGAACATCATAAATATGTTAGAAATATAACTCACTGGGCTGATATATTCTATAAAATCAAAACTGAAAAAAGTCTGATTAAGAAAAATAGTGCATCATACATCGAATATATCAATGCGGTGGATACAGTGTATAATCAATACGAAGAGTTTAAACAACAACGAAAACCGCAAAAACCGCAAAGGCGGCGACAGCAACCTGCAAAGAAAATATCTTTTTCACCTAAAAAACAACAAATACCACGTGATGATGATGATGTTCTTGATTATTTACAAAAAGCCGATTTAGACGAAATGGAAAAAGTGGATGTAGCAATGGGTTATAACGGAAGCGGATTGCAAGATTCCAGTGAAAATCCAAGGATTTCATGTCCTGATAGTGTTCTCAATGATATATCACGATTAGAAGTTCTCATCGGAGGAAAACGAGCTGGAAATAACTCTCCAGAAATAATTAATGAAGCAGCTGATATCTGTAGACGGTTATTTCAGGGTGGTATCATGGATATCAGCATATATCGAGATTTCATTGACGAGTTAGCAAATGGGTATCACAGTGATTAGCGTTTCCAATTGATAAATTGTTTTACAATTGAAAAATTGTTTCTGATTTCAAATAATGATCATACACTACAATCATGATAAACCAACCCCCGTCTATGTAGTTAATTCACGGTTTCCGGTTTATAGAGCATACTACGGAGATGGTCTCGGTGATACCATATTAGGATTATTTTCAAGAATGGCTCCAAAAGTGATGCCGTTGGCTAAACAATTATCAATGAAAGCAATTGATGTTATTCGTGATAAGGGTATTGGTTTCGCTGGAGATCTTACCGGAAAAGCGTTTTCAGCCGCAAAGAATAAAATAACCGCGCTAGTGAAATCACGGATGAAATCCAAAGGATTTTCAAAACCGTTACCGTCTACAGCGGAAATGCCTGCGAGTGTTAGTAGAATTATAAATAACGCAGTAGATGAAAAATTAGCGTCGATGGCTTTAAACCCCGACCAAAGCAATATTGCAAATATGATAGCAGGAAGTGGCTTTAAAAAACTACGTCGATGAAAATGGAAAATCACGATTTAGACTCTGATAAATAGAATAAAATGTTCAAAAGGTCACCTGATCCAGCGTTTGATATAGACGCCCCAGTTGGCAAGAATGATTCTGTACGCGATTATCAATATTACGCCTATCATGCAATAGACTCAAATAGTCGATCGCGAATTGAACTTCAAGTCCATGATACCAGTAAATACTTTTTGCCTTGTGAAGCGTTTATTGAAATCGAAGGTGAAATTGTAACAGCTGCTGATACTCCTGCTGTACCAGCACCGTATCCAGCTGGTACTCAAGTCGGATTTGTTAATAATGGTATCATGGCGTTATTTGAGAGTGCTAGATATCTCATTGATGGAAAAGAAATCGATAGATCGCGATGTTGATGTGGCTACAACAATAATCGGGTTAGCGAGATATTCTGATGATTATACAAGATCAGCAGGACCTTCTATGATGTTTGCAAAGGATAATAAAAATACCGCTGGAGGAAATCAATTTATTATAAGACGACCACAGAATAATGCTGGTGCTGCTAATGTTGATGTCGAGAATATGATTATAAACAACGATCCTAACTTCAATCTAGGAGCTGCAACACGTATTTCAATGTTGGAAGGGCGGCGTAAATCATTTTCATGCGCGATTCCACTGCATCATATATTTGGATTCTGTAGAAATGTACGAAAGGTTATCTACGGGGCGAAGCATACAGTAGCGCTTGTACGAAAGGGTGATGATAACGACGCAATTTGGAGGATTCCAGCAGATGTTGCAAATCCCAATGCTGATGCCGGTAAAGTCAATTTAACAAAAATATCATTGTGGATGCCAGTGTTGACTCCAGCAATCACCGCAGAAGAACGATTACTATCATTTATGGATCATGGAGGAAAGACGTTGTTAAGTTGGCTAACCGTGAGTACAGATGTTAAACAATCAAATATCAACGGGTTATTCACTTGGAATCTAGCATCAAAACAAGGTGTTGCTGCGCCACGTCATATATTCGTAGCGTTACAGGATAACACACGAGTTGGCGATCAACGTTTCAGTCATGTGATATTTGATCAATTAGGTGTTAAGGACGTCTCACTGAGAATAAACGGCCAGCAGGAACCATCCGAGGATGTACAACTCGATTACGGTTTGAATCATATTGCACGCGTGTATCATCGTCTGTTGTCATTTATGGCACGTGATCAAAATGTCGATACCGGTCTACAAATATCACAATATGATTTTAAGAATCTGTATCCGATCTATTACTTTTCACTGGAACATCTTGATTTAACAAGACAATCTGTTGTTGATATACATTTTAGAGCTAATGTGACTCGTGGTGCTATTGCTAATTATAGAGCGGTTGCTGTCATTCTCAGTGATAAATCAATGCTACTTGAAGGTGTTGGTGGAAGAATGAGAGTGGTAGATGCGCCAGTAGAAAATCTTTGATTTTAAACGATTTAGAATCAATCTATTATGTATATGTCATATAGTGTTATTAGTGTTGCGTTAACTCCTGGTCAAATCAAAAAATTGCAATCAGAATCGGCTAAAAAATGTGGAACCACAATCACGTTGAAACCCAATCAAATGACTGGTGGTGCAAATAAATTATCGCTGACAACTCGTCAGGTGAAACATTTCAATGATGCACTTGTAGCAAAAAAAGGTGTTCAGATTACTCTTTCTGCGGCTGCTATCAAAAATATGATTAAAACAGGCGGTATATTTCCATTGTTAGCTGCGATTCCGGCCTTGATTGCAGCAGCAGCCCCAGCGGTGGCTAAAGCGGCAGCGTTAGGAGCCGTTGGTACTGCAGCAGGAATGGCGTTGAAAAAGGCAACTGGGAAAGGATATAAAAAAAAGGGACGATCCGTTCACGGATTGGGTCTAAGACTACCAGGAACCCCGTATTCATGGTACAGCGGAAAAGGTCTGAGACTACCAGGAACGGTTTCTTAATTCAGAAATCTTCGATTTCCGAACCTATGGTTCCCATGTCCAATTTTGATTTAATGGATGCTGCTAAAAAACTAGCGATTAAAAATTTCAGAGGTGTTTTTATGAAAGATCAATTACCACATCAACCAAACAAAACTGAAACAGGTATTATTAATCTCGATAACAGCACCGGACCTGGAACTCACTGGGTTGCATACGCTATTGATCCACGTGGGATTGTCTATTTTGATTCATATGGATTAGCCCCGCCAAAAGAGTTTATGCGTTATATAAAAAAATTTCCAATGAAGACTTGGTATTCTACGCTACCAACACAACAAATCAATGACCCACCAATATGCGGCAGTACGAAGTATTAAATGTCCTTGATGCTATTTCAGCATCTAGAAAACCACCTCATATTGTCGTAAATGAATACACTAGTAATCGCTTTTTAGAGAGAGGTGTATAAAATATCATGATCGATATTTGGGGGAGATCTTTGAAACCCAAACCCGATGACACTGCAACCCTTGATTCTATCAAGGATGTAAAAAAACTAATCAAAGATGAAATAGCTGAGACGTTAAATTTAGCAAGTGTTGACCCGAATGAAATAGTTGTATTTCAAGACAAACAGGGTAAATTGAAAACTAGTGATGTGTCGTTGGATGATATTTTAACACGACAACGAAACGCAATCGAGAACACCGTTGTGTTATTTTCGGATCAGGGTAAACTCAAACCAGGCGTACTTTTTTCGACGATTACAGATCGATTTAAAACTCTCAACGATGAATTAAAAAGTTCTGTGTTGGAACTAGCAACACTTCAATCTAAAATTGAAGAACACGGAAAACACTTTTCAGTTTTTCGTAGAAACATCGTGGATAAATTTCTTGGAACCACATTCGATAAACTCGACATAAAACTCCCGGATATTAAAAAATCCATCGATGAGACGAAAACCTTCATCGAAGCCATCAAAGGTGATTTTTCGAGGATGATAACAATCATTGAAAAAACAAAAATTCCTCATGAGAAAACCAACAACGTAGTATACACGATCCAACACGGATCATTTGCGTGGACACCTACAGACAATATACTAAGTATCACTGCAACCGTCAAAGGTATTTATCGATTAACGCTAGTAACAGCAATTCAATTTAATATTTTATCGTCGAGTTCACCCGGGGTCAACAATACGATATCAACGATCATCGACAAGGATACAACTGAACAGTTCATGATAGCATCCACTGATAAAAATTTGGTTAGGATTTCAATAACGTGGTATGTGGAATTCGTAGCGGATTTAAGTAAATAACTAAATTGAAAGGATTTCACAATTGAAAACGCTAGCGTTTTTAAAATAAAAATGATTTCGTCAACGCAATGTCGCTATTATCAGGTCAGAGAATTTCAGAATAGACTCAAAACCCTCACTGAGGAGTATCAAATAAAAATAAAAAAATACCGACGAAGAATCACCGCAATTGATATTACTATGTACTCGGTGTCAAGCGTTCTCGCTGGCGCCGGAATAATACTCGCATCGGTTACAATGATTGCCCCGGTTGTAGTTCCAATTTGCATTTCTGCAATGGCTACAATCGCGAGTATATCAACCGGGATAACAAAAAAGATATCATCATGCAGCCAACGCAAACTGCAGGATTACTTAATTCAATTTCATATTGCATCAACCGCATATTCGCAGTTATCCCTGATGATATCGTCGTCACTCGATAATACGATTATATCAGATAGTGAATTCTCAGCATTGGTCAGTATTTTTGATTCAGCGATATCAAAATTAGAGCAACAACATGAATATAATAACAATGACAACATGGATGGAATTAGAAAACACGAACCCAAAAACCAGAATGATCTCAATAACCTCAACGATATCAGATTGTGAGTTCTCAGTGATGGTCAGTATTTACGTTTCCACGATATCAAAATTAGAGCGACAACAACAGTATAGCAACGATGACAACACCGATGGAATTACTTCAACAAATAGTGGAGAACACGAACCCAGTACAAACAAGCATGATATCAATAACATCAACGAAACCCGAGTTTAGTGTGAATTTCCCTAGCCCAGTCCCCGTGAAGGAGATAGCGCTAGCAAAACTACGAGTGTATCACAGTTGGCCTAATATCAGATCAAAATCATTTGGTGGTCAACAACCCAATAATTCCCTGGTATTTGCAAAAAAGAATAAAGACGACGGGACCCCAGACTGGAATGTTGTTTCCATACCAACCGGATCATACCAAATTGAACAAATCAATAACGAATTGCAACGTAGAATAAAATCGATTACTGGAAAAGAATCAAAAATAGCTATAACAGTTCATGAGCCAACACTGTCATCTGCCATTGAAATAAGCACAGAAGGATACATCGTAGATATCTATCAAAGCTCAATAAGGACCGTACTAGGATGGCCTGAAATCCCACCCGGGGGGAAAACCGTTGATTTACCAAAACCACAAAAATCTGATTATGTCACCGACGTGATAAAACATGATAATCCAATAAAAAGTTATCAAGAGTAAGAGATACCTACAGATTCTTTTGATCGCAGATACAAATCAACTGGAAACGAGAAGCCAGGGAAGAGAATAGAGGAATATTATTTTATTAACGAACCTGAAATCGTTAAAAATTTCACAGCGATGAATAATGATTTTTCACTGTTGTTAATACCCTTTAAATCCGGTTCTCTCACCCGAGATGAATTTATCAGCGTCGTAGAAACATGCAATAAAATTATCGACGATATGGAAATATTTAATTTGAAAATTATTCAGGATATATTAGATGAAGATAACCCCCAATCGAGAACAATATTTGCATCAGAATATAAAATCCGCGTTGAAGATATCCCCACATTTAAACTACCGGGATACAACGTACCAGAACTAAAAAGACTTCTCAGTGATGCCATCGATGTTGGTTTCAAAATAATTCATGATGCATGGAGAAAAACAGCATCACCGGAAATAAAAATCCTCAAGCATAATAATGACCCAGACGGTGGCGGCAGGCATATTGCTCCGTTCAACGTCAATATTTCATCGGTGATTGCGCTCAATTTAGTATGCGATGTTATAGAAGGAAGCTATCAAATTAATCTCGAACGATCAAATCAAGCTCAGCAGGGGTATATTCTATACTCATTCGCACCAACAGCTCCTCCAGGATTTTTAATAATCGAGTCTCCGGTTAATCCAGTCTATATGCGGTGTCATAATGATTCGCTGACCAGAATTAATTTCAAACTCACAGATCAGTCCAATAATCTGATTGATCTACAAGGTGAGGTGTTAGCGATTAGTCTGTTTGTGAAGTCCTAAGGACTCGATCAAATATTCGGTTAAAATCATTTATTATTTTTTTGTTAACCCAGAACTGAAAGTTCAGCAGCAGAGAGGGTGGATGACAACAAGTTGCGACCAAAATTAATTAAAAAATCGTAAAAGTCTCCGTTTTCATTTTTTTAGTTAAAATGAGATTTCGTAGGGAAGGCTCGTTAAGATTTCAATCAATTTTTTGTCTGAAAACGTTGTAGGGTTCACCCTCTTTTTGGTTAAAATGAGATTATAGGAAGGATCGTTTTAAGGATTCAATCAAAAAATTGATTGAAAAATCGTAAAATCTCCGTTTTCATTTTTTTAGTTAAAATGAGATTTCGTAGGAAGATTCGTTAAGATTTCAATCAAATTTTGTCTCAAAACGTTGTAGGGTTCACCCTTTTTTTGGTTAAAATGAGATCGTAGGAAGGCTCGTTTTAAGATTTCAATCAAATTTTGTCTCAAAACGTTGTAGGGTTCACCCTCTCTGCTGCTAAAGATTAAAAAAATCAAACCACCTTATTATTACAATACCACTGACTCGTCCAAGGCAAGTTGAATGGTGAGCAATAAGACATTAATAAACTTTGTCGTATATAGATCTCAATTTACCTATACAGAATCATATAGATCACTAATTGAATTAAATTATTCGTATATAATTTGAGATCCAATGCATCGTACGTACAACAGTACAGGTAAAATTTACAACATTAAAGGTCACATTTTTATTTTCATACGTTGATATATATCCATGTCTGAAATTTGCCTTCTGACTTTCGAAATTACTTCCACGAAGCAGAACGGAGCAGTACTTGTTTGAGAGAAGAACAATAAGCCAGTTAAGGTCAACTGTTTATAATCAATACCGTTGCTATATAGATCGAAAAGTCGTTGCAGTGATTGGTAGGCATGTTAATAGCAACGATACCTTACTCAGGTAATCAAATATTCATGTAGAAGGGAACATCCAGACAGTTTTCAGAACTTAGTTTGTAAGGAATTTAAAGCAGGCAATATATATCAATCTAATATATTATTATACAAGTTTCTTTCACATAGCACAACACAATGTACATGTCTGATTAGTTGAATATAAGAGAATGTTTTCTCTTTTGAAACAATATATGAAAGAATCATATAGATCACTAATTGAATTAAATTATTCGTATATAATTTAGGATCTAATGCATATTACGTATGTACCAAAGTACATGTCAAATTTACAACATTAAAGCGTCACATTTGTTATGTTCATACGTTGATATATATCTATGTCTGAAAATTGACTTCTTACTTTCGAAATTACTTCCACGAAGCAGAACGGAGCAATACTTGTTTGTGAGAAGAACAATAAGCCAGTTAAGGTCAACTGTTTATAATCGATACCGTTGCTATATGGTTCGAAAAGTCGTTGCAGCGATTGTTAGGCTTGTTTATAGTAACATACCTTCTTACTTTCAAAATTACTTCCACGAAGCAGAACGGAGCAGTGCTTGTGTGTGAGAAGGTCAATAAGCCAGTTAATTGTCAACTGTTTATAATCAATACCGTTGCTATATGGTTCGAAAAGTCGTTGCAGTGATTGGGTAGGCTTGTTTATAGCATCGATACCTTACTCAGGTAATCAAATATTTTTGCAGACAGTTTTCAGAACTTAGTGTGTAAGGAATTGAAAGCAGCCAATATGTAAGTATCAATCTAATATATTATTATACAAGTTTCTTTCACATAGCACAACACAATTTACATTCTTATATATTTCATAATGATACATTGATATATATCGGTGGAAGAATATCGATATCGCGACAGTGGCGATGCGACGTATTATCGCCTCATTGTGGAGATCAGTATTGGAATTGCCTTTTTTTAATTAAAAAAGTGATATCAACTCTGATTCATACTATTCCAAACCGTATTTCGATATTTAGGTACATGTTTTAATAGCAGTTTAAGCTCGCATCGCACTAGTGTTTTAAAAGTATGGTTGCATTCCGCATTGATGACAGTCAAGAGCAAGCTAAAATTAATTGGCAATCCAACGACGGATACAGCGTCTGCTACCAAGCTCGACATCAAGCTTGCCAAGGCAACACATCAAATTGAGTCTGGACTTAGAACTGAAGAAAACAAAGTATGAAAATCCTTTAACATAAACGCATAATCGTGAAAATCCGATGTTTTAGAATGTTAATCTAATTGGAGTCTTTCAGATACAATCGCTTTAGAGAAAATGTTTGATACCGATAAAGAAAATCTAAATGAAAATAACGTTGTTTCTTGTACAGTGTGACAGTGTGATACTTTGGTCCGATTTTGGCCCATTTGGCGCCCCCTAGCCACCGGCGCCCGGGACGAATGCCCAACTTGTCCCCAAGTCGCTACGCCACTGTGGTGTGAATAAATCGTAATGAGGAAGGCGCATATTTCAATTTGAAGATAAAAAGATTAAAAAAATCAAACCACCTTATTATTACAATACCACTGACTCGTCCAAGGAAAGTTGAATGGTGAGCAATAAGACATTAATAAACTTTGTCGTATATAGATCTCCATTTACCTATACAGAATCTTATAGATCACTAATTGAATTAAGTTATTCGTATATAATTTGAGATCCAATGCATCATACGTACGTACAACAGTACAGGTCAAATTTAACAACATTAAAGGGTCACATTTTTATTTTCAAACGTTGATATATATCCATGTCTGAAATTTGCCTTCTGACTTTCGAAATTACTTCCACGAAGCAGAACGGAACAGTACTTGTTTGAGAGAAGAACAATAAGCCAGTTAAGGTCAACTGTTTATAATCAATACCGTTGCTAAATGGTTCGAAATTTCGTTGCAGCGATTGGTAGGCTTGTTTATAGTAACATACCTTCTTACTTTCAAACTTACTTCCACGAAGCAGAACGGAACAGTACTTGTTTGTGAGAAGACGATTAGCCAGTTAAGGTGAACTGTTTATAATCAATACCGTTGCTCTATGGTTCGAAAAGTCGTTGCAGCGATTGGTAGGCTTGTTTATAGTATCATACCTTCTTACTTTCGAGATTACTACTTCAAAGCAGAACGGAGCAGTACTTGTTTGTGAGAAGATCAATAAGCCAGTTAAGGCGAACAGTTAATAATCAATACGGTTGATATATGGTTCGGAAAGTCGTTGCAGTGATTGGTAAGCATGTTTATAGCAACGATACCTTACTCAGGTAATCAAATATTCTTGTAGAAGGGAGAAGGATCTCCTCAGTTTGGAGAACACTATTGGAATTGCCATTTTATTAAAGAAACATATCAACTCTGATAAATACTACTGAAATCCGTATTTTGATATTTAGGCCATTATCATTTGGTCGTATTGTTCTGTTCTTGCACTCTCTTCTTCTCCTATTCTACAGCTCTCCATCCACATTTATGTACATGTATGCATAGAAGAAGTGCCGCAATGAAATGCCTTAAGACGAACTCGAAACAAAAGAATGAAGACTTTCTAAACTCTTTTCATCATGAGGCATTGAAAACCTCCAGTTAATTTTGCGACCTGTTTTAATGTGTCAACCATGTATTATTTTTAACCTATGATACTCTATTAGAAACAGTACACATGTTTTGACAGCAATGTTAGTCATTAAGTCTAGCTCTACACATTCTTAAATAACAGTTTAAGCTCGCCCCACACAAGTGTTTTACATCGATGGATGCATTGGTCATTGATGACAGTCAAGAGCAAGCTAAAATTAATTGGCAATCCAAAGACGGATACAGCGTTTACTACAAAGCGCGAGATCAATCTTGCCAAGGCAACGCCTCAAATTACTTCTGGAGGTAGAACTGAACAATAGAAAGTATGAAAATCCTTTAACATAAACTCATAATCGTGAAACTCGGATATTTTAGAATGTTAATACCGTTGCTATATGGTTCGAAAAGTCTTTACAGCGATTGGTGGGCTTGGTTACAGTAACAATACCTTACTCAGGTAATCAAATATTTTTGTAAAAGGGAACATCCAGACAGTTTGCAGAACTTAGTGTGTAAGGAATTGAAAGCAGGCAATATGTAAGTATCTATCTAATATATTATTATACAAGTTTCTTTCACATAACACAACACAATTTGCATTCTTATATATTTCATAGTGATACACTGATATATATCGGTGGAAGAATATCGATATGGCGACAGTGGCGATGCGACGTTTTATCGTCTCCATCTAACCTGAGATGTATTCATCTTGATATGTGTCAACTGTAAAACCTAGAATGTACATTTATGCAAAGAAGAATTTGCCACCATGAAATGCATTAAGACGAACTCCAAACAGAGGAATGTAGACTTTCTTCATAAGGCATTGGAAACCTCCAGTTAATTTCGCGACCTGTTGTAATGTGTCAGCCAAGCATGTGATTTAAACCTGTAATACTCTATTAGAAACATAACACATGTTTTGCAAAACTAGTCGTTAAGTCTAGTAGTATACATTCTTAAATAGCAGTTTAAAGTCGCATCACTCTAGTGTTGTACAAGAATGGATTCATTAGACATGGATGACAGTGAAGAGGAAGCTGAATCTAATTGGCAATACAAAGACGGATACAGAGTCTACTGCCGAGCTCGACGACATCAAGCTTGCCAAGGCAACACCTGAAATTACGTCTGGACGTAGAAGGGGCCCCGAGTGGCCGAGTGGTTTAAAGAGCTTTCCGTTACGGATCACTGCCGTCTCACCTCTGTCTGCATGGGTTCGAGTCTAAGATTCGGCAAATGTAGTTTTGTGATACTTTCTTTCCTTTGTTGTTTCTACGCCGGTGTTGTTGTTTCTAATTTAGTTTTCCCTTGATGTTGTGGCTGATTTAGCTGTTACTTTTGTTGTTGTTGTTTCTATATTTGTTCCTACGTTTTGTAGGAAAATGCTTGGGAATTTGTCCTGACTTGGGTTATTCTGTTTCTTGGTAAGTTTCTCTTTCGTGAGGCTTCATGTCTCTGTTGTTTGTTCGACTCTTCCATCATATCATCAGGTTCATTTTTATTATCCTTTTATGTTTGTCTCTCTTGAGTGTTGGGGCATTTGTGAGAGGTATGTCCGGTCTTTTTGCACTGTAACACTTTCTATGGTGAACATACCCTTTTTACTAGGTTTTTGTTAGAAATCCGTTTAGATAAAATGCTGTTTTGATCCCTTGTAATCTGCTTATTTTTATTTCGAGCACTCTGTTCCCATTGTATATTGTGATCTGAGGTAATGTTGCGAGTCTGGCTTTTCCAACTTTAATTCCTTTTTTCTTTTCAAAGCAGGCCACTGTGGCTTCTAATGGTATTTTAGTGGTATGTCTGATAGACGTAGTTCTCCCGTTTGTTTCTTTATTTTTCTTTAGGATGGGTGTTGGCTCTCTAACTGTGACTCTTTCTCCCATTATATTTATCTCCCTGTATGGAGTTATCGGCTTATTTCCTTTAGGGCTTAGTATGTGTCCTTTGTATCCATTTCTGTATTCTTCTCTTGGTGTTGATGTAATATCCAATTTCTGTGTTCCTTTTTGTATAAACATTCCAGGTATGATCCTTCATCATTCTCCTTAGCTGGAAAAAAAATTATAGTTCTCTTATTTGTTTTTTGTTGTTGTTTCCGTCATTTTTTCCTTGCTTTTCCTTCTCTGTCCGAGTTTGGACTACAGCTCACTTCGTTTGATACAGTTTTGTTTCTTTTCTTCTTCTATGTTATATTTGTCGTGATATTAAATCAATACATTATTGTTGTGGCATTAGTTTTCCAGATTAATCCAAGGCTCCTTTCATTGATGTTGTGGAATTCCATTTAGATGGTCTGTTTTGCGCGCGCCATTGAGATTAAATACACTTACTTGACTTCTCAACAACAAGTATTAGATATAGGAGTCGATAGCTCTCTGAATAACTGAATTCACGCTTTGTTATCGAAAACTTGTATTGTTACTGGGATTGACTAAACTGTGTGTACCCTTTTCATTTTGATAAGCTAACTCCAACTCTGCAGACAACGTATTCCTAGTTCTCTTCAAAGCGTGTATGCGATGATAGACTCCGCCTCCCCCCACCCAATTATTCCGCAATTTTCCTTTTTAAAAATAAATTGATGAATAACACTATTGGGGTATAACAAGATGAACCGGGTTGGGTTCAGATTACTACAATGAAGACAAGAATGATGAACAGAATACTATGATATTTATTTAAATATGATTAAAGAAAGAAAAATCCTACACCAAACACGAGCGCATAAATTTCAGCACTCTTTTTCTAATATATCATGCAATGAAGCATGTGACGCATGCGCGGAAGTGGAGTCAATTATTTTTTTAAAATAAAAATCGTATCATCGAGATTATAACACGTGAACTTGCATCTGACGAAAATCTTACAGAACTTGAAATAACACTATATTATCCCTTAGGTCTTGCAACATATTGGTGAACTTGAAAACCGACTACATCTAATAACATTGCATAACATGACACAAGTCAGAACTACCTAAAATATACAATAAATATTAGAATAAAACAATTATTTTCATTAATATAAATTAATACAGATTGTAAAATACAATTTTAGGGGCCCCGAGTAGCCGAGTGGTCTAAAGCGCCCTCCGTTACGGATCACTGCCATCTCACCTCTGTCTGCGTGGGTTCGAGTCTAAGATTCGGCCAATGTGGGTATGTGAGAAAGTTTGCGTGGGTCAGTTGTTCTTTCAAGGGGTTTTCCCGGGTTCTTCCACCACCAATAATACTGGCCGCCATGTATAGCTTATCTTGTGCTGAAAATGGCGTTAAACCCTACAAGAACAACAACAACAACAATTTACAATTTATATGCCTATACAATTTATATACCGCGTCATACAGTTCACTCCTAATACGTTTCGTAATGTGAAGTTTGAATTCTTCGGACCTCACTATATCGAATGCATGTACGATATAGATAAACCACACTCGGGTAACGCTGTAAGCGGAAACTAAACCCGAGTACATTTTATTCAAAATATACATAAATAAGATATATACGCCGTTTACAATATTCCAATTATGATGAAGGAACTAAATATAAATTTGTTAGGGCTCATTTCAGAGTAGTTCCTGAAAATCTAGTACAGGAATTTGATTGTGGTTCCGGCCATGCTGACAACCCACACCCTATGTGTTCACATGCAAACTATTATTTAAACCGGTGATTAAGGTCTGAATTATATATTTGTTAGATTTTAATGTAACATATTGATTTAAATCTAATTGTGTTGTACTTTTAGTTGGTTTTTAAAAGTATATAGTTTCTTGTGGATGATAATTGATGTAGAGTATATACTTTTTTTTGCAAATTTTGTTTGGCATTTCAGTTCAAAGACTTGTCGTCACTCAGATAGCAGCCAGCTGATTGTCTTTCCTGTCCTTGAACATGGGTTGTGGTGCATCAAGATCGGTTCCTACTATCAAACAGGGGAATTGTAAGTTATCCCTGAAACAACTTGACGCCTTGCAAAAGAATACATTAACTGCTAATACTGATTGTGATAATTTATTGAAATGATCTTTTTAGTCTATTCATCCATTCTATGAAGGTGCGTGGATTGTTTAAAGTAGATTGTAAAAAATTAAAGAAACTCAAAGTGAAACTGTCAGACAAAGTTATTAAATATTTTTTTTCAGAATGAAATCTAATTTTGATTATCATTCATTCATGTTGGACTGCTTGAATATAACAACTACTTAAGGTATTACATAATGATATTAATACTATGGAAAAATGAACGTCATTCAACAGTTTAAAAAGAGTTGGGATATTGGTTGTATGTAAATTCTCGATAGTCTCTGAGCAACATTCTAGACCAAATAATTATCAGGGTCAATACGTTTCTAATTTGACCATTCTTTGGATCTACATCTTTGTCGGTTCTAGTGAGCTTCCTGTTAATATAGACAAAGATAAACTAGAAATACTGTTCTGCAATCCAATATGACAATTTTTTTAAAATGATTGTGCACAAATCGCGTTACAATTAATGACCCGGTTTAAGCAACTTTAAGCAAATTAGTTTCTCTTTTAGCTTTTTCTATGATTTGCATTGTTAGCAAGGGGCGCCAGCAGAAAGAAGAGAGACCAATCAAGAAGGAAGTGATTTTTATATTGTAATATGATTGCTTGTCTAACCATTACCTTTCCTTTAGGATTGATACGTGTACCTTATGCTAGATTTACTATTGTTAGTGGAATCCCATCCCACATATACTATAGTGGCATCAATATTCGTGTGATATCAATTTTCGTGGTTTTCGTTGTTGCCACTAACTCTGAATTTATATCACCAGCAAAAAATTAGCCAATTGAGTTGTTTAACTTCCATTCTCCAGTCAACCATCGGCTATTTTTATCATTATTTCTAGAGTTATTTGTTTATGGTGGTCAGAAATCTGATACTCTAATATTTTTGCTTGTTTATATGTTTTATGTCCAAAATCAGATACGTAAAATTTATCTATCCTACTTGATCCATTTATTCCTAGTCTTACATATTCATGTGTATATTCAGTTCTTAGTAGGTTCAATTTTCTATACACATCAGTTAATTTGTTTAATTTTATCAGATTACCAATAACTTCAAATGATGATTGGTCTTTGGTTTAATTTTAAATTTCATGCTGATTCAAGCCGATCCTTAGTTTGTTTTTTTTTTTTGTTTTTTTTTTTTTGGGGGGGGGGGCACCAGATAGATACTCCTTCCCCTCCCCCCGTAATGAAAAATAAGTAAAAAGTTTTTATGTATGTTTAAGTGCCCTCAAGTATGTTGTTTGTTTGTTTTTTATTTCATTTAAATTCCCATTTAATTTTTCCACATCGGGGTTATATATTTGATTTGGGGTATTTAAGTATTCCTAGTGTTGCTTATGTAGATCCTTACTAGGTGGGAATTGATCTACCCACACTAGTAGTCTACATATATTACTTGTTTGATCATGGCCAGAGGTCTCTTATTTCCTTGTGTTTGCTATTTGTGTTTATTGCTATTTGTATGTTTGCTATATAAGGTAATACCTTGTATTTGTGTAAAGGAAAGCCATTTTGTTCCAAAGTTTTACCAGTTGTCTTACTTTATGTCTTGCATAAAAAGGAAGACATTTATTGTCATAATTAGTTAAAGTTCATTTAAATTTAATTTAGAATTTTGTATAAATTGAAGTATATTTATTTAGATTGTTTAGTGTTCTTCAATTTATTTAATAATAATTATTTTCTTAGGTCCGTTTTCCTTGAGACAAGACCTGGATGAATTTATTTAGTTGTTCAGTTCCCGTCTCAATTTGTCAGGCCTTTATTTATTTAAAGAATTAAGATAAAGAAAAATTCCAAAATCGTTTAAGTTCCCTTAAATGGGAGTCATGGCTATTTCGGGAGATAGCCATGACAGAAAAAGTATGGATATAGTATCCAGAGAAAAAGAACTTTTCAAAAAGATTGTAATAATTTATTAAGTTATATTTTTAAATAAATATGGGTGGTGTTTTCCAAACTCTTCCACAGGCCTGCTCACTTCGCGTAGCGCCTTGTGATTTAGCCCCATGGCGTCCTCATATGTACTTGCCCCTCACAATTATGGTATGAATATATTAATTGTAGAATTTTTTTTAAAAATTAAATAAATTAAATAAAGAAACTAATTTACTTTAGCTTTATTTTTTTTTTTTTTTTTTTTTTTGGGGGGGGGGGCACTAGACAGATGCCCCTCCCCCCCTTAATCAAAAAAAGTAAAAAGTTTTTATGTGTGTATGTGTTCCCCCAGGTATGTTATTTGTTTCTTTTTTTATTTTTATTTAAGTTTCATTTAGTTTTCCCCATCGGGGTTATAAGTTTGATTTAGGGTATTTATAAGATCCCTAGTGTTCTTTCAGTAGAACTTTACTAGGTGGGATTTGATCTACCCACTCTAGTAGTCTACTTTATTTGTTTTTGACCTTGGCTATTGGTCTCCTATTTCCTTGTGTTTGCTATTTGTGTTTGTGCTATATGTCTGTTTGCTATATAGGGTTTATCCCTTGTGTTTTTGTTAAGGAAAGCCATTGTTTTTCAAATTTCAACCAGTTGTCTTACGTTCCTGTCTTTACTAATTAAAAGACATTATCATCCCTCTTTTTAGTTTATATTTGTAGAATTTCTTTTGGATTTTTGTATAAATGGAAATGCGTTTTATTTAAATATTTAGTGTTCTTCCATTTATCTAAGTAATATTTAATTCATAGGTCCGGACGCCCTGAGCTAGGACCTGTACGAATTTAATTGGCCGTACAGTTCCTGCCTCAGTTTGTCCGTCCTTTAATTATTTATTATTAACTATTAATAAATTTTCAAAATGGTTTATTGTCCCTTAAACGGGACCATGTCTATTTCGGGATATAGACATGGTAGTAAAAGTATGGATAAAGAATCCAGAGAAAAAAAGAGTGCAGTATGTAAAATAATAAAGGATAGAACTTTAGTAGTTTGGGTACTTTTCCAAACTCTACCCTAGGCCTGTTCACTTCGCGTAGCGCCGTGTGATTTAGCCCTATGGCGTCCTCATATGTACTTTTCCCGCACAGGAAATTGTGTATATAATTAAGGTATAGTTGAATAACAATGTTTATATATATATATTTTTTTTTTAAATTTAAATTTTTTTTTTTATTTTATTATTTTTTTTATAAAAAAAATCATTAAAATAACTATTTCAAATTTATAATAGTTTTAAATATTTTTCCTTAACCTTCATTATGGCTCCACACTTTAACTTTATTCTTCTCTTTTTGGGGGGCACCAGACAGATGCCCCCCCCCATCAAAAAATGTTTTAAAAAGTTTATATGTATGTGTGTTCCCCCGATGTTTTTATGTTGTTTTTTATTTATTCTTTACTTCTAAATCCCCAATTAGTTTTCCCCATCGGGGTTATAATATAATTGACAAGGGGTATTTTTAAATTCCTAGTGTATTTTAAGTAGTCCTTACTAGTTGGGATTTGATCTACCCACTCTAGTAAGCTACTTTTAATTTTATTGACCATGGCTGGTGGTCCCTTTTTATCCTGATGTATGCTATATGTTTGGTACTATTTGTCTGATTGCTATAGAGTATATTATATACTTATGTTTGTGTTTAGGATAGCCGTTTCTTTCTCCAAATCATACCAGTTGTCTTATTTTGTTATTATCTTCACCAATATGGAAGATAAAATTTAAAAATTTTAATTTAATAAATTTTTACTTTTAGAATTTGGTATAAATTGAGGTGTATTATTTAGGAAATTTAAGTGTGTCTCAATTTATCTAATTTATTATTTGAATAGGTCCGTTTTCCTTGAGGCAGAAACTATACAAATTTATTTGGCTGTATAGTTCCTGACTCAAATTGACCGGCCTTTACTTATTTAATTAGTGTTAATAAAATTCCAAAATTGTTTAAGTCCCTTAAAATGGAATCATGGCTATTACGGGATATAGCCATGACAGAGAAAGCATGGATTTAGAATCCAGAGAAGAGATCAAGTGCAGTTATGAAGAAAAGAAGGAGCAAATTAAATTGTTAAATATTTGGGTGGTGTTTTCTAAACTCTTCCACAGGCCTGCTCACTTCGCGTAGCGCCCTGTGATTTAGCCCTATGGCGTCCTCATTTATACTTCCCCCTCACAATAGTATACTTCCTATGTATATTTCTATGTATTATTAAGAAATAATTTATTATTTTTTTTTTTTTATTTCTTGTTTTTTTTTATATATAAATTTTAAAATTTTAAAATTTTTAAAATTTTAAAATTTAAAATTTAAAATTTCCTTAATTTAAATTAATTTAAATTAATTTAATTTTAAAAAAGGTTCCCTAACCTTCATTATTGAACCACATCTTATTAAAGTATTCGTTATAAAGTCCGTTATTTGTCTAACCAATTGTTTATTAAAGTTTCCGTCTAGGAAGAGTAATTGACGTCTGTCATATTTGTCTACCTTCATTATTTCAATTATTAGTTTGATCCTTTCTTCCTTTGTTTTGTCGCATTCTGTAATTGTGTGGTTTTTTTGTATATGGGGCATTTTTGCATAGAGGGCAGCTAACCGGGGTCCTTATTAATCTTCGTTTAATTGCCACTTCGCCTGTTAGCCAGGCGTTGTGGAGGTACGTGTACATGATACTTTGTACCTTAAACGAGTTAATGCCGGACCAATGCCTCCAAACTCTGTCCCAGTTTACAGAAGGGTATTGTAATTGTACCTTTGATATATATTGATTTGATCTTGATTCCAAAAGCCAGTCATATGTTCTGTCATTTCCTAATACCCATAATTCCTTGATGTCCCTATACCTATATAAAATTTCTTTAGTTTCCCTATATAAGTGTGGTGCGACTATTTTTTTCACTAATTTGTTGTTTGTGTATATTTCTTGTTTGTTTCGCATTCCAAATCCTAACCAAAAAATGTATAGTGCCTCCCATGGTTTCTGTGGTGTAGCATTTAATCTTTTAAGCCTATTTAAGATTGTTTTTAGTTTTAATAAGGGGGGATTAGGTAGGGCTAATCCCCCCTTTAATTTTGCTCTATATAAGGTTTCCTTATTTATGTAATGTGTCTTGAAATTCCATATGTAGTCTATTATTTCGTTGTCTATTGTTGCTAGTGTTTTGTTTTTAATGTCCACAGAGTTTATTAAATATGTCAGATTTGAGTACATATATGTTTTTGCAACCTGTGAACGTTCTATTAGACTAAGCGGCTTTGGAGCCCAGATATCTATTACTTCTTTAATTTTCTTTTTTACTTTTAAGCAGTTTTCCTTTTCTTCGTTGGTCCCGAAGAAGATTCCCAGGGCTTTCACTCTATTTTTAATTAAGTGGGGGGGGGGGGGGGTAACCCAGGGTGGTTTCCCCTCCAGTTTCCTATTTTTAATATTTCCGTTTTATCATGATTTATTTTCGATCCTGAGGCTCTCCCAAAGGCCTCATATTCTTTATGTAAGTGATTAAAAGAATTCGGATCATTAATAAAGTTTGTGCAATCGTCGGCATGTTGTAGCATTTTAAATTCCTCTTTTAAGTTAGGAATTTTTAATCCTTTGATATTAGTATTGTTTCTGATTTTTATACTCAGAATTTCAATTGCTATTACGTATAATAACATCGATAGTGGGCATCCTTGCCTCACTGATCGTTGTATATTAATTTTTTGGGTTTTCGCCCCATTTACTTGTACATTCGCAGTTATTTCATTGTACATTATTTTAGTCCAATTCAGGAAGTTCATTCCAAAACCAAATTTTTCCAGTACTTTTTGCGTATAATTATGTTCCAATCTGTCAAAAGCTTTTTCTTGGTCTAACCATAGCACATTTCGAGTTAGTTGTGTTTACAAAATCTATTATTGTCCTAATGTTAAGTATATTGTCATGTATGCTTCTATTTTTACCCCCGCATGTTTGATTAGTGTTTACTATGGTGTTTACTCCGTGCTTAATCCTATTTGCCAAAATTCTGCTCAGTATTTTGTAATCCGTGTTTAGGAGGGAGATGGGCCTCCAGTTTTTTAAGTCTGTTTTGTCCCCTTTCCCTTTGTATATTAAAGTAATCAAACCCTCCCGCATGGATTTTGTCATTTTGTCGTTTTTTAATAAAATATTATTGAATAATGTTTCTAAAATTGGAGCCACCTCACTTTGGAATTTCTTATAGAATTCCGCCGTGAGGCCATCTCTACCTGGTGATTTACCTATTGCCAATTCTTTTATTGTGGTTAGGACTTCTTCCACAGAGGTGAGATCATCGCACCGTTTCTTGTGATCTGATGATATCATCTCACATTGTATTGTATTTAGATATTGCGTGATTGTGTTATTGTCTATGTTGTTAGAGGTATAGAGAGTTTTATAATATTTATAGATTTCATCCATTATTTCTGCTTTAGTTGTAATTTCAGCCCCATTAGTGACTAATGCATCAATTACCCTTTCCCCCTTTTCCTTTTTTCTTCCCTTTTATAGAGTTCACGGCCCTGCTTGTATAAGTGGTGGAATTTTCCCACCCTAATTTCCATTCCCCTTGTTTTATATTCTCTTAACTTTTCTAATTGTTTAGAGTAGTTCTCTTTATCCCTTAAAGGTGTTGCGTCGTTATTTATTAGTCTTTTTAAAACCTGTCTCTCTATTTTTTGAATCCGATTACGTTTAGTTGAGTGATATATTGCTATTTGCTTTACTTTTATTTTAAACTTATCCCAATCTGTTGCAATATCTGATATGTTTTTTCCCTCTTCATTTGTAAGTATTTTAGGGATTTTCAATTTTATTTCATTTATTAATTGCTCATCCTCTAATATCGAGTTATTTAACCCCCATTCTTCAGATCCCCATCTATTATTTTTTTCACTATTTCTAAAGTTATTAGTTTATGGTCCGAAATTTTATATTCTAAAATTTTGGCATTTTTATATTTTTTATTGTCGAAATCGGTTACATAAAATTTATCTATCCTACTTGATTTACTTATTCCTAATCTAACATAGTCGTGTGTATATTCGGTTCTTAAAAGGTTTAATCTTCTATACACATCTGTTAAATTACTTTGCTTTAGTAATCTGCGCATCACATCAAATGATGATAGATCTTTAGTTGTTAGACTTCCGGTTCGATCTATGTTTTCGCCCACCCAGTTAAAATCCCCCCCTATAATCATATGTTCTGCTGTGTATTTTTTTAGATAATTATTTAGATTTCCTATGAAGTCATAGTGACTTTCTCTTTCTGCAGGAGCATATATATTCAAGATATGTGTCTTATTTAATTTTATATGAATTACCCTTCCCTTTAAACTAATCTCCTCTGTTATTCTTTCCCAATTTTGCCTATTTTTGTTTCTGATTATCATTGCTACTCCCGCTTTCTTATCGTTTTGTTGTGCTTCACTAGTTACAACTATTGCGTCCATTTTGGATTCAAGTTCTACTATCATGTTATGTGTGAGTTTGTTGTGTGTTTCTTGTATTAGTATGATGTCCTGTTTTAATTTTATTAGTTGTGTAATTTTGTCCCTATCTATTCCGTTTGTATTTATTGATGCAATATGGAAGTTTAATTCTTCCATTTTCGGTTTCCAGGTGGCAGTATTAGAAAATGATTTTTTTTTTTTTTATAATTACTTGTATTTTATTAAAAAACTTATTTATCCTTTTTTACTGTGATTCATTTGGGGGCATGGGTCCCCCGTCAGTCTCTTTGTCGTTTTGGTCCTGGAGGTTTGATTCCTCCATCAGTTCGTTCGTTGTGTCTATGTTGTCTATGTTGTCATTCGTTGCGTCTTGTGTCAATTCTGTTGATGTACTCGTGTAATCTATCAGTACTGCTCTTTGGTATAATGGTTGTAGATCAAAATCCGGGTCGTATTCTCCTGAAGATGTATCAATGGGGGATTCTTCCTTCTCTATTTTCCTTTTCCGTTCGCGTTTTCTGGTTTTTTCGGACAGCTTTATCTTTGGTAGAGGCTTCTCCGTTAGCGTTTGCGATTCATCGCTTGTTGATGTGCTAGACAAAGTGTTGTTCTTCCTTTTTCTATATGGAATTATTGGAGTGGAGGCCTTCTGTTCTTGGCTATTAATCTCTTTTTCGCTTGGCATGGGTTCTACTCCTAGGTCTTCCATTTCGTTTACCTCGATAGGTAAACACTCAAATCTATTCCCTGTTTCTAGGGGGGCTGTTGACTTCTCCCTCCTGGTAGTCTTTTTTGGTGTGATGTACAAATCTTCTTGGAGGAGGATTTCTTCCTGCCTGTCTACTTGTTGCTCTTCTTGCTGTTCATGTACTTGTACTTGTACTTGTATCTGCACTCCCGCGATTGCTGAGTTTTGTTGTTGTTGTTGTTGTTGTTGCTCTACAAGTTCTACTTCTTGTTGTGTTCCCTCGTTTTCTGTTTTTATTTCACCTTCGCCAGCTACTTTTGCTGCGTATGAGTTTGGATCCCTTTTTTTGCTTGAAGCTGGGCAATATTTGGGGCCATGTCCCAATACTTTACATTTGGGACATGGGCGGTGTTTGTCGCATCCGCGATACCAGGTCCTACATAAAAAGCCTAGAACATAGAAATATGCTGGAACCGTAGCTACTTGGTCTGGGTGGACTTTAATAATGCGTTCTCCGCTTAATACTTCCTTATGTCCCCAACAAGCCGCTTGCGTGTTACTCCCTATATGTATGCCATAATGGGTTTGGAGTTTGTGGGTCACCGCCTCTGTTTTAATCTCTATAGGTAATCCCGAGACGTATAGATCGACAAGTTTCATTTCTATATCTCGTATGATGGGATCTGCATCTGTAATCTTGACTCTTTGCCCGCATAGCATCATTTCCTTTTGCTTAATGAAGGGTTTGTTGCTTTTTGGGTACAGAGTGTATTTGTTTTTACCCCCATACTGAAGGCCCTCGATCTCCGATATGTTCATTCCTAGGACTTTCAATTCCGTTAGAACCTCGGTTTGCCGGGGAAAAACATTTGTGGACCCAAAATCTATGGTCTGACATCCCTCCCTGTGGTATATCACGAGTTTTCTATGGCCTATTTCCCCTTCAACTACTGTGTTGAAAAAATCCGTTATCTTATACTTCTTGGGGGGGATTGGTCCCAGTAACCTCGGCCCTTTTTCAGTTCAGTCTACGTCGTCTGTCAGATAATGTTTGTCTGGGCAGATTAAATAAACAAAAGTGCTAATAAAATAACAAAAGGGGTGCTGAAAATAAAGCTATAGTGCTAAAGTAAAGTAAAGTAAATTAAATAAATGTATAAACAAAACACTAAATAAATAAATCAAAGTACTTATAGTATTATCGCACTAGGTGAGCACTGCTCGACACTTACTCACTGGAAAATGATTCACGATAATCCTTATATTCAGTAGATTTCCTTGCGAGCGCAGAAAAAACACGTCTACTCTCTTCGACGTCCAGGTTCGCAATTTAGCTTTAAAGCTGAACCTTAGCTGCCTGGTAAGCAAGCTGTTGCATCGGGTCTGCAGCGTTTTATGGTTTAGGAAGTTCAGGAACCGAGGGGATCTAAGCTGAATGTTACCACGTTTATTTTTTTTTTTTTTGGAGGGTCGTCTTTCCTCTGATCTTTTCAGACCATTTAAGGGAAAGGCCCTCCTGGTTTTTTTTAAGTGTTTGCTATAGAATGTATTTTTTTATTCAAATTGGTTTCTTTTTTTTTTTTATTTTTTTTTTTATATTTAAATTTTTTTTTTCTTGTATTTTTTTTTTTATATTTTTTTATTTTTTTTTTTATTTATTTATTATTTTTTTGAAATATAATAGTTTAACAACATTCTTCTGATATCAAGTCATTTTTTCCTTGTATTTTTTGAAATATAATAGTTTAACAATATTCATCTGGTTTCAAATCATTTCGTCTTTCACGTTGTTCTTTTCTATCTAGTCTTCTTTTTCCTGTCCTTCTTTCTTTCCGCTTTGGAAAATTTTCCAAATTCAGCATATATTTCCATTTCTCATTTAGATCTTCACTGTTTATATCGTAGAGGCTTTCTTCCATAGAGAGTTCTATTTGGGGATGGTCTAATATTCGTTGTATGTCTTCGTCTATTTGGGGATGTTCTAATGTTCGTTGTATGTCTTCGTCTATTTGGGGATGTTCTAATATTCGTTGTATGTCTTCTGATTGTTGTAGCTGTTTTTTTTTTTCTTCTTTGGTTGTTTTATTGGTTTTTGCCCTTCTTGTTGCTGCTGTTGTTGTTCTACTCTTGGGTTTCCCTGAGTATTTATTGTTTCTTGTTTATTTGGTCTCTCCTTTTCTTTAGGTTTTTGGATATTTATTGAATCTTGTCGCTCATTTTGTCTTGCTTGTTCATGTTCAATTTTCACTGGTGTTGATTTTTTGTTTTTCTTTTTTTTTGTTTTTGTTGTTGTGATATTCTTTCCTCTTGTTGTTGTTGTTCCATATTTTCTTCTCCTGTCTCCAGAGTTGTATCTTGCAAGAGTTGACATTCTTCCTGTTGATCTATTTGTTGATCTATTTGTTGTTCTATTACAGCTTGTATTTCTGGTATTCCCATATTTTCTTTTCCTGTCTCTAAAGTTGTAGCTTGCAAGAGTTGACGTTCTTCCTTTTGATCTATTTGTTGATCCATATTTTCTTCTTCTGTCTCTAGAGTTGTAGCTTGCAAGAGTTGACGTTTTTCCTGTTGATCTATTTGTTGATCCATATTTTCTTCTCCTGTCTCTAGAGTTGTAGCTTGCAAGAGTTGACGTTCTTCCTGTTGATCTATTTGTTTTTCTATTACAGCTTGTATTTCTGTTATTCCCTGTTCTTCTAATGTCGTCTCATTATTTATTCTGGGTTCTCCTCTTGTGCACTTTTTGGGTATATGCCCAGTTACCACGTTTAAGCCAATGTGTTAAACTCCATTATAGTCAGAAAGTACTGATCGCGGAACGTGATGGACAGTGGTTTAAGTAAGATATCACTCATATGTACAGATTGTTCTGGTTTTGTTGATTGCGCCGGCATCCTTTGATGTTGAGCACTCAAACGAAAACATGGCAAATCCGATTAATTTGACGGGCGGGTGTTTTATTTGTGCTCATAAAAATGGAAGTATTGTGTTTAGTGTTGTTGGCTACGTCGGCTTCAACTGATGTTATTCACTTGACCAAAAGCACGGTGTAAGTATTGAACTTGTCAGGTCTTTGATTTGTACTCGTACAGGTGGCAGTATTGTTTTATTCATAATATAGCCGACGTTTGTGTCGGCATGGGTTTATTCTTTTGTATTCTTTTTTTTGGGAATTTGTAGTGAAATTAAATACCTACTAATTTGCAAACTCTGACAGGCAAAACCACAAATTTAAGTACCCACAAGTATTTCTTTCTAATTTATACTGATGACATAATTTATTATTTATCATTATTTATTTGATGTCTACTTGCAATAATTTGACTATATACAGCTAGATAAAAATGTACTTATCAAATGCGAAGTTAGTTTGCAAGAATCTAAGAAGGTAATCTACTTTACTGTACTAATTATATTTTTATGGTAATTTGAAAAGCTAATCACCAAAGTTTTTTAATTCATAAGTTTTGAAAGTAACATTGTGAGTTCACCAGTAGAATAAAATAGTAGTATGATAAAATTAATTCTTCATAACTAGCCAGATTGCTAGGGGTTCATACTCACTCCCTTATTGTCATGGTAACAAAGCATTTCAAAAACATGGATCGTTTAGTAATGTGAATACGCTTATGGGAGTATTGTATAAGTTATGTTCTTATGTCCAGAATACATATTTGTAATTATCTCCCTAACGTATTTTTATTATTGACTATTTTAGCTCTAGGTAGGATTCCAATAGGGATTGTGCTCATAGGGAAGACAGGAGCAGGAAAAAGCACACTCGGTAATGCAATATTGGGCAAACCAACATTTGATACAGGACATTCGATGGCTTCTAAAACTGCCTCATTTCAGACTGGTAGCGCTATGATAGGTGATACGAATATAGTCATACTCGACACTCCAGGAGTTATGGGAACTAATACAAATGAAGAACAAATCATGGAAGAAATATTTAAAGGCACCATTTCTCTCAAGCCTGGTCCCCATGTCTTTCTTCTTGTGATAAGGGCAGATGCAAAATTTACCGAAGAAGAAACTAAAGCAGTGGAGATATTCATTAATCTCTTTGGTGAAGAAATGAAAAAGCATCTTATTATTGTATTTACCCACAAATCGGCATTAGGTAAAAGCGAAAAAGCAGAAGATTGCCTTCAGAAACTTCCAGAGACTTTTCAACAACTCAAAGAATGCTGCATTGCAATAGAGACCGGAGGTAAAATTAAGCAAGTAAAGACGGAGGTAACAGAATTGCTTCAAGTTGTTGAGAAGGTGACACAAAAGAACAGCGGACAATGCTATCCAGTTGAGAAAATAAAAGAAATTAAACAGAAATATATGGCGGATAAGGAAGCTGAACGGGGACTTAGAGCAAAGGGCAAAGAACAAGTCGTAAAAGCAGCTGGTGAGATATACGAAAAAGCAGTAGACAAAGTGCAGTATGTGGCAGAAAGAGCTAAGGAAGTTGTGAAAGGAATACCTTTGATCAAAAATCTCTTGAATTGAACATTTATAATCTAGCAGACTATAATGAATATGTCATTTTTCTTTTCGTTTGGGTTTTCTTGTGTTTAAATAGGACCTGTATACATGTGTATAGCAATTGCAGCTTATGGTACTTTTTGTCATGAAAGTATTTCACAAATGCAGTGGGGTTGGTATGTGATCATCTTACAGGACTATAATGAATATGCCATTTTTCTTTTCGTTTGGGTTTTCTTGAGTTTAAATAGGACCTGTATACATGTGTATAGCAATTGCAGCTTATGGTACTTTTTGTCATGAAAGTATTTCACAAATGCAGTGGGGCTGGTATGTGATCATCTTACAAGATCAGTTAACATTCATCGAGGCCATTAACGGACGGTTTGATTTTAATTAAGAATAATAATACCTATTGCATGCTTATCGGTATGTTGAATAGATTTTAGATTATAACGAGCATTTAAACTTATACGACAGCTTATTGTTATTCTTTTAGGTATAAATATTGTAAATGACTGACAAATGTTTGCTGATAAAATTAATAATTTGATACATTAGCTCAACGATACATTATTAATTTGTTTTATTGATAAACATTTATCTCGGAGCATGCAAACTAATTGTATTGAGAAAAAAATTAAATTCTTCAGTGCATATAAATGTTTCCTAATTCGTTAATTTGTAGACAATATTATTAACAGTATATTGTCTTTCACCTTTGAGATCCAAAAAATATTATCCTGCACAGACAGACGTTGCCATCTTGTTTTATGATTCGTATGGGGGAAAAGATTAATTGTCAAATAAAGTATGAAATTGTAATTAATTGAATTAATTTTATCATACTTATATTTTATTCTACTGGACAAGACTAATTTAAAACAGTGTTCAGCTTACGTGTTCAGTCAGTCAAAGAAATCCGTCTTATTATAAATCCCAACTCAACACATATATATTATGATCATCCTTTTGTGGTGGTCTGTGTATCCTATAATATATCCATTTCTTGAGATATCAGTGTGTTTATATATATATATATATATATATATATATATATATATATATATATATATATTTATTAGTATTTCTTCACAATTTTAAGTCCTTAAAGTTTAATTTATCCAGCCTGTCAGATGCATAATAACAATAGTCATTTTCACAGGTAACCAATAGATTAAATTTAGTGATCATTAGTAACCTTTGAAAGCCCAACAAAAACCCGTTTATGCCCTTATTTATGTTGATCCATTTTTAGACTTCTACTAAGTTGTGCTATATGATTAGAACCTATATCCATAAACTATTGTGATAAAACGGCATCTAATAAGATGAAAACATAATTGTAGTAAAAAAAGAACATTGGTGTATTGTATTTTGCATATTAGATTCTCAATGGTTTAAATAAAGTTGGTTTTAACATTTGAATCTTACAGTCATCATTCTGCACCACACATGCTATATACAACACAAGCAAGCAATTATTACATCCCAGGTTTTTTTCATACGTGAGGCCATGTGTTGCCATCTACCACTGGCTAGAAGACACATTTAAATGGTTTAAAAATCAATATTACCACTATTTTCTTTCTGACTCACACAGAGACATTAGTATATTGCATCCCTATTCCTATCTAGCAAAGTCAGACCAAACAACGCACAAGATGAAAGTCGATAATGATTAAAGGCCGTTGCACTTCAGGAGCAAAGAAAAGCAAACACAACCATGATATTTATCACAAACTAAACATTCAAGGTATCTTTGAAGATGACAGCATGAAAATTATCTAGACCAGAGGTAATTATATTCTTTAAACTTTGATAAGTACTAAACAAAAATTTTATTCCACGGCATCATTTTATATTATAACGTCGCACCGGTGTAGTTACGAATGCCGAAATATTCGTTGCCTCGTCCGTCAGTGAAATTTGCCAAAATCCATTCAGAAGGTCAAATATAATGACATACTTTGCATTTCCAATTGTATCAATGCAGTCGTCGATTCTTAGAAATGGATTTGAAGCTGTGTTAGCCACACTGTTCACGTTTCTCTAATCAGTGCACATGCGTTAAGATTTATATGGTTTCAGAACAAGTATACATGACGAAAACAAGTCACTTTACCTCGGCTCTATGAAATCTTTCTCCAGCTGTGTGGTATTTACAATTTCGAATTCATGTTAGATTGTATTTGTTTTTGTATAATCATCTGGAAATAAGTGCTCATATTTAACTAATATTATTTTAATTTCGTTACTTTCTTCTTGTTACCGATGTGAAGGTTTATGGTCCGAATTTTGAAGATGCATTAATCCAAAATCGATTAAGGCCAATTAGATTTCATCGCTTGAATCTTCAATGCATGGAGCATGTACAACAAAACTAATTGCATGATGAACCTGGCTATCTCGCTCAACATACTCCTTTAACATATTTAGGTGTTAAAGTTGTTTTAGGTTTCGCCTCCCAGGAGTATATATGATGCAATTTAAATCATTTACGTTCTTTTCAGCTGTCTAGTGGATATTACTAAGCGTAATGAGTATTTTTTTGGTAAAGGCAAGAGAGCCATACCACTATCACCAGGCTGAAAATTCCTTTCCTTTGTAATTTGTTCACACCTTTATTTGATTTTGATTGAGTAGAGTGAAGATTAGTTGTTGCAGTCTCACAAACCTTGAACTACTTATAATTGGAAACATAATCGAGAAGATTGATTTCGGTATCTTCATTAGAAAGAAGTTTTTCTTTTAACAGCTTCATTGGTCCACTCACAGCATGTCCATAACCAGTTCAAATGGACTAAATCCTAAAGATTCTTAAACTGATTCCTCAACACCAAACAATATTGTATGAATGCCTTCATTCCAATCTTTACCCGTATCAAAACAACATGACCAAATCAATTTGTTTAAGAGGTTGATGAAGTTTTTCTAAGCCCATTGGCTCTCAAGATAATGGGCAGAAGAACTGTTGGATGCCTAAAGCGTACATAACGTGCTGGAAAATTAAAAAGATAAAATGTGACCCTTGTTCAGACTGAACAGATTGGGAAGGTCAAATTGAGTAAACAAAACTTTATCAAAGCTTTTACTATTGTTGTAGTTTTGATATTTCTCAACAGAATATCCTCTGACGCACACATTACGGTCACAAATTATTACCTATCTACAACACAATCTACCATTCATCTTCTGAACGGTTCTTCAAATGCATCAGTAGGTTTCAGATGAGCCTTAGTTATCTTTTGATTGTGTTTTCCTACCATTTGACAAGTGTGACAAGATCTGCAGTATTTACAAACAGCACTTAAATGTTTTGCCAATAGAAGTGATTAATGGTCTAGTGAAACGTCTTATTAATCCCTAAATGACTTCCAAAGGAGTTTCATTGGTCAGACTAGACATTTACTGTCTAGATGATTTAGAACTACAATCTGATAGTTCACTGACCACTCGTCACCAGCGGGTATCCTCAGATGGTCTACATTTTATTTCATATGAATCCCATTTTAAATGGCCCTTTTGAAACAAATAGGAGATCTCAGGATCTTATTCCTGTTCGACGACAAATGACTGACTTTGTTCACCTTGATTAGAATAAAGAAAACGAGGAGTTAAAAGAGGATCATTGATATCAATACCCTTTTTCCAAAGAAGGAGTGAAATTGACTTCATCACCATAATGACAAATACCCGCGTCAGCTAATGAAATACTTTTCATCATTTTCAAAAACTTTATGCGCCATATATCTAGTAACTCACAAGCTGGGAATAAATCAGGGCTTTTTCAAAACGATACATTTTCTGATCCACACAAGACTAAATCGTTAGAAGTTGATTAACCATAACCATATCTCCAGCTAGGTCATTACCTAGAAATAAATGAACGCCCACAATGGTTAAAGAATTACTGTTCAGACTGTTACGGATCCTCAGTCTAAGTCTGATGACAAATTTAAACAATGGAGTGGAACATTAACAAGGCCACACTTTACTCATGGAATAAGAACACTGTTATTACAAAAAGACGTCTCAGAAAAAGCAAAGTACCTGATAATAAAAGACTTTGAGAAGCTCATGCGTTTCTTAAAATGTTAATTGGGATAGGTTTTGACGAATCACTCATGAGTGATACAGAACCCTTAAGTATTATTGGTTCAGCAGTAGCAACACGTGAATTTTATGTAAAGTTATGAATGGCTTTACATTGGCCAACTCTAATTCTTTCAATTAAAATTAAAATTCTTTTTCTTCCTTTTCTTTTTATACATCGGCATTTGCTTAATGATAGGCTATACATGGCGATCATTATAACTAGTGGAGGAAGATCTCGGGAAAATTCCAGCTAGAACCACGGACCAATTAAGAGCTGCTGCCATTTGTTTTACATACTCACATTAGTGGAGCCTGAAACAAGAGTCAGCGTGGACAGAAGGTATATATCAGTGGTTGGTAATGTTACTTGCTTAGGCTAGAATAAGCAGCAACATCGAAAGAAGTGAAAATAACAAGCTTGTAAAATTTAACAAACAATTTTATTAAGTACAAATATTTTCATAAAAGAAAATAAATAAACCTACGCTTTTAGAGAATCAAGTCCAAAAATGTATCCAAAAAGTATTCACAATATAATTCACTAGTGGAATTGCGAGAGTCCTGTGAATAAATGTTCTAATAGTTCCAGGTTCGAATCTTGACGATGTAATCCAATATGGACGACGATGGCACGTGATGAAAACAGTTTTAATTTTATAATAATAATCCAAATGAAAATCTATGAACACATATTCTTTTTCAGATAAATAACAAAATAATTCCTCTTGCTCCAAACACAATTTCTAGTACACGGTAAATAAAAATAACTAAAGAAGAAGACAGAACTTAATATTATAAAAGCCCAACATCTACTGAACTGTTCTCTTTCAAACAATAATTTAAATACCTGTTTTTTTACGTAAACAAGGGGTCACGTGATGTTCTAGTACCTATCAGAACAAACCTACGCTCAAGAAATCAAGTAACCAGCACTACCCATAAAGATGTCCTTGGAATCAACCAATCATTTTAAAACAAAGCTCTAATGTCCTTGGAATTAACCAATCATTTTAGAAGATTGTTTACACTCTGAAGCAAGGTAAGAAAATGAGGTTAACACCTGGTGTTTACTATGTAAAAGTACAGGTAACCCACCCTTCAATTAACGAATCTTAAAACTTAAAATGCCACATTTTAATCTAACAAACAGACAATAAAAATAAATATAAATGACTTATATCAAATATACGTAACACCTTCCCCCATAAAATAAAAGAAAGATTTATATGATAAAACTTTCTTTTTACCACAAACCAATTTACACCTAAGGTTAAAATAACTCATATAAATTACAGTATATATGATATAAGATATTGTTATACACAGGAAAGAGCATCTACAATTACATTACTATTTTCAGGCACAGGGAATTTAGAAATAGCCTCAACCTTAGCATCGATTGGTTTAACTTGTCCATGTCCCACAAAATATCCTAAGAAAGTCACACTAGCACGGCAGAACTCACGTTTAGATCAATTAACTGTCAAACATGCATCAGTGAGTCTGTCAAAATTTTTTCGAATTGTTGCTAGATGTTCTATCCAGGTGTCGTTGTACATGATGACGTCATCTATATAGGCATCACACGTTTCTAGACCAGAGGTGATCATATTCATGAGACGTTGAAATGTACTTTCTTTATATTGGTAGAGTCCATCTGGAGTCACAAATGCCAAATTTCCTTTGCTCTTTCCGTTAGTGGAATCTGCCAAAATCCTTTCAGAAGGTCAAATTTGCTGACATACTTGGCATTCCCAATATTATCAATACAATCGTCAATTCTTGGTAATGGGAATGAATCTGTTTTTGACACACTGTTCACCTTCCTATAAGCAGTGCACATGCGGAAAGTTTTATCTGGATTTGGAAGAAGTATGCATTGTGAACTCCAATCACTTTTACTGGGCTCGATAAAATCATTCTCCAGCAAATATTGAATTTCCTTTTTTAAATATTCCTGTTTGAGTGAATTCATCCTGTATGGATGTTGTTTAACAGGTTTGGAATTGTCGATTTCAACGTCATGAAACATTTTGTTTGTCCCTGTAAGAATATCTGGAAATAAGTGCTCATATTCAAATGATAACTGTTTCAGTTTATTTCTTTGTTGCACTTGTAAATGTGAAAGTTTCTGGTCTAGATTTTTCATAATTTCTGAATTACAAAGATTCGTCATTTCAATAATAGTCATCATTTCAATATCAGTAGAATTTGATGATATTCTGTCACTGAGTGGGACAGATACAGCTAAATTAATTACATGTTTAACATGGCTATCTCTTTCAATATACTGATACTCCTATCATTTATTTAGATCCAGGAGGACTAATAATATAATTTAACTAATTCATTTCTTCTTAACTTTGTAAGGGCCGTAATATCTAATCTGAAGAAAAGTATGAAGAAAGAACAAGAGTGACACAACTCCGTTATCAAACTCGAACTTTCTCTCCCATGCAGTTCTTTCAAACCATAGTTTCATTTTAAACTTAAATTGCCGAATGCCCAATTTATTCATAACTTGCTGGAAAATTCCATACATGAAGTTTGAACCTTGATCAGACTGAACATATTGGGGAAGGCCATACTGAGTAAAAAACTTTATCAAAGCTTTTACTATTGCTTTAAATTTTATATTCCTTAACGGAATTGCTTCTGGAAACCTTGTTGACGCACATATAATGGTCAACAGGTATTGGTTACCTGACTTGGTCTTGGGTAAGGGACCTACACAATCTACCATAATTCTACTAAATGGTTCGTCAAAGGCAGAAATAGGTTGCAGATGAGCCTTAGGTATCTTCTGATTGGGTTTACCTAACATTTGACAAGTATGACAAGATCTACAGTATTTGGTAACATCACGTTTGATTTTTGGCCAATATAAGTGAGTCAAGATCTTGTGATAAGTTTTATTAATCCCTAAATGACCAGCCAAAGGAGTTTCATGGGCCAGATTAAGTATTTCCTGTCCGTAAGGTTTTGGAACTACTATTTGATAGTTCACCGACCACTCATCACCAGCAGGTACCTCGGGAGGTCTCCATTTTCTCATAAGAATTCCATTTTTTATGAAATAACATACATGAACTTCAGTGGCTTCAGTCTCATTTATGGCCCTTTGAAACAAAGAGATCTCAGGATCTTTTTTCTGTTCGACGACAAGTGACTGTCGTTTATCACACTGATAAGAATAAAGAGAATGAGTTGTTAAAAGAGGATCACTGTGATTAATACCTTCTGGTTGATCCATGCAAAGAGTAAAAGCGACCTCATGAAAAGCCTGACCTATACTCGTGTCAGCTAAAGGAATACTGGCTTCATCAACATAAGCCTGACCCATGCATATGTCAGCTATAGGAATACTGCCTTCATCAACATAATTTTCAAGAGCTTTCTTTGCCATAGCTCTGGTAACCGGTCAAGCTTGAACTATCTCAGGGAATTCGTTTTCAATTGGATCAACTTTCTGATCCAAATCAGGCTTGTCAGTTACAAGTGGATTAACCACAACCTTGTCTCCAGCTAAGTCATTGCCTAGTAATAAATGGATGCCCTCTACGGGTAAAACCGAGACTGTTCCGATTGTCACAGGTCTTGACAATAAGTCTGAAGACAAATTTACACAATGGAGATGAACATTAACAAAGTCGCACTCTACTCCCTGAATAAGAACACTTTCATTAGAACAAGACTTCTCAGTAAAAGGCAAAGTACCTGATAATAAAAGACTCTGAGAAGCTCATGTGTCCCTTAAAATTTTAATAGGGGTGGGATTGGCTGAATAACCCAAGAGTGATATAAAACCCTTCGATATTAATGGTTCATAATTTTCCATAATAAAATCAGACTGGGATTTGTTATACCCAACAAATGTACTGTTTTCAATACATGACCGTGACCTTGACCTCTTGGAAATAAGAACATTTGAACAGGTCTGTCTTGATTCTGATGCCTATTTTTCAATTTGTAGCATTCGGAAACAACGTGTCTTTCTTTCTTGCAATAGGTACACGTCGGAAGAGACAAGGATCTAGAATCAAGCTTCTCTAAAGTTTGACTTTTGAAAGTTGTGCTAGTTTGAGTTTTAGCAGGGCTTATATTAGGCGGAAATACTTTTCTGACAGAAGATTGTTGAATAAAGTCTTGTTAACAAAAAGGAACTTTATGTGTCAAAGAATATTCGTCAGCTATTCGAGCAGCATTCTCTAAAGTTTCAATCCTATGCTCATCAAGATAAGACTTAACATCACTTTGGACACAGTTTTTGAACTCTTCAATTAATATAATTTGCTTGAGATTTTGATAATCTTGTTCGACTTTCGTGGCTAAGCACCATCTATCCAACAACTGCTCTTTTTCTCTAGCAAATTCGACATGAGTTTGTACAGCTTATTTTCTGTAATTTCTGAATTTTTGCCTATCAGCTTCAGGGACTAACTCATAATACAATACATTCTTTAACCACATTATAGTCACCACTTTGCTGAACGGACAGTGAAAAGTAAATATTACTAGCCCTACCAGCGAGTAAACATTGCAATAGCTGAGTCCAATTTTCTCTTGGCCACTTTAAATTTTCTGCAACTTTCTCAAAACAAATGAAGTATTTGTCTACTTCTTTTACTCTGAAAGGGGGCACTAATCTAATATTCCTTGCTAATCAAAATTTAAATTTTTCTTTCATTTTAATTTGATATTCCCTTTCTTCCTTCTATCTCTCTCTCTATCAATCCACATCTGCTCTTTTTGTAATTAAATTTGTCTCTCTCTCTCATTCCGCATCTGTTCTTTTTGTAATTCAATTTGCCTTTCTTTCTCCCTTTCCTGTCTCTCTCTCTCCTTTTCCTGAAATTCCAGCTTCTTCAACTCTAAGTTCCTCTGGAATTTTAATTCTAATTCCTTCAGTTTAATGTCAGAGTCTGATGTAGACTTACTGACCGAAATAAAACCACTTTGTTCCAAAAGATCCTGTTCTACCAAATACTGAACCAAAATGTTTTTGATATCTTGTTTCGTTAAAGAAGCCTTGACTACGTAAAGATCATATTTTCTGGCACGTTGAATCAACTCATCTTTTTTGTAAAGATCTAATAGCTCCTGTTTAGGATTATAAAGAAAAATTTGTACTTTAGATTTCACTTTAATACAAGCCTGTCAGTCTCACTAAAGATTTAAAATTTTCAAAAACTAGGGGAATTCAAATTTAAAACAAAAGTTTTCTGCGAAAAATTCTAGCAAAATTCTAATTTATCTCAATTCCGGACGATAGCTCCAAATTTCTATATTACGTGCTTAGGCTCGAATAAGCAGAAACATAGAAAGAAGTGAAAATAACAAGCCTGTAAAATTTAACAAACCATTTTATTAAGTACAAATATTTTTATAAAAGAAAATAAAAAAACTTACGGTTTTAGAGAATCAAGTCCAAAAATTTATCCAAAAAATATTCACAATATAATCCACTAGTGGACTTGCGAGAGTCCTGATAAATAAATGTCCTAATAGTTCCAGGTTCGAATCTTGACGATGTAATCCAATATGGACGACGATGGCACGTGATGAAGTCAGTTTTAGTTTTATAATAATAATCCAAAGGAAAATCTATGAGCGCATTTTCTTTTCCAGATAAATAATAAAATAATTCCTCTTGCTCCAAACACAATTTCTAGTACACGGTAATTAACAATAACTCAAAGAGAAGACACAACTTAATATTATAAAAGCCCAACATCTACTGAACTGTTCTCTCCCAAACAATAATTTAAATACCTGTTTTTTACGTAAACAAGGGGTCACGTGATATTCTAAAAACTATCAGAACAAACCTACGTTCAAGAAATCACGTAACCAGCACGACCCAGAAAGATGTCCTTGGAATCAACCAATCATTTGTAAAATAAAGCTCTAATGTCCTTGGAATCAACCAATCAATTTGGAAGATTGTTTACACTCTGAAGCAAGGTAAGAAAATGAGGTTAACACCTGGTGTTTACTATGTAAAAGTACAGGTAAACACCCCTCCCCTTCAATTAACGAATCTTTAAACTTAATGTGCCACATTTTAATCTAACGAACAGACAATAAAAATAAATATAAATGACTTATATCAAATATACGTAACAGTAATGTCAAGCTAATTAGACCATTCATTCATCCATGGTCTAAAATTCTTAACAGTAATGTACAGGTCGATGCAGTGTATCATGTGTATGTTAGTGCATAGTCTTGAATTTTCACAATACCCTCTATTTGAAATTATTCTAAATTTAAATTTTCAGCATGAACACAGAAGCGCGTGTGACAAATTTTGTAAGTGTTTAAAATCTCCACAAATACCTCTCCCGAATGGATATATACAACTATTTTGCGCATTTCTTTCTTTGGAGGGCAGACTTATATATTATCCAGTTAACTGAGGGTAGTAAGGATCATAATGGACAATACCAATCTCAAACAAAGGTAAGCAGCATCATCACTGACACAACAAGGCGTTCTGGCAATCCAAAAATATCTAAAATATTAGAGGTGGCAGCAGAGGGGGAGAACCGTATAATCTTTTTAGGCAAATATTGTTAAGCAAAACCCTCTTACGAAAAACGAAAAAAAAATCTTACAACCCATATGCCAATGTCGTTGTCGCGTCCCCTCTGCTGCTATGGGGTTAACAATTTTTTCACGATTTCACAAACAGACTAATTTGTAAAACCTCACCTCGTAAATCAATCAGATTATTGGATTGGTCGGTGAGTTTAAAATTAATTATCGTTAATGAATCATTATGACATCTCATATAGACTGGATTAGTTGAATCCTCGATTATTAGAACCCTGGAGGAGCGGTTGGTGCAAATGAATATAAAATATATCCCTGCTGAGCTTGGTTTGATCGCTCGAGATTTATTTGATAGCTGCCTTCGATAACATCGCATACTAAATTCAATGCTATCACCGAGGATATATTCACATTTGAGGAGCAATATGCCTACCACCACCATCTGGGTCATTATTATGTTTGATTATTGTTGGTGTTTGTGGTTGCGGTGTTGTTTCTTTTCTTTTTTTAAACCTTCATCGATGGCATCATTGAGAGATTTTTTTAGTTCTGAGATATTATATCCGTGTAGTTTGAATGTGGAAATATCTTCTACGCGTATATTATACACTGTCGCAAACTCTGATCTCGTTTTAGGATTATTGTCACCTAATATCTCTTGAATAATTTGCAAATGAAATGTTTCCTTGTCATCGATGATTTTGTTACATGTTTCTATGACGCTGATAAATTCATCTCGGGTGAGAGTACCGGATTTAAAAGATATTAACAACAGTGAAAAATCATTATTCATTGCTGTGAAATTTTCAGTAATTCTATCTTGTCGAGTTTGATAATATCTATTACAGCGATTTTATATCACCCCGGTGAAAAAATTCAACGTGGTGTATTCGCTATAATTTTGTACTGGATTATTGAGTTTTATCGTGTTGGAAATATAGTTAGATTTTTGTGGTTCTGGTGGTATATTAACGGGTTTTTCGGTTGTTGACCACCAAATGTTACCGACCTAATATTAGGCCAACTGTGATACACTCGTAATTTTGTAAGCGATATCTCCTTCACGGGAATCGGAGTAGAGAAATTCACACTGAATTCAGGATTGGTTGAGGTTATTGAGATCATGCTGGTTTTCACCGGGGTTGTGTTCTCCGCTATTCGTTGAAGTAGTTCTTGCGGTGTTGTCATTGTTATTATTGTTATTATCCAGCTCTAATTTCGATATCGCGGAATCATAAATACGTACCATCACTGAAAACTCGCTATCGGATATTAATGTGTCATCGAACGATGATGATATCATCGAGGATAATTGCGAGTACGCGGTTGATACAACATGGAACTTGATTACATAATCTTGCAGTTTGCGCTGGCTGCATGATGATAGTTTTTTGTTATCCCGGTTGATATACCCGCGATTGTAGCCACCGCAGAATACAAATTAGAACTACGACCGGAACAATCATTGTAAATAATGCGAGTATTATTCCGGCTCCGGTGATTGCACAACTCACCGAGTATACATCAACTGCGATGATTTTTCTTCGGTATTTCTTTATTTTTGTTTGATACTCCTCAGTGAGGGTTTTTGAGTCTAGTTTGAAATTCTCTTACCTGATCATAGCGATACTGATGTGAGGACATTTTATTTTCAAATCGTTTACGATTTCAATTAAGTTGTTTACTTAAATTCGCTACGAATTCTACATACCATGTTACTGAAACCCTAGCTAAATTATTATCAGTGGATTCTATTGTGAACTGTTCGATTGTATCCTTGTCGATGATTGTTGATATTGTATTACTGACCCCAAATGAACTTGACGATGAAATATTAAATTGAGTTGGTGATACTAGTGTTAATCGATAAATACCCTTGACGGTTGCAGTGATATTTAATATGTTATTTAGTGGTGTCCACGCAAATGATTCCCATTGAATCACGTATATGTTGTTTATGATATTTGTTTTTTCGTGAGGGATTTTTATTTTTTCAATTTGTTCTATCACCCTCTTTGCATCATCTTTGATGGCGTCAGTGAGCACTTTAATTTCAGTGATTGTATCGGGTTTTGTGATAATACCAGTGAGATTTGTTTTAATATCATTAATTTCACATTTTTACCAAACAAATCATCGATGGCGTCATTAGTCTTTCTAAACTTTTTACGTAAATTGCCAAACTTAACTACATGATTGTCATACTCCGATCGTAGTTTTGTCAAGGCATCGATAGCAGTTTTTACTTGTATGATATGCAACTAACCTGGTTTAAGTTTACCCTGATCGGAAAACAACGCGATAGTATTTTCTGCTGCGTCTCGTTGTTTAACTAAAATATAATCCAGAGAAACATTACTCGTTTTCAATTTACCCTGACGATCTTCAAATACAACTATTTCATCGAGATGAACACTTGCTAAGTTCAACGTCTCAGCTATTTCATCTTCGATTATTTTTTTTACATCACCGGTTGCAGTGCCATCGGCACTAGGTTTGTTCAGCGCTGATAAAGATCTCCCCCAAATATCAATCATGTAGTTGTAAAAATCTTTCTCTCTCGAAAAGGCGACTACTAGTATATTCATCTACGATCTCGATGAGTTGGTTTTCCAGAGGTTGGAATAGCGTCAAGGACATTTAATACTTCGTTGCCGCATATTGGTGGGTCATTCATTTGTTGTGTTGGTAGCCTAGAATACCATCAAGGAGATTTAAGTGGTTTATATAATTCATTAATTCCCTCGGCGGTGCTAGCCCGTATGAATCGAAATAGACGATTGCACGGGGATCAATCGCATATGCAACCCAGTGCGTTCGGGGTCCGGTGCTGTTATCAAGATTAATGATACCGGTTTCAGCGTTGTTTGGTTGTGCCGGCAACTGATCTTTCATAAAGACACCTCTGAAGGTTTTTAGCAGCATCGAGTAAATCAAAATTTGACATTGGGATTATTGTTGTTAATAAACCGGTCCAAGTCTCAGGCCGCTTTCATTGTACCATGAATGCGGGGTTCCTGGTAGTCTTAGACCCTTTCCCTTTTTTATATTCATGTCCAGCTGCTTTCTTTAGTTCCATTCTTGCCGCGGTACGAACGGCTCCTAACGCCGCCGCTTTAGCCACCGCTGGGACCGCTAACGAAATCAACGCAGGAATCGTGTCTAACAACGGGAAAATACCACCTGATTTTATCATGTTTTTGATCGCGGCTGCAGAGAGAGTGATCTGAACCCCTTTTTATCTTTTAAAGCATCATTGAAATGTTTTATCTGACGAGTTTTCAGTGACAATTTATTCTGACCACCAGACATCTGATGATGTTTGAGCGTGATCGTGGTTCCACATATTTTAGCCGATTCTGATTGCAATTTTTTAAATTTGACCAGGAGTCAACGTAACACTAATATGACTATATGACATTATACAATAACAGAATGATCTAATTGTTATATATTTTCCACTGGTGCATCGATTATTCTGATTCGTCCACCAACACCTTCGAGTAACATTGATTTATCGCTAAGAATAACAGCAACCACTCTATAATTAGCAATACCAACAGGACGGGTTACACGAGCTCTAAAGTGTATATCAACGACGAATTGTCTTGTTAAATCAAGATGTTCCAGTGAAAAGTAATAGATCGGATATAGATTTTTAAAATCCAACTGTGATATTTGCAGACCAGTATCAGCATTTTGATCGCGTTCCATATATTACAACAGACGATGATACACTCGTGCAATATGGTTGGTGGTGTAATCAAGTAGTGTATCCTCGGATGGTTCCTGTTGTCCGTTTATTCCGATCGAGACTTCATTAACGCCTATCTGATCAAATATCATATGACTGCGTTCTTGATTGTTTAATCGCGCAGTATTCTGTAGCGCAACAAATATATGACGCGGAGCTGAAACACCTTGTTTTGATGTCAGGTGCCATGTAAGGGTACCATCAATATTAGAATTCATGGTATCTATGGTCATTGATAGCCAACTCAGCAATGATTTTCCTCCATGAACCATAAATGATAGCAATTTTTCCTCTGCGGCGATTGATGGAGTCATCACTGGCATCCACAATGATAGTTGTGTTATAATGACTTTACTAGGATCAACAACAGCACTGTGCCAGATTGCATTATTATCATCGCCCTTTCTCACGAGTACTACTGTATGCTTCGCTCTCTAAATAACTTTTCGGACATTTCTACAGAATCCGAATATATGATGCAGTGGAATCGCGCATGAAAACTGTCGACGAGGCCTGTTCAATGTTGCTACGCGTGTTGCAAATCCTAGATTGTAATTATCATTAACGCTTCGGAGAATATCAAAGACACCAGCTTGTCTTCCTCTGTGCTCAGGGGTATCGGGTTGATTAGGACCAGATGCGGTATCTTGCGGTGTCCGTATTTTAATATACTGAATGTGATCAGCGTGGTCAGTAATATCCTTAGAAAACATCATAGATGGACCCGTCGATCTTGTATAATCATCAGAATATCTCGCTAATCCGATTATTACCGTGGCAATATCAACCTCACGCTCAATATATTCAATTTCTCTTTCATCAATCATATATCTTGCACTTTCAAATAGCGCCATGATACCATTATTAACAAAACCAACTCAGATATTTGGGTTCTTTGCGTATGATGGATCATTATAAGCAGCATCATTTGTTACAATTTCTCCTTCTACTTCGATAAACACTTCACACGGTAGAAGGTATTTACTGGTATCATGGACTTGAAGTTCAATTATTGATCGAATATTTGGTTGTACTGCATGATAAGAATACAATTGATAATCACGTACGGAATCATCCTTGAGCACTGGGGCGTCCGTATCAAACGCTGTATCAGGTGACCGTTTGAACATTTTATTATATATTCGTTGATCTAAATCATCGTCGTCGACCACGACGTGTTTTTTTTAAAACCACTTCCCGCCATCATATTTGCGGTGATATTATCTTGGTCACTTGCGGTCAATGATGGAGTTGTCAACAAAGTTGTCAATGATGCTAATTTTTGATCCACTGCATTATTTATTATTTTACTGATATTTGCAGGCATCGCCGCTGTAGATGGTAGTGGTCCCAATGATGGAGTTGCTGGTGGTTTCCTTCGCCGTCGAAATAAAGCTGTTAGTTTATCCTTCGCGGACGAATAACATCAATGGCTTTCATTGATAATTGTTTTGCTAGCGCCGCTACTTTTGGAGCCATTCTTGCAAATAACCCTGCAATGGTATCACCGAGACCATCACCATAGTACGCTCTATAATCAGGCAATTGTGAGTTTACTATATAGACGCTGGTTGGTTTATCATAGTTGTAGTGTATGATCATATTATGTAAATGATATTTATCTAATGTGGTCATTAATCACTGTGCTAACCATGATAAAAATCCATAGGATTTTCCGCTAACTCGTCAATGAAATCTCGATATGTTTTGATATCCATGATGCCACCTTGAAATAACCGCCTGCAGATATCAGCTGCTTGATTAATTATTTCCGGTGAGTTATTTCCAGCTCGTTTCCCTCCGATGAGAACCTCTAATATCACTGAGAATATTACCAGGACAACTAACTAGACCACTACTTGATACCCCACTTGGACCACTCTGAGAAAATCCCATCCCACCACTATAACCAGTTGCACCCTGTTCATCATCATCATCCAAATGAGGATCTTCTTGTCTGTTCCCTCTTTATGTTGATGTTTATAGTTTTCTTTCTTGCTTTTTATAATCATCAATTTCTCTTTTGAAGGTTTTATACTCCTTCCTTCTCTTATCTAAACCCCCCTTTTTATTTTCTTCAACTCATCATCCCAATCATTGAGTGATATTGGCTCGTCTTTATACTCTCCTGCTAAAAATTCCTTTCTTGAATTATAGCTGTTAATAGCAAAATCGCTTAACTCGGAATGCTTTTGTTGTTTTATTAGTGTTTCAGCCTCCTCGGCAAATTTATCCACTAAAGGAGCAATCGTTTTTGTTTGGACCAGGAGGTTTTTTTTTTATTAACAACGCTGATGTTTTTTCAGTTTCAGTTGCTATTTTTTCAAGCACATTAATCAGAGGTGTCTCTTTCCTTAGTGGTTTTCCCTCGTTTGGGATATCTCCGTATATAGCTCGCTCAGTGGCTTATATTACCCCCTTCGTTGCCGTCGTTATTGGTTTAAACAATTCTTCAGTTCTTGCAGAAAAATCGGTCTGAAGACTCTGTCTAGCTTGAAGTATTTCTCGTACGGAGTCGCGTACGGGTATATACTTCTTCATAGCAGTTAGTCTTTCACGAGCCAACCTAGTCGTTAATGATTCGTTTACCATTATTGAAACAGTGAAGCAATTTTAAATTAATGTTTCCGATCTAAATGCAATAAAAAAATCCGTAGAGCCCAGCCCACCCCACCCCGAACTTCACTATTAACTTCCTTATGCTAACAAAGATCCAGGAAAGGATTTCAAAGCCGACACCACCTTTACAAATTTTGTTCTAGTTGAACGCACATATGTTACCTGTTCATTGTACTATCTGTTCGACAGGTATTTATACATGTATGTAGTGAACAGACACGCATTTTAAAGCATTGTATGCTCGTTTTGTAGACTCATTTCTGTATCAGGATATATTCGGTGTAGGGTAAAATGGCGAACACAGAAAGTGTTTCAAGTGAGACTTTTTAATCGGCCGAGGGAAAATTTTCGTTATGTTGGTTCATAATTCTTATACTCTGGATTTTTGAATTAAATGCGCGTTTTAATTCGTATTCCTGCCCCAATTGTCTTCTGATCAGTTCTACAACAGTGAATAGCGGCACAAACTTGCTGACATCGTTACAGAATTGAAGGGACTCGCGGATAGAATTCTGAATTTGCTTAAGGAAGGTATATTTTTTCGATAACACATATTTGTTATTTATAGCGCTGAAATCGATATCCTCAAAGTCCGAAACAATTTGATCAGAGTTTAAATTATCTGATAATTGAAATCCTTGACTTGTCAAATTTAAAATTTCAGTTATGATTTCATTGATATCTTTAGATTCATTATTATGCATAATAAAAATACATTTCTAATATGGCATTGATATATTTTTTTAAAAATTGGGGTCAATTTTGACCCGTTTTTTTGACAGTAAAATGTAATTATACATACATATATACATATATACAAACAACCCCAATTCGAGTTTTATGGCGGTTGTACAATGAATGACGTCAGCGACGTGGTATTATATACACAATGACAATGAATGGATGATAGATATACAATGAATGAATGAATGGATAATAAAGAACAGAACAGAACTATACAACATATAACAATGGATTATAGAATGATTAACAATGGTATATACAATGACAATAGATGACGCGCACCCTACGCCCAAGTTATGAAACCAAAACAAACCTTCAAAATCGACCTGGTTTGAATAAAAAATTCACACCACCTGACGGTGTGGTTTGTTTTGGTTTCATGATTTGAATTTCGGGTGCTCAACCCTACCCCCCCCCCCCCAATTATATGAAACCATCTGTCGGTGCCGTGGACAATATGCCGGTTACGGGGTTTAAACCATGGGCTTCGGGACGAAACCGCAATGCGTTACGAATGAGCTAACTGTTCTTGTTACAGTTGTATGCTTTTGAATATAATATATATGTAAACGTGTAATTGGACAAATTAATTAGTGTAGTTTTTCCTTCCGTGTTGAAACACAGAAGTGGTTTTATACTTAAAATGATTATTGACAGGCGAATACTTGAAAAACACAATAAAGAATACAATTGTTTGTAAACACTGCGTATTTGATTCGTTTTCCTACAAAATAGATTATATTTTTGGTGAGAATCATGACAGTTAAAATCAACCAATCAGAAAGTAGATGACGCGATGTTTCAAAAAACCCATTGAGATTACCTCTCTTTGCTAGGTTGATACATACCCGTGCGAGGTATCTCCCTTGGTTATATAGAATATGTATAAAATGAAATCTATATGTAAATAATTTTAATTTTATTCTTAAAACACTTTGAAAAAGAAGATCGATACACCCCTCTGCCACTCTTTGTACTGAGGGTATACAAATATCAAAATATCTACCGGCTTTATTCATCTATTGAAATACAATTTCTTCATTAGTTGCCGTATTAACTGATTTTACAGGTCTCTTCCCAATTGATTTATAAGTACCAGTTTTCCCACATGCAGTATTCTCACTCTGTGTAAGACTCGCAAATTATCTAAAGAATTGTTCTTAGAATTAGAATCAATGTGATCGATAACAAAACCATCCTTTATCAATCCATGGAAACACTCGTATGCGAAACGATGATTAAATTTTTTAAATTTTTCTCAGCACTAAACATCAAATACCCCATATTAGTTACAAACCCAACTGGTTTCTTTAGTCTACGGTGTCTGATAATACCATCACGGGACGCCTTATAGTCACTGATTACTGGATGATGTTGAAATTCTTGGTTCATTTATATACATAATACTATTTTTTGCCTAATTAATTGTTTGCTTGAATTATTGCATTACTTTGGAATCTTCCAATGTAATCTTGAAGTGTTCTTATGATTTTATCAGGGGCACAGTTATTGATGGGGTTTTTGGTTCTCTTATCATAATAACGCTTCAACTCTCTGTATCGCTTACCACCACAACCGAGACACAACTGCGATTTTCCTCTAACCCCTACCCCACATTGTATACAAGGGACCGGGCCATAACTCCCCGTACGAAAACTTTTCAAAATGATACTCACAGAATTCATTTCTGCATGATTTGTTACACGGGGTTACCGATCCTATCATGAGCCATTTGCAATGATTCATTATATATAAATTCTTTATTTAAATACTTGTTTTAATTATAGCATGGAGGAGTTCGAGAGATTATCACAAATTAAGCCCTGGAAAAATGTTAAATTCAATCTCGATAGAGTCTCCGTAGCACCAAAGGGTCTAATAGGCGATAGAACCATGATAGGTAAAATTCGTGATTGTTTTAATAAATTCAAGCGTGATGGAGCATCTCACTGTTGGTCAACATTTCGAATTGATGGTAGCGTTGATGCTACCATAAATGGTGAAAACGCAGCAGTGATAATCTCACATCTTGACAAGAAAAAGTATTTTCTTAAGAGTGAAATTCATTATCCGATCAGACACGGGAGATTGGATCATCAGAGAAAAATTTGAACCAATCTTGAAAGATAAAAGAACCGTCGTTGTGAGTCGAGATTCCAAATCATGAATTCTAACTGGAATTGACAAACCATACTACGAAAGATCCTATCCTGTAACAGCAGTTGTTGACGGAATCTATCCGTTAAATGATAAACCGAGTATTGAAAAATTAAAACTAATGAAACTATCATCGTTGAATTGTGTAGCAGAACGAATATTAGAACACTTTACAAATGCGTTGCGTGGAAACAAATTGATCGATCTAAGACCCAAAAAAAAATGAATGGGGACTAACAGTAAAGGAGCGGGGGGCAACAATTCATGATATAACTAAATTAGAAACATAATTAAGATTCCCAATATCAGTAACGACGATAACAGGTGAAGTATTATATGAACCGAACTATAAGTTGAGAGGAGCTCCAATCAAAATTATTGATCATAACGAACAAGCTTGGACACCTGCAGTAACAATATTTTGGCGAGATAGAACAATAAAATATCTACCCGCGGAGTGTTTCTCTGAGGAGAAATTATTTGATTTTATTCACCAGTTGGGTAAAAACGATCCTGTGTCATTGTGGTTACTTCATAGTTTAAAGCACGAAGAGGGCAAATTCGATCAATTTGTAAGACCCAATGGAGAATTATACCGCACTGAAGTCCTCCTTGACACGATGAAAAAACTAGCTAGTAGTTTTTCAACAGAACACGACGAACAATTATTAGCAAACTGTTTTACTATTCCGTCGGTTGCAGCTCATTTTGCTAGAAAGAAAAACACGTGCAAACCAACAAGAGCTGAATTCCTATCAGATATCAAATCAAGCTGCATTGAGTACAGTCATGGCGGACTATGGAATACAAAATATACCCCTGAAAATATTGTTTCAGTTGATATGGTTGCGTGTTATCCCGGGAGTTTTCTCGGGTATGGAGAAGCCGCTGAGTACTTCAAGCGGTTTGGACATCCCGCGCATGAAATGACTCGTGTTGCGATTAATGGTCCAGTGCCCGATTTTGATCTAACTGGATTCTCTCGTGTGATATCATTTGAATTGGTTACAGGCCTTCATCCGTGTTGTTATGTTTGGATTGGTATACACAACTGTGAAAAACATAGGATGCCAATAGTGATATTACGAGATATGATTGATTCTAAAATGCTGATATCGCTGATTGTCAGTGAAGCGATTATATCATATCAAGCGCAGACAGAGGTCTGGTTACCACAACCTAATCTAGATTGTATAATCAGCAAAAATAAAAACCAAGAAGATATCATGAAATGGTCCAAACAGTTATTTGAAGTTAGAAATAGACAAGCAAAAGATCTCGGTAGAAGAATAATCGGTATATTCACTCAGGGTGGCAAATACGATAATACAAGATATTCTTCACGGTTGATTATGTATAACGTTGAATTCGATTTTATAATTACGGATGTAACATCTAAAGGTATATACGTCAATCGTAAAGACGCCTTCTTGTCCGATGGAACCGAATTGGGTACAATTGTTACTTACAACGACGGATACAGTCTTCAGCATACACATTTGAGGGCATCTATGCTGGCTTATGCTTCTATTAATCTGTTTTCGATGATAAATAGATTTCCTGACACCGCAGTTAGAGTCGCAACTAATTAGTTTTACATAAACATGAAACATAGCGAAGCAGTGGCCGAATTCACTAATTGTGACGAGAGTTGGGGATCATGGAGAATTAAGCGGGAAATACTGCGTGATTATTCCAAATCAGCAGATGTTGCGATTGAAAACAATTACTTGAAAAATAACCAGATATCAGAACTATCTAATGCACCGTCGATATCTGATCCAATATGCATATATAAAACAGTTTATTTAAACGGCTGTGGTGGGTCAGGAAAGACGACTCGTGCGATTGAATTATTTCGTGGGAAATTAAACATGATTGTGCTAACACCGACCCACAGAATTGCAAGAGAGATGAAACAACCAGGGGTGGATGCCTATACTTATCATAGTTTCTGTCGATGGAAAGGTGACGAATGGACTACTGATCGAATGGGTGAGAAATTTATTCCTGAAGTCATAATTTGTGATGAGATATGCACAGTATCGTTAGATGCATTACAAAAATTTCTCGATTGGCTATTGCTAGCGAATACAGCGGTAATAATGTGTGGCGATCATGACCAACCGCGTCCATTTGTCGGTTTATCCCCACATAATTGGCTAAAGCATTTTGTAGACTATTATGAAGAAATTAATACTGATCATAGAGCACTTGATGAACAATTACGCGAGTTCAAAAAACTAATCAGATTACAACCGGATAGAATCCAATGTGAGATAGATTGTCTTGAATGCAACAGACGTAGAGGTGCTAGTTAAGACCACGCAGTGTTAATCGAGTATCCTCAGGTATCACTTATAGTTGTTTACGAGTAAACCCTCGCTGAGAGAAAGTTGAATCCAATATATAGATTGCTGGTCTACCCGTAAATCTCGTTATGTTAAATATTTTATGTACAGTAACACTCCAAATAGGATCAGTAGCCCTTTTTCTACCACCTTCAAGCTTTCCTGGTTCATATAAATACCTAACAGTGACATTTCCGAGCATTGGTTGTTTTTCTCCTGGGTATTTTGCCCATGGTGTTCCTGGGAGTTTTACTAGCTTGGCTGCAATATCACCTCCTCGTTTTTTAAAATCCTTAGAAATAAATCTAAATTTCTTTGTACTACATTGTACGCATTTACCAGAAAGTGCTGATCGGTTATTTTTAGTTGTAATCGTCGTCAAGTCATCTGTGCCAGTACGCTTCTTACATTTCACACAATATAGATCCATAATATATTATGTTATATGGATATGAATGTAATTGACTATTCATCAACACGAGAACCTGAACCCGTAAAACATCATGTTATGTTACCAAACTCTATTCGAATGATTATCATTGGACAGACAGAGAGAGGTAAAACACAGTTGTTAATCGATATGATAATTAGATGGATGAAATGGGACAAGTTGTATTTAGTGGCACCGACCGTAGATGATCAACGATAGAGATGGCCAGCAAGCTTATAACCGAGACCGAGGAAGCACAGAGTACTAATAATACCGATGGAAGTATTAACAATTTAGTCGCATACGACGATGTCATGTTACACAAGATGTTAAAAGATTACGAAAGAGCTGTAGCGAATGTCAACGAAGGCGGTATTATTAGATTTATAATCGATATCGAAAAAGCACCAAGCATTGATGATATCGATGGAAGTATTAACAATTTAGTCGTATTCGATGCTGTGATGTTAGACAATCAAAAGAACCCTGCCAGGATATTTTCCAGAGACAGACATAAAAAACCGACGTGATATACGTCACTCAACGATACACTCAAATACCAAAAGTGATCAAAGATAACTGCAATATGTATTGTATGTTTAACGGAGTTGACAATCATACACTACGAAATATTTGGCAAACTTGGTGCAGAGATACGGATTTTAATTAATTAAAAAATTTCTTTAGTCGCGCCCAATTAAATCCATACGGATTTCTTTAGTCGCGCCCAATTAAATCCATACGGATTTGTAACGACAAATTTATCAGATCATCGGACGCGATATCGTATCAGACTTGATAAAATATTCGGTTAACCCATAGAGCAGAGAGGGCGCGACAATGACATTGGCATATGGTTTGTAAGATTTGTTTTTTCGTTTTTCGTACGAGGGTTTTGCTTAACAATATTTGCCTAAAAAGTTTGTACGGTTCGCCCCCTCTGCTGCTATACCTATTATTTTGACACCCCACTCCAATTCTTAAATACGTTGTAAAAAAGTAAAAGTATTGTACGTTTTTATTCTGTTGAAGTATTAAATAATTGAGCGTAACTATGGGAAAGAGACATGGAACATAGCATCACAAATAAATTTCTTCAAACATGCTAATATTGTCCAAGACAAGGGGCAAAATGTCTATCAACCAATAGTACAAAATCACCTCGACGTCTGTTACATGAGAACAGCAAGGGAAACGTTTGAAAAGTCAATTAAATCTAGTTGTTATGATTTTGCCTTTCAAAATAGCTACAAAGAAAGTAAGTTTTATGTTGTAGACAGAAGGTCTTTGTGTAAACTGCTGCGATTTAAGCCAAAGAGTAAGCTTGAGGTCTGAATAATTTAAAAAAACAAAACATTTGCTTTGCCAAAGTAAACTACTTTCTCAATGAAATGTATGTACACTTATATCACTATGACTGCATATATGTATGCGTAATTAATTTTTGCTGACTAATGCTTACTAGTGCTTTCAGAGACGGAAAAGTTGGAGTTTACATTAGGTATTTAACAGATGAAAAACGATTCAACCACACGAGGCTTCAAAGTTCAAGTGAAAACAATGCTTATGACAAACACCATCAGGGATTTCATATTTGCTGATGACCGTGCCTTAAATGCTGGCTCAGAAACCGATCTGCATTGCAGCTTTGACACGTTCTCCAGCTCTGCACAAGCTTTGGTCTCACCATCAGTAGCAAGAAGACTGAAGTCCCGCATCAGCCATTAAAAAGTTGACTTTATACATATGGGAGACGAAGTATCTCAGATTATTTAGCGTCAGACTATTAATCCAAGGTCTCCATGCCCGCGTAATGCAGCCCGGGTAAGCTGTCACAGTGTATCCTTGTGATAGGCATTTAGCTCCCAGTTCACTGGCATAACATATACCAATAGATAAGGTGTATCGTTGTCGTAAAAAGAAACAAAGAAAATGAATCAATAAGAAACATTATGCTCTATATCTAAGTTTGCTAATTCGTGATAAATAAATTAATTCACCTTCTAAACTGTGTGAAATAGTATTATTACGCTAAGATTCATTCGACCATCTTCAAGTTCCTTTTCATCTCAAATACTAAATTCATTTTTATAACTTATGATTTGTCATTGTTTTAAAATTATTTTTATCAATATATTTTGTACACCCCAGCAATATACTTACGCTCCTCTTTTGATAATCGTACACTCATTATTCTCACTATGAAAACGAAGTCATAAGTCGTTATTTTGCAAACTAGGGCCCAGCAACGTGGAACGAATCGCCCACTGAAGTGCTTTGGTTTCGATTAGTAAGTATGTATCATTGAGTTCATTTGCTACTAGGCAACGACATAGCTGGAGACAAGGTTGTGGTTAATTCATTTGTAACTGACAAGCCTTGTTTGGGTCAGAAAGTTGATTCAATTGAAAAAGAATTCCTTGATTTCTTCCAAGTTTGTGCAGTTACCAGAGCTATAAGCAAAGAAAGCTCTTGAGAATGAGTTTGATAAGAAAAGTGAGTGAGAGAGAGAGAGAGAGAGAGAGAGAGAGAGAGAGAGATAGAGAGAGAGAGAGAGAGAGAGGTGTTCGTGTATATGAACTGGTTAGCACAAGAGTTAAAACGTTCTCTTAAATGAAATATATTTGCTATGTCATAGATATGAATCTTTACGGTTCTAAAGTTTTAAAGAATAATCTTTGTTCGAACCTCTTTTGTTACTTTCTGTGACTTGTTCAGCTGTTCTTTATTCAATATGGCCTCTAGATATTTTATGCAGGTAATCTTTACACACCACGATGGCCATGTAGTTCACAACTGAATATAATTTGGTCTCAGATGAAGTTATTCTGCCTTTCTAATGCAGGTTTGCTTTATGTGACGCTGCTCAGAGTTGTCGAATTGAGGACTGTATGCCTACCGCTGAATTGCTTTTGTTCATGTGTTTGTCCTCATCTCTTCTATACAAATTTCATTTAGTATTGAAATATGATTACCTGTAACAACTATTTATGGTAATGTACATGTAATAACATTACAAAAACTCCTTAACTCGGCAAAATGCAATACACATGCAGAGGAAAAAACAAATTTTACCTTAGTCTCAGTATTTCAGTAAAATCAACAAACTTTAATGGTTTAATTTGATTAGACATACTTTTGAAAGGTCTTATTACAATCTAGTCTTTGAAAAAATGTGGCAATTATTATGAATGCATTTAACAGAAGGCCCTTCTTCTTAGACAACACCTATCATATTTTCAGCTACTATTTTACTTTTGTGTCTAGAAGATTACATTCTTGAGAAGGTAAACATAACATATGACCATAGAACACAACTGATTAAGTACGATTGGGAAAGATATAAATCTTTCCAAAACTCTCAATCTTCTTCTCTAGTCAAGCCAGGTCGTCTCGTCCAAGCTGGTTTCTTCTATTCAAATGTGGCAGATGAGGTCACGTGTTTCTCGTGCGGAGTAAAATGTCTCGAGTGGAGATATGGCGAATTACCAAGGATAAGGTAAGCGCAGATGTACTCTGCTTGTTCCTTCATTTCTGGACATTGTGGGAATATCCCAAATGCTAGTGAGGAAAGGTCACAAATTCAGGGCAACCCACCAATATGTTCAAGTGACCAACACACACAGCTGAAGAATAAAGTAAATTCATCTCCTTCCGAAAGTACGCGAAAGCGTTCCACTGATTATTCCACTGCTTTATTGAGAAACTGTTGCAGTGAATTCGATGCGGGCAAAGATTTTAATTCTGATTCAGGATTCCATTCAATACCGGACAAATTCCTGCTGCATCGCGGAAACAATGAAAATGGAGACATTGAATGTGTTGCCTAAAACAGACTTCTCAACGGCCTTGGGTACATTACAAATGCACACACGTATCCTCAATATCGTGGTTTTAGTGACCGTTTAGAGTCTTTGAAAGGTTTGCCTATATATGCTGAGCAAGATCCAGAAGTACTGGCTAATGCAGGATAGTTTTACACGGGTAAAGCCAATTATTTCTCATAAATTTCCATTTCATGTAATCCAAAAGGTGTGGCATATAAGTTACATTGCCGTTGGAATTGACATAATATTCTATATTCATGTCAGAAACATTTGGACCACATTTGCCTTCGAGTAAAATTAGGAAGTTATCTTTGATTTCAAATGATGAATAATCGCGAAGAAATTTATGGCAATTCAATTGAAGTAAGAAAAAATAGGTCAGATGTACAACATTCTACTCAAAATGCACCCGGAGAAATATTTGAGTACCTTAAGAAACGATGGAGGATGGTATATCTCGAAAAGAAGTAAAAGCATGGACTATGCCAAAATTAAATATTTAAACTAATGTTCTTTTCACATTTTGAAGCCTTAAGTATCCGATTATAATGTTTTTATATGCATCATCATCATCATCATCATCATCATCATCATCATCATCATCGTCGTCGTCGTCGTCAGTCTCTTGATCTAGTGTGGTCGTTGAGGCACTTTGCTGCGGAACATCTGACTAGTTCCCTCCACTTGTCTTAATCATGTGCCAATGCTTGTGTCTCTGCAAAACATTTCTTGATCCATTCTGTGACGTTGGCACTCCACGTTTTTCGCTGTCTACCTTTCCTTCAACCACCTTGGACACTTCCCTGAAGTACTGCCGTGGATAGACTGTTGGCTTTAGTGGCATGACCATACCATTTCAGCTTTCTCATTTTGACAGTGGTGAGGAGGTCTTCATAATGGTCTACTTTGTGCCTGATCTCTTTATATTTATATCTATGGTTTACGAAGCTGAGAACAAAATGATATACATTGGAATGAGCGTGCGCATTGGTATCTCGACTGCTCGTTTGTCCGATGTTGCAAAAGGAGGAATTCATCCAGCAAGCCATGCGCCAAATGGAGACAACCGACGTTTCGGGTTCATCACCATGCAGTCAAGTTAGCTCTTGTCACATATGACACACATATACACCCATACATAATTTCGCCTAGTTGCAAAACCGATTGATCACAGCATCATGTAAATGTTTTGATGACAGATTTGATCTATGATTGCTATGTAACTGACCCTATGGATGTACTTGTATTTACTTGTAGAGATGTTCTAGCTGTATAACTATTACCGGTAGTATCATTTGATACATTAAAATGAAACCCTAAAACGTTTCGATTTGCTCAAAATACTTGGATAACAATGTTTCAAAATAAAGTTGTTGTATGTCTATGTTCGGTTTTGATGACCGAAGTATTATTTAAATACAAATAATATTTTTAAAACAAATTCTATTACATACAATAATGGTTGGCATATATGGGTATATAATTCCATATTTGGTAAATTACGTTTTTAAAATTTGCTGTTAGTGTAAATAATTTAGAGAATTAGAGCATATGATCACAAGCGGTATCACGTGATCACGACTAATTCTAGATGACGCTGAATACGATTTTATAATCGCAGATGCAACTGCGATAAATATACTTTTCAGTCGAGAAAATGCTTGTTTGTCTGACAGAACACGGTTTAGTACAATTGTTAGTTACATCGATGGCGAATCTCCTCAGTATAAACGGCTATGATCATCTATGTTGGCTTATGTTTGTATAAACCTGCTATCGATGATAAATAGATTTCCTTACACTGTACTTAGAGTCGCCATGGATTCATTTTATATAGATAGCAAATATATAGAAGCAGTGACTCGTTTTACAAATTCTGACGCGCCATGGGGATCATGGAAAATAAAACAGGAAATGTTACATTATTATTCTGAATCAGCTGATATTACGGTTGAAGATAATTACCTAAAATATAATCAAATATCACACTTATTGAGGGCATCTTCATTATCCGATCCAATATGTAGACATAAGACCGTTTACTTGAATGGGTGTGGCGGTTCTGTTAAGACGACTCGTGTTATCGAAGAATTTCGGGAGAAGTCAGATATGATTGTCTTAACACCTACACACAAACCTTCCAGAGAGCTGAAACAACGAAGAGTTATTTCTTGCACCTGATCATAGAGCGTTTGATCCAGAATTAATCGAGTTCAAGAAATTAATCAGATAATAGTCGGATAAAATCCAATGCGACACAGTTCGTAAAATAATACCAGAAACCTCCCTGAAGGATTTTTGGCAACCGTGGAGACCAAACGATTTGATAGTGGCAAGTAGAAAGATAGAGACACACTTCAACAGCGGTTGATTCAATTAAATAAAGAAACGTTTACCAGTTCCCATTATGTTATAGACCATCTGATACACGAAGACAGAATATTATAGATGAAAATCCTGGGCAAACAGAAAAACAGAATCTCGTATTAAATGATATTGTTATGGTCGATCTTGATGTTGTCGAAGATACGTTGCGCGCGGATAAATCTCCCTGGACGCTAGGATACGCAATGACGATACACTCATATCAATTGTTAACCATCTCTGATACAATTGTTTGAATCGTAGATGACAGCATCGAGCGGTCGAATTTAGTTTATCTCGCAGTGTCACGAGTTAGAAGAATAAACCAGCGTCGTAGAGTTATTTTAATTTCTAATGACAACACCAACAATGAAATTTGCAACAATGATATCAAAAGAAGAAACTAGTTGGTTATAAACAAAGTGACAAAAAAATAATAATCGTGACTTTGATATTGATGTTGAATTTATAATGATGCTGAAAACAACAGCAGAATACTCACTGTGCGAGCTGTAATTGTATAACGTTGTGGTGTCGCAGAATTGAAACCGAGTGGGTATTGGATTAAATGAATAACTCAAATACAATGTGTGGAAGATGAAAATATATTAAATTAATTAGTAAAGAAAAATGTATGATGTAAAAATACAATAATTTTCACACGCTCTCAACATACAATTGATCCAATCACTATACTAACATTCATACATTGAAAAAAAAAACAATAATATTATATCCATCTGATATACAGCTTCAAGAAATCTTAGTTTCAGTTTCACATAATAGTACACACTACGATATTCAAATAATTTCACGTATAGACTAGGCTTGAGATTCAAACAATCCCAAGTTTCAAATACGTTTAAAATATTCTGCACTGTCAGTAAGATTCACAAATCTCCTGTAAATACAAATATACCAATTGAAACAACAATTGGAATAAACATATGCTTCTTGACCCTTGTACAGTCGCACGATTCATACACCGGCAAACTGTACAGTTTCACCATGTCCCTCGGGTTAGCCCACTCTCTTCTTTCGGCAACTCACACTCTTCATGGATCCACTACATGTACAGTCAGTCATACGTATACACGTACAGACAGCATACCGTACCCTTGTATTTGCTACGTCTACAGTCGTGGCTCTACCACAAGTACAGACATACGTACATACATATAGAAATCTATATAGCTCTTCTCCTTAGCTAAACTCATCAGTCTCGTTACACCCGTTAGACTAGTTAGACTGTTAGCCTCGTTAGCCTCGTTAAGCTCGTAAGCTACAATAAAACCAAACTGTTAATAATAATGAGTTCTGGAAAATACTAATACATTAAATTCTTAAAAACAACTTGAAATTCACAGTTAACAACGTTTCAAATCTGCGTTGTAATAAATGAATCATTTCACGATATGACAATACAAACTCAATACACTTCGCATATCATATCAAATATAAATTTAACACTCACCCCTATGGCTAAGAGAAATACCACGTGTGCTCTCCTCAACAGATCCAAAGTGACCAGTCTCGGTTATACCTTAATCTTGCTTAAATGCATAGGGCAGTGAGTAATATTCAAAGGTAAAATACCCGTGCAGATCGTGAGTATGATGTCCGTATCCGCAAGTAGTTTACGGTGGGGAGACATATGTTGGTTTTGTAGCTTGTCTGGAAAAACAACTGTTCATCCTAGATAGCATTGTACGCATGCACAACACAAATAATCAAATATTTTCCAGGCAAAAAAAAAGTTTTTTTCTTCTAATTCTGTGACATATGGCCCTGGCCTAAAGACAAAAACCGACGACAATTTACCATAGATAGGAAGTATATCAGTCTTGGTCATACACGAGAAAATACGATGTTGACCTGTCTTGGGTGTACTAAACGCAGAGGTGCTAGTTAAGTGATTACGGTTTTAATTTTATATATTGAGGTATCACTTGCAACTGTTCACGTGTAAATCCACGCTGTGAAGCAGTTGAATCTAATCTGTAGATTGCGAGTCTACCCGTGTATCTTGTTCTGTTAGATATTTTGTGCAATGTAACACTTCAGATAGGATCAGTAGCTTTTTTGTTTACCTTCCTCGAGCTCGCCTAAATCATAAAAAATATCGGACAGTCACATTACCAAGTATTTTGTTTTTGAAAAATCATTTCGTGCGGGTATATATTTTTTTTGTGATCGCGCAATTAGGTTTCATATTGATTTTTTCTTGCAACCCAATCACTAAATCTCTTGTCTTGTATAAATTCCTTCTCGTATTGATATCAAAATAACTGCTCAGCAAATGTTCGATTAAATCGTTCAACAATTCTCTGATCACGGTATATTGCAGTATGTCCTCGTATGATGATGACGTTATGTTGCTTCATCAGCGATGATACTGTGTCCAGAAATTCGTTGCTAGAATCAACCTTTAATAGATTTTGCCATTGTAAAGGTCATCGTCGATAAATTCGTTCAAACGCAGAGGCAGCTGCTGATGCTGTCTTTGTAGATAATGGCTTTTTTTCCTTGTATGCAATCGCAACATCAACTACAGTTAACACGTACTTATAAGTACATGTAGGTGAGTCTTTTGACAGTGTCATCCGCCTCATGAATTTCATTTGGAACATCGACATCAAAATCTGCATATTCGATTCTTTTAGGCGGTGGTAGATAAATTTGCCATATTGCCTGTCTTGATAACTAATCTGCAGAAGTAGAACGTTTGACCTTAGCTGCTTCGGCGAGTTTATTAATAGCTGATGTACCTCTCCAGTATCCTTTTGGGGAATAATAAATAGATTGCATTATATTAATTACCAGGCCGAATACAATGTTACCCTTCATCGCGGGTTTTATTAACCAACTGTCTAATACTTCCTTAAAGGATCTATCAGTAATAGAATTTAACGCGTGAATCAATTTTACATCTGCGAGATGTCTATGCTGCAGATTGTTACCTTTATAAGATACATCACGAGCGTGACAAACTCGATCAATGTCCTTTATAGGATAATCACCTGGTCAAAGTTTGTTTTGGCTGTCAAGTCTGATATCAAGTCTTGTTACAGGGCCGCAGTAATTATATCCTGGAAGATGTTTTCCTCCTGGGTTTTTTAACCATGAAATCCCTGGTAATTTTGTCGATTTTGCTGCAATATCACCTCCTCGTTTTTTAAAATTAAAATAAATCGTCAGTTGATTTTGCAGAAATAAACCGTAATTTCCTTTTCCACATTGTGCACACTTACCGGCAACTACTGATCTGTTATCTTTTGTTGTAATTGTTGTTAAGTCGTTTGTGCTATTACGCGCCTTGAATTTCACACAAGATAGATCCATAATTTATTTATAATAAAACGAATGTAATTGATTTTTCAGCGACACGAAAGCAAGAACCTGTTAAGTATATTGCTGCGCTACTAAATTTCATCAAAAGTATAATAATTGCACCATCTGGGAGTGGCAAAACACGATTGCTACTTAATCTGATAATGAGATTGTTAAAATGGGACAGGTTGCATTTAGTAGCACCATCTGTAGATGATCAGCAGTTTTATGATGTGTTAAACGATTTTAAATGCAAAGACGATAAACGAAGATGGTGATGATATTATCAAATTTATCGCTGATAAGAATGAATCACCGAGTGTTGATGACCTTGATGGAAGTATTAATAATTTAATCGTGTACGATGATGTAATGCATGATAAACAATCAAATCTTGTTCAGATATTCTCCAGAGGCAGAGATAAAAACACAGATGTGATTTATGTAACCCAGAGTGATACACAAATCCCTAAAGTGATCAGAGCTAACGGTAATATTCTTGCTGTGTTTAATGGAATTGATACTCACACACTTATAAATATTCATCAGACCTCGTGTAGCGAGAGATGGATATAATTCATCTTATAAATTTATTTGGTCATGCTCAGTCAACCCCGCATGGATTTATAACAATAAATGTACATGATCCACGATCAAGATATGAATCGGTCTTGATAAAATATTTGGTTGAGAAAATGATTTAATTCGTAGCAGCAGTAAGGGGGCGACGTTAAATAAGCGTCACAAAATAAACAATCACGCGTGTAATAATAACCCCACAAGAGACTCTTGTATAATATATCGGAGAGAAACTCTCGGATAGATAGAGGCTTTGTTGTTGGTTTTTTGACGTTTTGTTCCTCTTCAGTTTTGTAGGATACCTTAATTTACTAAATGGACGCCTCTAAAATGTTATTCGATTCGCCCTTTTTTGGTTTGTCTCTTCAGCTCTTCAGCTCCTTTCCCTTCTAGATTCGCAAACTTGGAGCATGTTTGCACGGAGGAACGCCAAGTGACTCAATCGCTTGCACTTTGCTTCAAGGAATGAGAATTTATGTTGAACGCTTTCAATGCTGTTTTTGATTGTCTTTGAAGCATTTCTTCTGTGCTCCTAGAGAACGCTGTCATTGCTGTAGCTCGCCATAGAAGAGTCTCAAATGCAATTGGTGGTCCGGGATGCGTACATCATGTCCCGCCCAGCAAAGCGGGTGCTGCATCAGGATGGTATGGATGCTGGAAAGACCTGTTTGGGCGAGTATCTCAGTGTCTAGAACCTGCTCCAGCCACTTGATGCTGAGGAGTTCCCTGATGTGAAAGTGGCTCAGCGTGGTGTCGCGATGTTGGTACACCGTCCATGTTTCGCATGCATAAAGTAATGTGGGCAGCACAACTGATCCGTAGACTTTTAGTTTGGTCAGGATGCTGATACCTCTTCTATTCCAGACGTTGACATACAATCTGTCAAAATTGGCGCTGGCTCTGGGAATGGGAAAGTTCACCTCGTCGTCAATAGGATGCTCTGTGACAGCTTGCTGCCAAGGTAGGTGAAGCGGTTTACTACGTTACGTTTTTAGCCGCTGTCGTTGATTTTGGGCTCAGCGTAGGGCTTTCCAGGGGCCGGCCGATGCAGGACTTCAGTCTTCTTGCTACTGATGGTGAGACCAAAGCTTGTGCAGTATCTGGAGAACTTGTCAAAGCTTAATTGCAGGTCGGTTTCTGAGCCAGCACTGATGGCGCAGTCATCAGCAAATATGAAATCCCTAATGGTGTCTTTCATAACCTTGGTTTTCACTTGAACTTGAAGCCTCCTGGGGATGAATAGTTTTTCATCTTTTCGTTACATAATGCAAACTCCAACCTCTCCGTCTCTAAATGCACTAGTCAGCATTACTATACATAAATATATGCAGTCATATTGATATAATTGTATATACACTGCATTGCAAAAAGTAGTTTACTTTGACATAGCAAATGCTTTAAAAAAAAAGCAAACTATACTCCGACCTCAAGCTTACCTTTTGGTTTGAACCGCAGCAGTTTACACCGAGACCTTCTGTCTCCAACATTAAGTTATCCTTACTTTGTAGCTATTTTGAAAGTCACCATCACTGCAACTAGTTTCAATTGGCTTGTTCAACGTTCCTTTTGCTGTTCTCATGTAACAGACGTCGAGGTGATTTTGTATTATTGGTTGAAAACGATTTTGCCCCTTCTTTTGGACACTATTACCATGTTTGAAGAAATTAATGTGTGGATGTTATATTTCATGTCTCTTTCCCATAGTTACACTCAATTATTTAATACTTCAGCAGAATAAAAACATATGATAATTTTACTTTTTTATAGTGTATTTAAGAATTGAGGTGGGATGTCAAGATAATAGGTATTGATATTTTATATATTTTTGGATTGTCAAAACGCCTTGTGTCAGTGATGTTGCTGCTTACCTTTGTTCGAGATGGGTATTGTCCATTATCATCCTTACTACCCTCTGTTAACTGGACTTTATATAAGTCTGGCCTTCAGAGAAGGAAATGCGCAAAATATTTGTATATATCCCATCGGGAGGGATATTTATGGAGATTTTAAACGCTTAAAAAATTAAAGACTTCGTACAAAACTGCACATAATACAATGCATCGGCCTGTAGATTTGAGACCTTGGATGACCGAATGGTCTAAACAGCTTGACATTACCAACCACTGATGTCTGTCCATGTTACTTCGTGTTTCAGGCTCCACTAATGTGAGTATGTAAAAAAGATGTCAGCAGCTCTGCTTTGGTCTGTGGATTTTACCGGAATTTTACCGAGATCTTCCTCCACTAGTTATAATAACCGCCATGTATAGCCTATCATTAAGCAAATGCCATTGCATGAAAAGAAAAGGAAGAAAGAGAATATCAGTTTTAATTAAAAGAATTAGAGCTGGCAAATGTAAAGCAATTCTCCACTTTACATAAAATTCAAGGTTTGATATTACTACGTGTAATAGGTTAATGCCGACTTTTAGAGAAAAACAAGTAGATAAATATTTTCAACATTTTGAAGAATTTGCCGACAATTCTAAATGGCCAAGAGAGCAATGGACTATATTATGACAGAGTGCACGTTTTGACAACTCACGAGACATCTATGCTTTCCTGCCAGTACAGAAAAATGAAGACTCTCATGTGGTAAAAGAATGCATATTAAATGGTTATGTGAGTCCCTGAGGGTTATCGACAAAACACTTAAGAAAAGAAAGCTGGACAAACACGTGTCAAATTTTCAAGAGAAATAGAGACGTTAGTTAATAGGTGGTGCTTAGACAAGACATTTTATCAAAATTACGAAACTCTAAGACTACTCGTTTTGAAGAGTTCACCAATTCCGTCCAGAGTAACATTAACACTTGATGAACATAGGTCGAAATTTCCAAATCTTCTTTTGTCAAAACGTCTTCAACTCATGAGTCGTATGGTAAAAAAAAATAACAATTTGAGCCTAGTACGAGCCCTTCCAGTTGTCAATCTAGCACAACTTTACGAAATCAAGTTTCTGATAAGATTGATCAGTAGTCCTTATGTCTTTCTACATTTACATATTGCAAGAAAAAAAGGATACTTTATTTCTGATTGCTACAAATTAAACAATAAGCATCATAATCATAATATACCAAATGCTCTTATCTCTAAAATGTCACGGTCATGGTCATGCATTGAAAGAAATACATTTGTTGACGCTAATAAACCCCGGTCTGATTTTATAATGGAGAAGTATGAACCAATAATATCGAAGGGTTCTGTATCACTCGATATTGATTCGGCAAATCATATCCCTATTAACATTTTAAGGAACACATTTTGTTATCCAGAACGTTATTTTTTCTGAGACGTATTTTTTGAATGACTGTCCTCTTATTCAATGAGTAAAGTGCGGTCTTGTTAATGTTCCTCTCCATTGTGGAAAATTGTCATGAACCTTACACTCAGGATCCGTGACAGTCTGATCAGTAATTCTGTATCCATTGTGGGCGTTCATTTATTTCAAGGTAATGACCTAACTTATGAAAGTTCTGGACGAGAAACGTTCACATCTGCACCAAGAAGAAATTAATAAAATTAAAATGTTGTTAGTTAAATATGAGCACTTATTTCCAGATGATTATACAAAAACAAAATACAATCTAACATGACGTTGAAATTGTAGATTCCACACGTGTGAAACAACACCCATTCAAGATGAACCCTTTCAAATATGATTGCTTGGGGAAAAAGAAACTCAGTATTTGCTGGGAAAGGATTTCATAGAGCCGAGGTAAAGTGACTTGACTTTGTCATGTATACTTGTTCCGAAATCAGATAAATCTTTCCGCATGTGCACTGATTCGAGAAAGGTGAAGAGTGTAGGTAAAACAGCTTCAAATCCATTTCTAAGAATCGATGACTGCATTGATACAATTGGAAATGAAAAGTATGTCATCAAAGTTGACCTTCTGAACGGATTTCGGCAAATTTCACTGACAAAAGAGGCAAGGAAAATTTCGGCATTCGTGACTCCAATACAACGTTATAATATAAATTGATGCCGTTTGGGATACAAGTTTTGTTTAGTACTTTTCAATATTTATTGAATATGATTACCTCCGGTCTAGATACTCGTGACGCTGTTATCTACATTGACACCTTGAAAGATCATTTAGCGACAATTTATAATTTTTTTGACAGACTCACTGATCCAAATTTGACAATTAATTTGTTCAAAAGTGAGTTTTGCCGTACTTGTGTAACATTTCTATGACATACCGTGGTACATGAACAAGTTAACTCTATAGATGCTATGGTGAAGGCTATCTCTGAATTACTGGTGCCTATCAGCATAAAGCAACTTATGCGATTTTTAGGTATGGCTGGATACATCCGAATTGTTTTCTTCTAATTTCTCCATAATTGCTAAATCCCTGACAAACATATTGCGCACGAAAACCACGTTTCATTGATATGAAAAAATGTCATATGGATTTTGATAATTTAACGGCCATATTTAAGAATGCTAAAGTTCTTACAGCTCCAACTTTCAAACATTCAATCTGTATGTTGATGCTGTGCTTGTAGCAATAATGAATGACATAAACAAAAATAGTTATAATCATTCCATGTGCTATATTTCTAAGAAAATAAATAAGCACAGGAAATAAATAGTCCACAATCCTTAGGGAAGGTTTGGTGTTGATATTGGCATTTGAAGTCTTCATTTGTAGACACTCTGAAGTCTACATTTATACAGACCCTGATCAAATTATTGTCTATCAAACACATCGCCTTCAGTTTTGGATCTTTTTGGAACTTGAAGTGCGCTTTATTCAGGACTTTAAATTTCTAAGATTATTGTTTGTAATTCTTGGATTATTTTGGGAAAAAATTCGTAATACAGTACGTTGAATTTCTTTTCTCGTTTTTACTTTGTATTCTAAGAAAATAAATATATCTGTTACATTTTACACCAATTTTACAAGTCTGTTGTCTTTTACACAGTCCTCTTACTTCTTTTAAGAGCACAGACTCGTAACAATATTTATATACAGAAAGAGAGAAAGATATAAATATACACCAAACAGAACAGAAAGTGTTATCCCTGGACACTAAAAAGATTTGCAGTTGATTTGCGGACCTGGGATCGAATCTTTTATACAGTGCGAATTAAAACGTATGTGACTTGTATAATAGTATTATTTGTATTTTTTTATTTCCAGCTGGATGCCACAAACCTCCAACAATTATACGCAGATATTGGCACCATACTGAATCATCCGAACGTCTCTATGGTGTATTTATTTTGTCTGCATAGTCTGGTACTTGACAGGTAATTTCAAACAAGACCACATATTCAGGCACAGACAGCTGCAATGAAAAGCGTTGCCTAATTTTCAAACATATGCATAAGTCTAAATATCGTAACGTTCAAGAGCTACACGATAAATCAATCATATGCTAGGATGTCGACCGAAATATACAATTTTTCTTCTAACTTGCAGGATCTGTACCAGTCAAAATCTTGGCGAAACCATTTATTTTCGAAAAAAATAATCCGGAAAGTGACGTGTGTTTTAAAATCAACTTCACAACGCCATATTAGCAACACAATCAACACGAAAGTTGTCAACTACTACAGTTCTAATGGATATTCAGTTGAAACACTAGGGATGTTAACGATATAATCTAACCCGGAGTGGACAGAAAAGATGTATGAAACTATACTGGATAGGATAATTGCAACAGAGTTTGGTCTAGGTGAGAAAATCGAATTTACCCGTTGCAGTCTTATCAAAACTACAGCAAGTAATCAGTTTCACGCCTGTCCTTTGTTCATATCTTGGAATGAAATCAAAACCTACTGGTTCGCTATGTGATAGTAGCAAACACCCGTATGTCAGTTATTTTTGCACATTGTAACATTGTGTGTCTTGTTGTGAATTGCACCATGTGATTCTAAGATGTAGAAATCCAAACGTTGACATAGCGCTCGTATTAAGTGTTTATTTTGTATATTTAAATTGGGAGTTTTCCTTTGTTAATCTAAGAGCTTTAGGAAACCGTTTGGAATTTGTGCCGTTACCAATATATGGTTATTTCATTTTTCAGCAAGGTACGATGTGATAAATATCATGGTTGTGTTTGCTTTTCTTAGCTCCGGAAGGGCAAAGGCCTTTAATCATTATCGACTTTCATCTAGTGCCTCGTTTGCACTGCCTTTGCGGGGTGGGAATAGGGATGCAATGTATTACTCTGCGTGAGTCAGAAAGAAAATATTGCCCATATTGATTTTGAAACCATTTAAACATGTATTCTAGCCAGTGGTAGATGACAACACATGGCCTCGTGTATAAAAATAACCTGGCAAGTAATAATATCTTGCTTGTGTTGTAAATATCATGTGTGGTGCAGAATGATAACGGTAAGATTCAAATGTTAAAAGCAACTTTAATTAAACCGTTGAGAAACTAATATGCAGCATTTTTATATATACTACAATCATGTTTTCATCTTATGAAGAATATACATGCCTTTTTATCACAATAGTTTTCTGGATATAGGTACTAATCATATAGCACAACTGAGAAGAAGTCTAACAATAAATCAACATAAAATATGGTATACACGGATTTGTTTGGCTTTCATAGTTTACTAATGATCACTAAATTCAGTCTATTGGTTACCCGTGAAATAGACTAGCAATAGTTATTATGGAAGTATGCATCTGACAGGCCGAAACTAGTATACAGTAAGAAGGACATCGGGTCACTAGTAAATGTTGATGAATGTTTCAATAAAATCAATATCTTGTGATCTACTGTGCATCCCGATATACTCTGCGATCTAGTTTGTGTTATATTATAGTTGCAAGAAAGTTGTATCAGAAACATAACCAAAAAATGTGGGGTGTTTAACTTAAGTTTAAAATATACGAAGAGATATCTTACAAGCATGACACAAATACTTTATTGTTAATCACAAAATATGTTGAGTATTAAATTGTATCTATAGTTTACTTGCAATCCATTCACTTAATTCATTTAAGACGTTTATCATCTGACTGTTTTGTATTTGGACATGTGTGTATTATTGGCAAATTTCATACTTATATTCAAAACTTTATTATCATTGCTTACTGAACGTATCCAAACCAATGTGTCATGATTGTAGACATTATACTGGGGCAAACATAGGGTTTCGATTTTCTCATATCAATTGTTTTTTCATTATATATCCCACATTATTTGCTTTTGTTAATTCTGTCTAAACGTAAAATGTATGGTTGTTCTGAATCAGTAATATTGTGTTATAAATGTTATTTGAAATGATAATTTGAATTTTAATAAAATTAATCAAAATAATAATGGCTGTTTTATGTGCTGATCTGATACATATATAATCGTGCCTTTACGAATGTGTCAAAACAAACCAGACTCAAAGTGCATTTAATGATATGTATTTGAATCATTGTGTGATGCTGAACCATCACATTAATGAAAAACATGCACGTCACGTGCGGATTAGTATTGCCTACCAGATTTAATTCAATGTCATTGTTTGGGAGGTGGGGTTCAATTACAATAAAGCTTAAATGTACGGTGTTCGCTAATAAGGCACATATTGTATAGTATACGAAACATTATAAATTGTATTGGAAGGTAAACTTAATTCAACAGCTAAATATAATTATCTACATTTACCATTTTGAAAAATTATATTATTTTAGATATGAAACCTGGACTGCACACACACACACACACACATATATATATATATATATATATATATATATATATATATATATATATATATATATATATATATATATATATATATATATATATATATATATTATGTTGTCCTATATGTTGTTATTTTTAGCATATTTCAATGTTTATTTTGTTTTTCCTGGTGATTTCATTAATGTTACAGCATCCTGTTAGGTTTGGTTGCACAGGTATCATCCGTGGTACGTTATACCCAGCGTAGTATAGGTGGTCTCCCCTTGAGGGGTAACGGAGTCCCTTCTGATCCTGTACATTCCCATTCCGTGAGGATGTGATTATTTTAAAATATAAGGTTAAAATCCAGGACTAGTGAGTTATTTGGTCTTGATGTAATTATTTTAATCTTATATTTTATCAATGAGCCCTGTTGTTCTGATTAATTCTATTATATTTTGAATTGTTTTTTCAGGGTTACTGTTGGTTAATTGAATTACTTCGCAGGTCACAAAATAAATTCCCACGTGCCTGCAGTTGGACCACCCTTCACTACAGTACATATCAGACTCCAAAAGTTGAGGCACTTACGCATGGGTTTCCACGTTTTCATAAATGTAAATTTTTCAACGTGAAATCTCTCATTAGTTTGGAAATATTAGTTATTTTAGAAAAGTACAGATCAGAAATGACATATAAACTCTTACAATTCTTCACGAACTTTCATCATTCAGAATAACATCAATAGCTCATAAAATATAGATATCAGCAAACACACCCCAACCTTCTATTCATTGTTGGATACATATAATTTTCTTTGCAATGAGCTTCTGTACATCTCACTGCCTAAATAAACATCTTGTAGGGTCAGCTGGCAGGAAACGAGGGGAGTAACTAATCACACTAAGACGTCCCCAAAACTATTGAAAACACCCCAAGACACTTCTTATTGTTTTAAGGTTGAAATTATTTAATTTCAACAGGTAATGGTTTATTCTCAAATACTGCAAAATTGAAAATTTAAAATGCTAAAGTTGTGATACAATTAATGTTTGTAAGAAAATCAAACATTATGCAGTCTTATTAGTACAATAAATTGCAGTTGATGATTTTTTTATAGGATTCCTTGCATTTAAGTTTTTATCTAAAAGCAGATAGATATTTTTTGGCCACTATTTTGTTTCCCTTTTTTACTAATAATATATCTAGTTTATTATTGCTTTATTTTTAGATGATTAGCAATCAGCAGCTTGCACTGGACCTGTTGAGGAAGGCTGCCGATGCCCTGTCTACCACAGTCCAATGTGCAGCAAGTACCACAGGTGTCTCGACACCAAGACCTTTTTCAGAGGTTAATGCAAATTTGTGGAATATATTTGCTCTGTACAGAACTGATGGAAGATTCCTGAATTAAGACTTGGAAACAGTAAAGGCAGGGAACCCATTTCATATTTGGACACACATATTTTGTTTGTTATCAAGCACATCTGCGGTTAAAGAAAACCCCAGCTATCTGTAAATCATTGATTCCTTCACTTCTGAACAGGTCCTTTTCGTTTATATGGAAACACAAATTCTGAATATCCTTTAATATGTTTTGCAAAATTAATAGCAGCCTGTATGACACTTAACTGGGTATAAATATCCAGCGTGTATGTTTGTGTATGTGGTGTTTGGATTTTTAACATAGCTTTAAATTATTTTTAGTTATATCACTATGATGTCTGCAGTGTGGCAATTTATAGAGATATCTATCATTGGGGTATCATGCTGCAGACCTGTAGCATCATGTCCCATGCAGTCACATTATCCTTACCCCAGGATGATCAGTCCTTTAACTAACCTCTTCATACTGAGCACCTAGCGAGGCAGCTGTTACTAAAAATTTTTTAGGTTATTGGTATGGCTCATCCTGGGTTCAAACCTGAAACCTCCTGCATCAGAGGTAGACGTTCTAACCAGTTTGGCCATCAGAGCAGTCCCATCCAGTTTGGTTTGTTTTTATCAGCACAGCAACATAGGTTATTTAATGAAAAGAAAATTGGAGTAAAGTGCATTACCCAAGGACACACCACAGTAGTTGACATAGGCTGGTCCATTGGTAGGATTCAAAGCTAAACCATTTCAGTCACGAGTTCTGCATGCTTACCACTGAGCCATTGTTGATACATCCGATTTTGGGTGATGGAGATACCAGGAAGAATATAGCATGATAAGATGTTATTGTTATGACCTATGTTCAGTCTCAGACTCTACACATTTGTCCACATTAAAAAGAGACCCAGGTTTCAAAATACTCTGACCGACAACCTAAACTGTATTCAGTATCAGATACATGGAAATATAGAGTTCACGTTTGGACACACCAAGATGTATTGTGACTGTAAATACAGAAGTTTGCTTATTGCCATGCCTGTATTATTTCTGTGGTAGAAGGCTAATATGATGAAACTCGTATTATTGTCATGACATTGTCAGAAGGTGGTTACACAATCACATCATTAGATAAGAATCATCTGTAATGGAATGATATATTGGACAGATTTACTCACTATTGACATGTAGTAATGTTGGGACTAATTGGGGCTGGTCGGTAATAAACATCAAGGATATTGCTGTTCTCATCTTTGCTGCTGATGCTACATTGGACATCATTTTTGGGTGGTAGTGTGGGTCTGGTATTTTTTGTATTTTCATAAACACTAACAGATTAGTTTTCCTTCTTTTCTTCAGGTCAGTGTTTCTAGCAGAGATGAACAAAAGTGCCTTTATGATGCTGGTCTGAGAGATAAAAGAATTTTTTTGGTAAGGACATTGACCTCGCATATTTAAGAACTAAACTTAAAGAAAGCATTCCCAAATTAAAATCTGGAGATGGATTTGAATTACTGAGGCCAGGCATTAGAAGCCGAGTGTTCTTAGAAAGGATTCGGATGCCAAATGGTGGATAAAGCAGTGCTTACCTGGTGGATGAAAGTTTTTTTTTCTTTGTGATCAAGTTCCTCATCACAAAGTGGACTATATGTCTGTCTGACTTTAAAATGTAACTGGCTTAGTTTTCGTTCCACAGTTCGTTTGCTAACACACAACATATTTGCCATATCCTTTACTTTTAAACCATTTTGAATAAAAACTCAAGAGTGTGTGATGGTATATAAAATGCAGTACGATCCAGGAAACCATACTCAACTTCAGGTCTAGGGATTTCATCATTAATATTTATATCAAGACAGACAAGTTCAAGTGCTTATTCTGCACAATTTTAACTTTCTTCAATGTCTGTAAATTGAGATAATTGCACCATTATTGATATGGCTATGTTTAAGTCTGTTGTCAGATTTTGGGTTCAATTATTTTCCATGCACTGTGCAAGGAAACCAAGTTTCTGATGTACCAACTCCTTCATTTCAGACAATGCTACTGCACCATCATTAGATCTAATTTAAAAAATGTTGAAATCAGAAGAGAGACAAAATTGTTAATTTCACAAATATTATTGGTGTTAAATAGCACAATAAAAGAACGAATGTTTTATGCAATGGCTGAGGTGTCCATGCATATACACTGCAGTCATCTAATCTGTTTGAAAGAAGATGTATATCTTTAAAATCTACTTCCCGCTTACACATAATTTGTACTGATCTTATAAAAATCATCTGCTCACAAAGATTATTTTCTGATAATACTTTGAAATGGTCTTTATTGACAAGCTGTACTATTTTAATGGAGATCACACCTGTTACAGTGCCACAAACAACATCATAGTATATGCCTTGTTTTTATGGTTGATATATAACAAGTCCATGATATATGTCACTATGGAGATCTAATATTCATTTAATTAAAAAAAACGGAAAGGAGAAAGAAAATAGCACTGATATTAGCTGATTATCAGTGTAGCTCTTTCTGAATTTGGTGGATATCCGTTTTTAGAAAGTGAATTAACAAAAGTGAATCTTAAAAGAAAAACATACTACATATTCATATTTATTTGAAGTCATTTAGATGTCTATACAGTTTTTAAAAAAAATAGTAATGGTTCTGCAACTGAAAAACTAGATAGGACATTGTGTTCTTATAAGGATGAACCAGACATGGCCAACTAAGAATGTCAAGTGACCAGTTGTCAAGCAACAGGTTATTTGCTAGTATAGTATATCTTAATTGTTATAAGGTGCAAACCATGTAAAAGGTTAAGATTAATAAGAATTGCATGAGTCATTTTCCAATTTGGTAAATGTAATACTTTAATATTTTGAGATGCATCTCCTTACAAAGTGTGTTACAATATATGACATTAGAAGAAAAAAGAGTATGGTAAAAAATGTCCAACTTGTTCCACACATTCAATTATATATGATGAAAAGTGCTTATAGATAACCTCTGCTCTCTAATATGATCATACCAAGAAAAGAAAACATTTCGAAAGTGATGCACAGTAACTCATAAATGACATCTTATGGAAAAGCCAGTGTTTCATACATTTTTGTCATTTTAAAATCTGACCTTTATCACTGTGTTAAATAATTCAGCTTAATTTTCCCATTCTCATTTCCTCTATCCATTTGTTAGCTTCGTATTAATGCAAATTTTAGTGTATTGTGTTGAAATATTTTTCTAATGAACTGTGGAAATTGAAATGAATTATACATTTTTCAGGAATTACATCAGCACTGATTGTAATTTACTGTGCTTATTTTGGTGCTTTATGCAACAGCAACACAATTAGGTTATTTATTGCCAAGGTAATTGGAGTAAAGTGCCTTTTCTAAGGACACAATGTGGTAGCTGACCTAGGCTTGTCCAATGGTAGGATTAGAACCTGCACCCTTTTTAATTGTGAGTTGGCATGACAACCACTGAGCCACTGTGGCTCCTACTGTACTGTGTATCAGCTCCCATTCCAAAAGTATTTACTGGGTAATGTATTACATACAGCGTTAGAATGAGAACACTTGATACAACTTTGGTTTTGCATCCTAAAGACATAAATAAGTATGCAAAAGTTTGCTTCATATAAAAATATCTAATAAGTAAAATATATAAATAGAAAAGTTGGACAGAAGTAGACTTGTGTTTTAAAATAATCTGCATGCAAATGATGTACACACAGCACAAACTTTTGTCCTGTACTGTGACGTGCAATGGCCTAATTTTAACTAATGCAAATAATGACTTAATTGAAGTTAACATCCCAGTACTTAACATTTTGAACAGCGCCTTAATAATTTACTCTTCAGATTCCACTCCTTTTAACAACCATGGCAGACACATTCAGGGATGAAAACAGAGAAGATGGAAAAAACAATCTTAATGGCCAGGGGTCTAAGAGGCCGCCTAAGGCTTTCTTGCAAGTTCATAGTGCAAAGTCATTTTTTAATTTTCAAAATTCGCATAAATGTTTTTTAAAAGGCACTGCGAACTAAGATGAACTTGACCATAACTTCTATATATTTAACTTAACCTTGTCCCACAATGTGTCCATAAAATGTGAAATAAACCTGACAAAGCTCATTTGTATATAAACTGTCAGATTTGCTTTACCGAGTTAATAAAAAAAATTCGGAATGGATTCCAAGTGATCTTCCTAGGTGTTGTAGATAATGGCATCATCGATGTATACATTTAACTATCGAAAACAGATATTAACATTCTTTAGACACTGGAATGTTGCCAAATAAATTTTTGTTCTAAAGGGGATCACTTCACTCTAATGCCCATCTAGAGTTGCAAATGGCGAAATATCATTTGCTCCTTCAACGAGTGGAATTTGCCAGATTCCTTGAAAAAAGAAAATTTTTGTGAATATTTCTAATATGTTAATGCATTCATCCATTCTTGGCTTTGGAAATAAATCCGTTTTGTTGACAATGTTGACTCTTTTTTATTTTTTAGTCAGTACACCTGTGGAAAGTACATGTTTTATCTTGTTTAAGCACAAGAATATATGGTGACCTGCATTTACATTTACAAGGTTGTTTAGGTACAAGGATTCATGGTGACCTGCAATTACATTTACATGGTTCTTTAGTCTATGTAATCATTCTCCAGTAAAAGTGAATTTCGTTTTTCAAATATTCCTGCTTGAGAGGATTCTTCCTATAAGACTGTTGCTTCACAGATGTATTAACAACATCATTGTCCTGATAGAATATACATGCTGATAAGAGTTTATTTTTGTGTGTTGGAATATCAGGAAACATATGTTTATATTCATGTAATAATTGTTCTAGTTCACTCCCTTCCTATAATTCTAGATATGAGAACGTTTTGGATCCAGAGTGAGGCTCTTTAATATGTCTGAATTCCAAATATTGGTTAAACTAAAGTCACTAGACAGATTGAATTCCATCGTTTACATCATCACTGTGTGGGATAAATACAATTAAACTGACTAAATCATTAACTGTTCTATCTTTATCAAAACACAACCTTTAACCAAACCGATGATTATGTTTCTGTCTCTCAAGGCTCTTAATAATAAAAACTAAGTCATCTAATTTCTTTTGAAAAGTATTAACAGGGTTCCTGCAATATTTAAAAACAAATTAAGATCATGACTTTTCCACAATTTTACAAGACCTCTTTACCAATTTCAAGAGTACCTTTTATGCAGATTTATGACCTCTAATACTTACCTAACCTGTAAATTTAACATACACACATTTTGCAGTTGGCTTTTGAATTTCATCCACTCAGGTCATTCTCTTTTGAATGATGTGAGTACAATGAGTTTGAATATGGTGGCAAAATCTAAGGATGTAGTGTAACTAAAGTTTTGTGGGAACCTACTCTAACAAAATCCACTGAAGAAGTTAGGTTGGTAAAACTTTGTGTCTGCAAATAAATGCAATGGATAATGCAAAATAAGCAAATTTCACGACTTTTCCTTTGAATGACATAAAAAGTTCAAAACATTTCAAGGCATTTTAAATGGTTTTCTGTAATTTGCAAACTTTTCCAGGATTTCAATGACTGCAGGTATAAGGACCATAATGCTTAGCCGGAAGATTATAGTGCGGTATGGGCAAGATAGCCAGAACTTTACCACCAGACTTAAAGTTCCCTGTGTTATTTGTCACACCTAAATTTAATTTTTGATGGAGTTAAGTGAAAATTAGTTCTTGTTACTTCACAAGTGTTTAATAGCTTTAACTTGAAATAAGAAAAATAGTCAAAAAGAATAATCTTGGAATCTTCATTTAAAAGAAGTTTCTTTTTTAATAACTGGTTCACATACTTTATGTCCAAAATATCTAAAACCCAATGAATTTTAAACTGAATACCTAGCAGCCAATAACAGAAAATGAACATGAAATCATCCCAATCCATTCCTTTATTCAAGTAATATGACAGTACTTTTCTTTAAAATGTGATGAAATCTTTCCATATCTCTTTGACTTTTTGAGTGATAAGCAGAAAAATTAAACTGTTGGATGTCTAATTCATGTATATGTTGCCAGAAATATCCAAACATAAAATCTGACCTTGATCAGACCAGACAGATTTGGGGAGGCAAAAAAATGCTGCAAAAATTACCAAAACTTTATTAACAGATTTTGCTTCAACATTCTTTAAATAGCCTATGGAAATCTTTGTGGATGCATCTATTCTGGTGTACAAGTATTGGTTGCTTGACTTGATATCGGGTAAGAAACCAACAGTTTACCATTTTTCTGCTAAATGGTTCATCAAATGATCCAATGCAGGAATAGGTTGCAGATGTAACTTAGGTATCTTTTGATTGGGGCTTCCTACCATTCGACAAGCGTGACAAGATCAAGATCTATGGCATTTATAAACATCACTTTCAATTTTCAGCCAATAAAAATGGTTGGTTCAAGCTCTTGTGACACGTTTTATTGAGAACTAAATGACAGCTTAAGGAGTTTCATGAGCTAGCCTATGAATTTCCTGTCTATATGACTTTGGAACAACAATTTGATTTCTCATTGATGACAGCTCAGGGAGTTTCATGAGCTAGACTATGAATTTCCTGTGTATATGACTTTGGAACAACAATTTGATTTCTCACTGATGACAGCTTAAGGAGTTTCATAAGCTAGACTATGAATTTCCTGTCTATATGACTTTGGAACAACAATTTTATTGCTCACTGACCACTCAATGCCAGCAGATACATCTCAATTTTCTCATAATGACCCAATTTTTAACAAAGTAATGAACCGGTACTTCCATATCTGAAACCCAGTCTTGTGTCTGATGAATAGTATTTGTGACCCATAACTTAGATTAAATGTATTACATGCTGATAAAGTAGCTGTTACTGTCTTCTAAGACATCTTATAACTGTAGTCAGAAACTGGCTTGTGGGTTTTATTAGTCTGTGAAGAAACTAAATTACTTCTGACTCTCTGTCTTCTAAGTGATTAAGTCATTTAAATTATGAAATTCACTTTATTCATATAATTTTAAATGATACAAGATGTAGTTTCCAGTTTGAAATCTGAGGAAAAAAGCATCTTATAATATAATGAGGCTATTGCAACTTTATATAATTGATTATATAACACTGTAGATAGATCGCAAGGGAAGTATATACATAGCGTACTAATGAACTATATTCTTGTATGTTACTTGATGCAAGTTTAGTTTCAAGGTTTTCATCCAGCTAAAATTCTTTTTCTCTCTCACTCCAAATTTCTATGTATTATGTCCCTATTCAATGAGTGGAAGGGGACACAAAAAAGAAAGGATTGCAATGTAATTGTGTACCATGTTAAATTCAATTAGAAAATGTTAAATTCAATTAGAAAATGTTAAATTCAATTATATGATGTGCTTTCGTCCTTATATGATGTGCAAAATTCTTTATATGATGTGCTTTTGTACTTATATTATGTGCAAAATTCTATATATGCGGTGCTTTTCTACTTATATAATGTGCAAACGTCTTTATATGATGTGCATTTGTACTTATATGATGTGCAAACTTCTTTATATGATATGCTTTTGTACTTATATGATATGCAAACTTCTTTATATGATGTTCATTCGTACTTATATGGTGTGCGAACTTCTTTATATGATGTGCTTTTGTACTTATATTATGTGCAAAATTCTATATATGCGGTGCTTTTCTACTTATATAATGTGCAAACGTCTTTATATGATGTGCATTTGTACTTATATGATGTGCAAACTTCTTTATATGATATGCTTTTGTACTTATATGATATGCAAACTTCTTTATATGATGTTCATTCGTACTTATATGGTGTGCGAACTTCTTTATATGATGTGCTTTTGTACTTATATTATGTGCAAACTTCTATATATGCGGTGATTTTCTACTTATATAATGTGCAAACTTCTTTATATGATGTGCTTTTGTCCTTATATGATGTGCAAACTTCTTTATATGATGTGCTTTTGTTCTTATATTATGTGCAAACTTCTATATATGCGGTGCTTTCGTCCTTATATGATGTGCAAACTTCTTAATATGATGTGCTTTTGTACTTATATTATGTGCAAACTTCTTTATATGATGTGATTTTGTACTTACATGATGTGCAAACTTCTTTATTTGATGAGCATTTGTAATTTTATGATTTGCAAACTTCTTTATATGCAGTGCTTTCGTTCTTATATGATGTGCAAGAAACTTCTTTATATGATGTGCATTCGTACTTATATGATGTGCACACTTCTTTTTATGATGTGCATTAGTATTGTACTTATATGAAGTGCAAACGTCTTGATATGTGGTGCCTTTTGTACTTATATGATGTGCCAACTTCGTTATATGATGTGCTTTTGTACTTATATAATGTGCAATCTTATTTAAATGATGTGCTTTTGTACTTATATGATGTGCAAACTTCTTTATATGAAACTTCTTTATGAGAAGCAAAAGCGGAACTTTCCCAGGCGCGCGAAGCGGCGGAACAGTCCGTTTACAAGAGTAATTTGGTCGACTCGGTTATCTTATCATCACCCTGTCAAATAGATTATACACAACTTCTAATTAATTATCTATGTGCAATCATTTGAGAGAGAGAGAGAGAGAGAGAGAGAGAGAGAGAGAGAGAGAGAGAGAAAGAGAGAGTTTATAATGACGAAGATATCCTGGTGCTGATACTATTTATCGCAAAATATGTTCTCAATGAATGTCATTCAATTGCATAGTGATCTTCGTTAACTGATAACTTTACCGACATTGTTAAATATTTGATTGGGGGTGGGGGGAAATCACCTTTTGTGTGAAGATCCTTTAAATATGACTAAAAATATTTCATTCAGTGTCCCATGTACTAGCCACAATATTGGTGAAGATGTTATATTTTGAGTATGTGAAGATTTTATATCATGTATTCCGTCTGTGTATATTTTCTTCGGATTGAATATACTTGAATATACTTTGTTTTCTGTGGCACCAAAATGTCTCAAGTTATGACATCTATCCTCCCCTTTTTATTTTATTTCAATTTCATCTTTTTGGCGGCCATGGTTTCCAGTGGGCATCACTGAAAATAGGAATTACCAAAGCAGCTACAATGTGTATACATATATCTCCAACATTGTATGTATCTTGTTACATAACTGGTGGGAAAAAATTTAAGATTAGCAGTACTGTTTCATTTGACAAGGTGTTGATAACAGATCTTGAATGAATTCGCCCAGTTTTAGTCGACCAATCTATATTGTATCACTACACCGGTACACCAAGCGCATTAGCAAGAAGTAATGAAGGAAATTTTGAGACAAATTCTGGACGATCTTTCACTAAGTCCTTTATTCCAAAATTTTGTGTATGAAAAGATCGATAGCATAGAATCTTGCAAGAATCTGACCGATGTAGAGTTTTCAAGACTCGGAATCAGTACCATTTTGGATAATAAAGTACGCTTCAGGGAGAAGATAAAACAAACAGGTAAGCTCAAGTAAATGGTTAGCTAATGTTTTTGCATACTGACCGGTTTGTTTGTACTACTCACCAACCCACCAATTTGTACAACGAAAAGCATCAAGAATATATAAAAATACACAAAACAGTAATTTCATTCATCATCTTATAAGTTCAAAGCTGATTGTCGCATAAACATTATTCACCCTCTCGACTTACTCACGTTTTAACTAACGTAATCAAGCAGACGAAGTGTTCAGGCACTATCTATGGTTTCTAGAATAGTCTGTTTCAGTGAAACCTTTGTCTTTTAGTCATATTTGCAATGTCTAATTTTGATAGTTCTGAAACAAATGAAACAGAGATGCTCTTATAGAGGGGTGATGTGCTATGTAAAGACCTGAGAGAACGTAATTAAAACTGATGGAAACTATGTTAATCAGATGCGGTGGACATTTTTATATATAATGAATATAGATACAGTGACAACCCGTGCCACTAACTACATTACCAACATATTAGGTCCCTTAGAGCTTACTGCAACCAATACTTAGTTATAACTGTCATGTGGAGTAATGTGTTGGTTGTTTAAAATAATGAAGGTACGTGAATATTTAGTTGGCATGTGCACATAATACATTCATTAATCTATTTTATATATATTTTTGACGGACAAATTGATCACTTATCAGAAATGAGTCCGGTTTTGTGCGTGAAGTCAAATGAAAGTCTTTTATTTACATTTTAGAATCATGACAAAACTCAGAAATGGTACAACACTTAATCAGAGGCATACATTAAGTATGCGCGCGCACACACACTATATATGATTTCACTGAAGTGAATATTAATATTTACCTAACACAATACAACATTTAATAAGTAGTTGTTTAAAAAGAATTTGCGATTCACATAACTCATCGGTTCCAGCCATCTGTCACTCGCATATTTGTTATTGTGGCGGCGAGTGGCGTACTTCTGAATGAGCCGAATGGTGTCAGAAACCTGCATTTGTTGCTGTATGTATATTGTACGTGTAATTTGAGAGAGTTGAAAGTGATTATTGCAATCTTAGATAACAGTCCTGGATGTATTTGCAAATCACATCCTAGATTTCTTTTAACTTGTATAAACTGAAAATTATATCTTTCAGACTGCAGTAGACTATGGTGGGCCCCGAAAGGAATTCTTTTCCATGGTATTGCAAGATATACAGAAGGAATATTTCGACCCAGTGAGGGAGTGGTCCTATAACTAAGAAGTAATTGGAAAGATATTTGGTAAATCATTGGTTAATGTTTACTTAAAAGAGACGTTATTTAGGTAACAACGTGATAAATAAGTATCGTGCATTTCACATGTGTTAAAGTCAACATTTAGAATTATGTTGCATTTTATGCAGGAGATGTGATTTTGTGAATGTGGAAACTGCCAATATCACAAACTTACCCCTAGAATACTCGCCAACCATCGACTAACCGTCACAAATCACACACCATCATTACTTTAAAATCAATATGTACTTATAAATAAGCTTGCTTGTCAACATTGGCGCCTGCTTGATTACCGTATATAGTAGTTTTATAGCAGAAAGGCTCACAATTCACGACTACACTCGTATCATTATGTCATTGCAGCAATATAAACTGTAATGCAATCTTAACTACTTTTTAAATCATACTGAGCTTGCCCATGGGTGGGCAAGATTGGGTGCAGTTTTAAAAAGAAGAATGGATTTAAGGTGCTACTGACTAATTGTCATGACTATCTATTTGAATGGCTTTTGACAAGGAGCACACATTAACAGACTGGAACAACGGAACCCTATAACTGTTGCATAACTGATTTTACCATTGGCATCAGAATTGGTACAATTATCGTCTTGCCTGACGCGTGGTAAAAAAAAGGTCTTTTCTGTCAAATAACAAATGATTGTCAGTTTGTATATGTATGCACAGATTGACTCGTTAAATTATAAACTCCAACTTGCCCAAGAGAACATATACCTTATGAGTCTATTTTAAATGTGCCATTAATACCGAATGAATTCAAATGGACCAATGTTAACAGGCCACATGTGTTTAAAGACCACTATTTTCTCTGCTTCCCTGTGGTCATCTATTAATACATGTTCCAATGTAAAATATTTTTCAGAAGTCCAAAGAGTACCAAAGTCAACAATTTACGGTATTATTGTTCTATGTGCATGTTTTATGCAAGTCACTTGAATAAGAAATCAATCTCAAAACACGCGTGTAGCAACCAAACAAGATGAACTACCAAAATTAATTAACACTGAAGATGGTTACCAACTTGCTTCAACCCATTTTCAGCCCAGATGGCTCAAACCGAAGGCAAATTGAATCCAGTGTGTATGCCAAGTTTGTGAAGCAGCAGGTTAGATCTACAAAACAAATGCAATTAGGAATCGAGTGTGTTGAAAAATTAATTCCAGGGAACAGCCAAGATTGTTGGGAAGAAATAATGCAATACGAGCCCCATTAGACAATAAAAATAACAAATTCCATCAAACAAATTAATAGTGATAATTTCCATTCATCAACGAGATTTAATAGCAGTGTCTAATTTGGATTTATTTCATCATCATAATGAGTGGTGAAAAGAGCGCAATGTCCACAACTGATTGCATAAACTTCCTCCCCACTGTATTCCAACGTTTCCTGTTTCCTCGAGTCTTCCTAATCCGACTGTATCTCCCTTCTTGGACTTCCTCTGTACTCGTTACTTCCTCATACGTTATTCAGACTACACTAGCCATTCAAACACTGCGTAAAGCATACCGACGGTAGTACCTTGCCATTCACTACCAAGTGACCTCTCAATCGAAAATTTACCTAATTTTCACTAATCTTTTCCTAAGCTTCCTTGGAGCCAATCTTCTCTCTCTTAGGAAATTTCGGATCAAAGAAATGCGATAAATATTGTGACGTTAAATTCACATTACTTCCGAGATGTAAACCTTAGTTCGACTCGACCAATCATAAGTAGTGGTTTCTAAAAAAAACATTTATATAAAATAATTATTTATTTCGTCAGTCAGAATCCCTGAACTACGTTATATAACTTTTCCCTTTGAAGAATGACTATATGACACGTATTGGAAGCTGAGCTGTATCATTCTTAAACCAGTTTTAAGATTTCCGGTCAATTTCATTGAATTGGAACACTGGCCCCTTTGATGTCTTAGCACTGATATGGAAGAAATTATGAAAAACAGTAGAAATGACCTTTCCCAAATACTCCCCATGTCTAAATGTGATAAGATATTAATTCGTGGTGCATTCAACTATAATGTTCACTACTTATTTAAAAATTCGATTCTTGACAGAGATCACGAGCTGCAAAACCATATCATTAATAGGTAGCATAAACGTTACGCAATAAATGAGAATCTAAAAACGTAATAAGTAAAGGTATTTATTTGTTCAAACTACCTGTGTTTGAACATTTAGACTAACGCATTCAAGGACTTAACATCCTAATACAGCATTATGATCCTGATACAGTAATCGACAGACGTCTAATGCAAGAAAGTCAAACTTGGCAAAGGTTATGCAAGTGACACACTTTACTTTTGAGCAGACGTACCCAAAAGACTATTCCTATAATCTGTGAAAAAGTTTGTATAAACAAATAAAGGTTTTTCAAGCATGTTCAAACTGGTTATATGCCCCATGATACAGGAGACTATGACAGTGGGTTCTCACTACATTAACAGACTGATACACATATAAGGAACTGATTAAGCTCAGAAACAATCAACATATTAATGCTTATACCACTAGAGGCAACCTCTCTTAAAGATTTTGATTTCAAGAAGGGTCTTATAGCATGGGGCTAGAAGAAAGAAAGATTGGTAATGGAATGTTATATAAATATTGTACATTAACTGTTTCCTTCTCTCCATTCCTTTTTGTTTAACTTCCCCTTATGTTGTGACAAGGAAGGAACTATTACGATAAAATCATGGGAGCATATCGGAATATCTAATTCACATCTTAAACACAATTGGCACATACATATCTTAACACTAGTATGCATCTATAATCGGGGGGGGGGGGGGGAGAAGACATTTACACCAGAAAAGTTAATAATGGTGATGGGGTTGGTCGAGATTGTGTATTAGTATGAATGTTAGCTTTTCGAGCTTAGCCTTTTGAGCATTTGCTTGACATTAATTATAATTACTCTTTTTGTTCTAGGTGGACGACGTGAAGATGTTACCCTGGCCAAAATTATAAAATTTGTTACTGGTGCAGAAGAAGAATCGGTTTTAGGATTTCAGATAAGGCCATCCAATGCTACTTTTACTGTTTCCGCTGCTATCACTTTCACAATTTTCGCTGCGTCTGCTGCTTCATTGTATACCACACCCGCTATCTTTTGGAATCGTTCTTTGTTCTTCGCTCTATCCCGTTTAGCCTTAATACGTTCCATGTATTCCTTTTCAAGTTCGTTTATTTTCTCATTTGGGTAGAAACCACCTTTGTTTCTTTGTATCACCATCTCAACAACTTTAAGCAATTTTTTTACTTCCTTCTTTACTTGCTTAGTTTTACCTCCGGTCTCTATTGCAATGCAGCATTCTTTGAATTGTTGAAAAGTCTCTGGAAGTTCCTGAAGGCAATCTTCTTCTGTTCTATTGCTTTCATCTAATGCCGATTTGTGGGTAAATACAATGATAAGATGCTTGTACATTGCTTCACCAAAGAGATTACTGTATATCTCCACTGCTTCAGTTTCTTCTTTGGTAAATTTTGCATCTGCCCTTATCACAAGAAGAAAGACATGGGGACCAGGCTGGAGAGAAATGGTGCCTTTAAACATTTCTTTCATGATTTGTTCTTCATTTTGATTAGTTTCCATAACTCCTGGAGTGTCGAGTATAACTATATTCTTATCACCTATCATAACGTCACCAGTCTGACATGAGACAGTTGTAGAATCCATCGAATGTCCTTCTGTATTAAATGTTGGTTTTCCCAATATTGCATTACCGAGTGTGCTTGTTCCTGCTCCTGTCTTCCCTAACAGCATAATACGTATTGGAACTAAAATATAGTCAATAATAAAAATACGATAGGAAGATAATTACACATATGTATTCTGGACACAACAACATAACTTCTACAAATATCACATAATCGTTTTCACATTAAAAAACGTTGTTCAAGATCCATGTTTTTAAAATGCCTTGTTGCCATGACAATATGGGAGTGAGTATAAACCTCTAGCAATCTGGCTAGTTAGGAAGATTTAATTTTATCATTTCTACCATTTAATTCTACTGACGAACTCACAATATTACTTTCAAAACTTATGAAATGGGAAACTTTGGTGATTAGCTTTTTAAATTGACGATAATATAGTTAACACAGTAAAATAGATTACCTTCTTAGATTCTTGCAAACTAACTTCGCATATGACAAGTACATTTTTATCTAGCTGTATATAGACAATATTGCAAGTAGCGATCAAATTAATAAATTATGTCATCTGTATAAATTAGACAGAATATATATATATATATATATATATATATATATATATATATATATATATATATATATATATATATATATATATATATATATATATATATATATATATATATATATATATATATAAATGACGAATTGTAGACATAACTATTTCAAGTAATTGTAATACAGTTAGAATCCCTATTAAAAGTGAAAGTAAAAATGAATGAAACATAATAATAAAGATGTTACACCAATATGCAGATGAACGAGTTTGAAAGGAGAATACTAGTCTGACGGATACATTGCGGTACACTATGTTCGTGACACAAGCTATACATAGATTTTGATGCGTTCATTTAAATTTTAAGGAGGACAACTTTTTTGTGTATTTGTGGGATATAATATTGTAGAATCATTTATCTTCGTTGGGCTCAATTGTCCTGGTTTTATATTTTTAAAAAGGCATTTTTATGGATATTTAAATGCGTGATTCTGCCTGTCAAAGATTGCAAATAATTAGGTATTTTTGTATGGCTTGGGGTCCTGAGTGCCCGAGTGGTCTAAAGCGCTGTCCGTTACGGACCACTGCCATCTCACCTCTGTCTGCGTGTGTTCGAGTCTAAGATTCGGCTAATGTAGTTATGTGAGAAAGCTTGCCAGTAGCTTATCGTAGGTCGTTGGTTCTTTCCGTGGGGGCGGTATTCCCGGGTTCTTCCTCCACCAATAATACTGGCCGCCATGTATAGCCAATCTTGTGCTGAAAAATGGCGTTAAACCCTATAACAACAACAATTGCATGATTTAACCACTACAAAATACCCCAAATAAAGATTACAAAAGAATTAAACTATGCCGACGCAAACGGCGGTCACATTAATGTTTGAAACAATGCTACCACCCGTATGAGTACAAATCAAATACCTGGCAAGGTCAATACTTACACCGGGCTTTTGAAGAAGTGAATAACATCAGCTGAAGCCGACGCAGCCAATAACACTAAATACACTACTTCCATCACTATGGGCGTAAATAAAACACCCGTCAAGATAAGATTAATCAGTTTTGCCATGTTTTCGTTTGAATGTTAAACAACAAAGGAAGCCAACAGAACCAGGCCAATCAGTTATTAAAGTACATATGAATGATCTCTTACATAAACAAGTTGCACCATCTGTACGTTATGACTGTCATGACGTTAACACAGTGGCTTATGAGTGGTAAAATTCATATTAGATCCCCCTCGGCTCCTAGACTTCCTAGACAATCAGAAGCTGCGAACCCAAGCCAGGCGCTTGCTTACCAGTCATCGAAAACCGCATTAGAACCCCAGTTGAATATAATAGTAATTAAGAAAAAAAAAAAATGTCACAGCACAGCGAATACTTTGCACTGGAAACACTCCCAAATAATAACACCAATCAGCGTGTGGTCTGCACGAAACAGATCGCAACGAAAATCCACTGGAGTTTACTAAAACGTATCTTGATTAATTGAATAATATTCTGCTAGATCCAGGTAAAGGTGTGAGCATTAGTTAATAATACTCACCACTAGTGAGCCTAGAAAACGCTCATGTACACTACTGATTTAGTAGTGTACTAAATAATACAAATCATTTTGCCAATTTATCACCTTTTTCATCACTTTTCAGCACCTTTTCTTTCAAGTTTGTTAATTCACGTTCTTTTCTATCTTTATATTCAAGTTTTGTTTCATTTATTGTAATTTAATTTCGAAAATACCTAGAACTAGTATTCCCCTTTAATACGACTGTAAGGGACTATTACTTTAGGTACGAAATGGACGGAAGACGAAGCTAGCTGTCGGAGTACTTCAATACTTGCATTGAGGGAGAACCCAGAAAGCAAAGAATGGTGGCGTACCACATGGAAGGTTGCCAAACCATGGACTTTGGAGGAATAGAAAGCCTACCAAGGCAAACGGAAGTACTAACAGCAATGAAAGTAATGGGCATATACCTAGACCACATTCAAGGTCTACAATATGGTGGGAGAAACAAATACACACTTTACTCCAAGAAATGCAAGAAACTCTTCCAAATGGAGTTATTACAAATCCTGGGACACAAGGTGAATATAACGGACACAGAGCCTGTCATAAGAGAAATAGAGCCTAAAGCAGTGGACGTATTCATTTCAGGACAACCCCTAGAAGTAGACACCCAGGAAATCGTGAGAAAAATTATGAAAACCCACCAAGTAAGAATAGCCAATAATAAAAAAGCTTCCACTGTGGAGAAAGAATCATACAAGTACTGAGAGAAGAGGCAAAGAAAATACCTACTTACGTCTATCTCATGGGATTTATATTACGCTCCTGGTCTAGGGGATGTGACCTTGAGCGACTGTGTCCAAAAAGTCGGATTATGGGACATGGACCAAAGGACTGCAAAGCACCCAAAAGGATACCTGACCCTAATAGTTGCCCGGGAAAAGTCCAAGCAGACAAAGAAAAATGAAGAACCAATTAACATACAAGAAGAAGATACGCCAAGAGAAGTAGAATCACTGCAAATGGAACCACAAAACATTGACGCAGAAGGTTAGCAGACACCAAACAAAGACTACAAAGAAAATGCCGCCCACAAAAACCAATAAAGATACAGAACAGGTATGAAATACTAACTATTGAAGATGAAAAAGAAGAGGACATAGAAGATATAGTCGACGAAACTGACATAAGTGGCATGCAACCACTCACTTCTACACCTATTCCAATCCAAAGGAAAATAAAGTGAAAAACTTTATCGGGGTCTTCGTCTAGTGACGATAATGAACTACCATTGATATTAGACGTTCCCCAAGTGAGTACAGCAGAAAAATAATCCAAAGAGAAGATGAAAGAAAATAAAGAGAAGAACCTGAGTGAGGACAGCTCGAACGAAGAAATACCCAACGAAGGATAGGGCAATTAACGACAATGGATCTTTCTTCAAGGGAAATTATGGGTAAAATGCTAAAAGAACATAAACTCACAGATGTGTATAGAAGATTAAATCTACTAAAAGCCGAATATACACACGAATATATAAACAAAGGAATAAATACAGTAGGAAAAGGGGCAAGTAGATTGGATAAGTTTTACGTAACAAATTTTGGACCTAAAATATACAAGAAAGCGGAAATTTTAGAATTTACAATTTTGGACCATAAACAAATAACATTAGAAATAGTGATAAAAAAATAGATATAAATGGGGAAAAGCGAGAATGGAAATTAAAAACCTCTATTTTGGGATACGAACATCTGATTAGGGAAATAAAAGATGAAATTCCTAAAATAATCACAAAGGAAAGAAAAAAGGAAAGGGGTGTAGAAAACACTAGACACTTTAATAATTAATGAGAAAGAAGTGACAACTAAAATAGAAATTATGAAAGGAATACAAAACTTTTATAAAAATTTGTATACATCTTAAAACATAGACATACAAACAATAACACAATACTTAGAATCAATACAGTGGAAATAGATTTCATCAGAACACAAAAATTTGTGTGATGAACTCATTTCTGTGGAAGAATTGCAGACCACAATAAAAGAGCTTGTAAAACGAAAATCCCCGGGGCGAGATGGCCTAACGGCGGAATTTTACCAAAAATTCCAAAATGAGATGGCACCGATTTTAGAAAATTTATTTAATCACATAATTGTAAATAATGACTTAATGACAGATTCAATGAGGGAAGGGTTGATCACTATCATTTATAAAGGGAAAGGTGACAGAACAGACCTAAAAATTGGAGGCCCATCTCCCTCCATAACACGGATTACAAAATACTGAGTAAAAATAGGGTAAAGCACGGGATAAACACATTAGTAAAACACTAGTCAAACATGCGGTGGTAAAGGTAGAAGCATACAAAGCAATATACTGAACATTAGGACAATAATAGATTTCATAAATAGGTCAGATGTGAAATATGCTATGGTACTTTTCGACCAAGAAAAAGCTTTTGGCAGATTAGAACATAATTACACACAAAAAGTACTGAAAAAATTTGGCTTTCGAACAAATTTCCAAAAATGAAGAAAATAACTGCAAATGTACAAGTTAATGGGCCGATAACGGAAAAATTTGAAATACAAAGATCAGTGAGGCAAGGTTGCCCACTATCAATGCTAATAATATTATACGTAATAGCGATTGGAATCCTGAGTATCAACATCAGGAACAACACTAATATTCAAGGAATAACAATACCTAACTTGAAAGAGGAATTTAAGATGCTACGACATGCTGATGATTGTACAAACTTTATAAAGGACCCAAAATCCTTGTTGCACTTACAAAAGGAATACGAAGCTTTTGGTAAAGCTTAGGGTTGCAAATAAAGCATGACGAAACGGAAATTTTGAAAATAAGAAACTGGAAAGGTACTGACGCAGGATTACCCCCACATCTGATAAAAATTAGAGTCAAAGCCCTAGGGATATTTTTTGGGGCAAATGAAGAGAAAGAAAACTGTCTAAAAGTAAAACAAAAGATAAAAGAGGTAATAAAGATCTGGGCACTGACGCCACTTAGTCTAATTGAATGTTCCCAGGTTGCAAATACATGTATGTATTCTAATTTGACATATTTAATAAACTCTGTGGACATTAACAACAAAACACTAGAAGCAATAGATAATGAAATAGTCGACTACATATGGAATTTCACACTACATAAAGAAGACGTCATTATATAGGTTTAAACTGGGGGGTGGGGGTGGCGGATTAGCCCTACCGAATCCAATCCTAATAAAACATAAAAATATATTAAATAAATTTAAAAATACAAGATGCACACCACAAACACCATGGGAAGCACTATACATATTTTGGCTGGGCTTTGGAATGAGAAACAGACAAGATACCTACACTAACAACAGACTGAGTAAGAAAATAGACGCACCATAACTATATAAGGGCAATAAAGAATTATTATATAAGTTTAGGGGCCAGAAAGAATTATGGGCACTAGAAAATGATAAGACGTATGACTGGATTAGGGAATATACAACAAACTTGGTCAAGCATAATGTGGAATAAGAAAATCCACACATTAAATGGGACAGAGTTTGGAGGCATTGGTCCAACATCACCTCACCAAAGATACAAGTTTAATCTGTACGTATCTCCACAACGCCTGCCTTACAGGCAAATTGGCAATTAGAAGACGAATGATACGGACCCCTGTTAGTTGCCTTCTATGGAAAAATGCCCTGTTCACAAAAAAATCACACGATGACTCATTGTGACAAAACAATGGAAGACAGGATCAAACTGATAATGGAAATCATGAAGATAGACAAATATGACAGACGGCAAATACTCTTCGTAGACGGAAATTTCAACAAAAACTTAATTAGACAAATTACGGACTTTATAACGAAGACGATGTTTAGATGTGGACCAATAATTACGATTAAGAAATAGTATATAATATATAATTCAATTCATCTATTTTTCTTCACTTATATATGTTAAAAATTTACAAAAGTTTAAAAAAATTAAAAAAAAATAATAATAATATTAATGTGGACGTCATGGGGCTATATCACATGGCGCTACGCGGAGTGGGCAGGCCTATGGAAGAGTATGGAAAAATTACCCATTAAGGAAACATATTTATTATATTTACAATATTTTATCTATTTTATTTATTTCATCTTCACCTCAGTTTATGAATGCTCTTTAACGAAACGAAACTTGGATACAAAATCCATAAACTCTCTCCCTGTCCAGATCCCGTACTGGACAGGATACCCGTTTAACGGGTAAAATAAAATCACAAATATTTGAAAATTTTTAATAGAATAAATTAAATAATTAAAGACGACCCAAATTGAGTCAGGAGAACTACAGCCAAATAAATTTGTACAGATCCTGACTCAAGGCAGGCGGACTAGAGGAAATAAATATACAGTAAGTAAAGTGAGACACAATTTAAAAATTATAAATAAAAACATCTCACTTTACACAAAATTCAAAATCCGAAAGGGTTAAACAAGATGACAAATGTGATAACCCATTTAGAGGTAAAATCACGGAATAAGACAACTGGTGAGTTTGGATTTGAACGAGAAAAGGCTATCCTAACAAAAACACAATATATAGATTTATATATAGCACACATACAAATAGCACTAACACAAAGAGCAAACACAGGATAAAGGAAACCACTGGCCATGGTCAAAAAAGGAAAAACAAAAAAGAAAGTGGATCCGATGGAGGTAGATCAACTCCCACTACGAAAATCTCTCTTTTGAAACACTAGGGAAACGAAAATACCCCTTTCTAATCTTTATACTCCCGATGGGAAAAAATAAATGAAAATTCAAATGAAAATAAAAATAATACAACTAACTACATATCGGAGGGTGCACATACACATATAAAAACGTGTTACTTTTTTTGTTTGGGGTGGGGGGCGGCTGTCTGGTTCCCCCGCCCCCCGAAAAAATATAATTATAGAACCCCATTTATACTTGAATGAATGATCGATTTGAATAAGTATTAATTTTAATTTTTATACACTTATTTTGTTGTTTGTTTTTTCTTGCATTTTTAGTATTACTATTGCTTGAATACCTTATGCTTTTTTTACATTTTCTCTCTATCCTTACCTCACATATCGATTTAAGGCAATGAGTATTATAGCATAGAGTACATTATCCAACGTGTACATTGAAACAATAAAAAATGATTTATAATTCTTGCCTCAAAAGGTTTAAAAATTAAAACATGCATGTGAAAGCTAATATTTGATTACCAAATTACAGTATTGACCCTGATTTATGAAATACATGTAGCTGTGTTAATGTCTAGTAATGAAACACTAAGAAAACGAGGGTGGGGGGAGGTCATCATCATAAGTGGCTCGTTTTTCGTTGGGGATATAAATTCCGGGTTCGTGGCAACAACAAAAGCCACAAAAATTGATCTCACACAAATATTTATGATACTATAAAATATATGGGATGGGATTCCCCTAAGAATAGAAAATATAGCATAAGGTACACATGTCAATCCTAAAGAAAAGGAACGGTTTAGACACGCAATTATATTACAATATAAAAATCACTTCCTTTTTGATAGGTCTCTTTTCTTTCTGCTGGCGCCCCTGGCAAACAATGCAAATCATAGATAAAGAAAGCTTAAAGAGAAACTGATTTGCTTTTAGTTGCTTAAACCGGGCCATTAATTGTAACGTGATTTATGCATAATCACATGTAAAATTGTCATATTGGATTGCAAAACAGTATTTCTAGTTTAGCCTTGTCTATAATAAAGGAATCTCACCAGAACCGACAAAGATGTAGGTCCAAAGAATGGTCAAGTTGGAAACGTATTGAACCTGATAATTATTTGGTCTAGAATGGTGCTCAGAGATTATCGAGAATTTACATACAACAAATATTGTATTTTGATGCTCCAGCACCCATGTTTAAGAACAATAAGAACAATAACGGTAGTTGACTAGTTGCTATCTGAGTGAAGACACGTCTTTGAACTGAAATGCCAAACAAAAGTTTGCAAGAAAAAATAAATGCTCCATATTAATTTTTTTCCACAAGAAATTATAGACTTATTAAAAAGCTACTAAAAGTACAACACAATTGAATAAAATCAATATCTTACATTCAAAATTAACTTAAATAAATAATTCAGACCTTAATCAACGGATAAACAATATTTGGCATCAGCATCCGGGATCATCAAACTGGGTTAGTGGATTCATACTTCACATTATGAAATGTCAGTTAGCGGTTAACTGTATAGAGCAATATATCCCGCTGTGGAGGTATGTAAATTGTAAAATTATATTTTTGGTTGGTATGCCATAAGATAAATTGGAAACATTAACACAGTCCATTGTATCATAAATCTAGGTAACCAATACACCGGATTAATGATTAAGTTCTGGGCTAATTTTTAAATTATGGACTTTAATTTGCCATGGTAAGAATGTGAACCAGTTTACCGTGTCTTCTACGAGAAAAGTTTAATTAAAGTTGATCATACCTGATTGGCCAATACACCATGTATGTGGCCACATAAGTTCAATTAACTTGGCGAATATATGCATTGTAGTGACTTCTAATGGCTGGTAGAAAAATCCAGATTCGTCAAGCAGAGACTTCATGACAACGTGGTAATTACGTGTGACCAAAAAAAACATCGTTGACATGTGCTATATTCTTCATGAATCTGGCTTTCTCCAAGTTGCTGAGATAGATAAGTGTTTCTGGCACTTGTTCTCAAAATAAATATGTTGAGACTAATGTGCTCTTTTTTGTGTCACAAACATTACGCGCCTTTTATTTTACATTTTTTAATTATTCCTACAAAAACGTTGGAAACGAGCTTATCTTCTTTGATCACGTAAATATTAAACCATATATTGCCAGATCTGGGTAGTTATGTAACTAGCGATGCAAATGGGGAATGACAAGCCTAATGGCATGAGGGCTGTAGTTTCATCTCGTCTGTCTGGGAATGAAAGACATAACAAATATTATGCTGGAAGTTTCTGAGACAACAAATCCTTCGAATGATTTCATGCAAGTATGGCTCAGTCTAAGGTATTTTAAGCTTAGCAGCAGAGAGGGTGAACCTCACAACAAGGGTAAAAGCGTCGAATCGTAAAAAAAGCGTCGAATCATAAAAAAGCGTCGAATCGTAAAAAAAGCGACGACAACCAACGCTTTCTCGTCTACGCCAGCGTCGTTTTCGTTCACCCTCTCTGCTGCTATGGGTTAATAATTTTTTTACGAGTTCAACCGAATATTTGATCGAGTCCGATACGATATCGTGTCCGAGGGTCATGTAAATTTATTGTTATAAATCCGTACGGGGTTGACTGAGCATTACTAAAGAAATTTCTAAATTGATTATGATCCATATCACTGCAGCACCATGTCTGCCAAATATTTCTAAGAGTATGAGTATCAACTCCGTTAAATACACACAATAAATTGCAGTTATCTCTGATCACTTTTGGAATCTGTGTGTAGCGTTGAGTGACATATATCACATCAGTGTTTTTGTGCCTGCCTCGGGAAAATATTCTAGCAGGATCTTTTTATTTATCTAACATCACATCGTCGTATACGACTAAATTGTTAATACTCCCATCGAGATCTTCTACTGATGGTGCCTCGTCAATATCGGTTATAAAATCAACGACGTTCTCACCTTTAATTTCTGATGCATTTTCGTTAAAATCTTTTAACACTTCATAGCATCGTTGATCATCTACGCTAGGAGCAACTAAATACAACTTATCCCACTTCATCCATCTCATTATTAAATTGAGCAACAATTGCGTCTTGCCGGATCCAGATGGCCCGACTATAATCATCCGGATAGAGTTTGGTAGCGCTGCATGATGCTTAACTGGTTCTCTTGCTTTAGTCGCTGAAAATCAATTATATCCATATCTCTATACATAATTATGGATCTATATTGTGTGAAGTGTAAAACGCGTACTGGCACAGATGACTTGACGACGATTACAACAAAAAATAACCGATCAGCGCTTTCTGGTAAATGCGTACAATGTGGTACAAAGAAATTTAGATTTGTGTCTATGAGATCTGCAGGAAATGATGATTTTAAAAAAAAACGAGGAAGGTGATATCGCAGCCAAATTGGCAAAGCTCCCTGGAACCCCATGGGCAAAGTACCCCGGAGAAAAGCACCTTCCAGGATATAGCTACTGTGGCCCCGGAACAAGACTTGATATCAGACTCAATAATCATAACCAACCCAACGCCGGTGAAGAACCAATAAACGCCATTGATAAGGCCTGTCACCTTCATGATGTTGCTTATAAAAGCAGTAATCTGCAACACAGGCATCTAGCAGATGTGAAATTAATTCATACATTAAATGCTATTCCTGATAAATCCTTCAAAGAAAAATTAGCTTCATTTTTGATAAAATCGGCTATGAAAAGCAAATCGATGTTAGGTGCTGGTAATTATTAATAACAACATGGAATCTATTTATTATTCTCCAAAAGGATACTGGCGGGGTAGCGCTGCAATAAATAAACTCGCCGACGCCGCAAAAGTGAAAAAAGCTACTGCGGCTAATTGGTTATCCAAACAGGCTATATGGCAAATTTATCTACCAGCGCCTAAACAAATTAATTACTCGCATTTTGATGTGACTGTCCCTAATGAAGTTCATCAGGCTGATATATTTTTTTTACCTCATGACAACGGTTACAAATATGCGTTAACTGTAGTTGATATTGCAAGTCGATACAAACAAGCAGAACCGTTAAAAACAAAATCATCAACTGAAGTAGCTTCTGCATTTGAAAGGATTTATCGACGAGGTCCTCTGCGTTGGCCAAATCTGTTACAGGTTGATCCTGGCAAGGAATTTCAAGGTGTGGTTGCATCTACAATGAAACATCACAATGTCACCATCAGACGGGGGCATACTGCGTTACATCGCGATCAGGCAATTGTAGAACAATTTAATCGGACTCTTGCTGAGCGGTTATTTGGATATCAATACGCAAAAGAATTCATCCAAGAAAAGTGATCCCGTGAATGGGTCAAAAGGTTACCAGCTGTGATTATCGCACTGAATAATGAGATTACTAGAACAATCAACATGAAACCTATCAACGCGATTAAAAAGAAGTCTATACCTAAAATGGAAATTCAAGGGATTTCACAAAAAGATTCTAGCGTTTCCCAACCAATTCTTGGTAGTAATGTCACCGTGAGATATTTATACGAACCAGGAGAGCTTGAGGGTGGCAGAAAAAGGGCTACTGATCCTATTTGGAGTGTTACTGCACACAAGATATCTACTATAACACGATCAACTGGTAGACCTCCAATCTATAAATTGGATTCAACTGCCCCTCAACGAGGATTTACTCGTGAACAACTGCAAGTGATTCCTGACGATACTCAATTACCACCACGGGGTCTTAACTAGCGCCGTTGCGTCTATTGCACTCAAGACAAGTCAACATCACATTGTTTCTGACATGACCGAGATTGTTATTTTTTCTGTCTACGGTAAATTGGCGAGGATCTTTATCCGAATAACGCCAACGCATTATACAATTGCAACTTGCGCAGTGATTATTCTGTTGTTGTTTCAGCGTAATTATTAATTCAGCATCAATATCAAATTCTCGGTTTTTTTTGTTGTCTTGTTGTTTGTAACCGGAGAGTTTTTTATCGATAATTTTAACATCAACGATGCTAGCATCATCCATTGTAGTGTCATTATCGTCACCTGACTCTGTCATGACGACAATTCTTCGAAGTTGATTTATTCTTCGTACTCTGGATACTGTAAGATAGACTAAATTCGACCATTCAATGCGATTATCTACCATCCAAACAATTGTATCCGATATAGTTAATCCCTGTGAAGAGTGTATTGTTGCTGCGTATCCTAGCGTCCATGGGGATTTATCAGCACGCAATGCATCTTCGACGACGCTGATATCAACCAGCACAATATCATTTAACACGAGAATCTGCTTTTCACTCTTCCCTGGAATATCAACTTCTATATTCTGTTTTCGTGTATCCGAAGGTCTATAACACAAGGGTACTGGAAGTGTTGCAAATTTTTCTTTATGCGTTTCAAATAACTTCATCTGAAGTGTGTCTCTGACTATTTTTCTACTTGCTACTATCAAATCGTTTGGTCTCCACGTTTCCCAAAAATCATTCATGGGAGTTTCTGAAATTATTTCACGCGCTATTTCACATTGGATTTTATCCGGTTGTAATCTCATTAGCGCTTTGAATTCTCGTAATCGTTCATATGGTCGGTATTAATTTCTTCATAATAGTCTACAAAACCCTTTAGCCATTCATGTGGAGATGCACCGACAAATGGTGGTGGTTGGCCGTGATCACCGCACATGACGACTTTTGTGTTTTTGTTTAACAACCACTCGAGAAATGTTTGTAATACATCTAATGACACTGTGCATATTTCATCCCAAATTATGATTTCAGGAATGAATTTATCACCCATACGCTCAGGAGTCCATTTGTCACCCTTCCATCGAAAAAAACTATGATAGGTACAGGCATTTACCCCTCGCTGTATCATCTCTCTGGCGAGTCTGTGAGTTGGTGTTAGCACAATCATGTTGGACTTCCCACGAAATAATTCAATTGCACGAGTTGTCTTTCCTGACCCACCACAACCGTTTAAATAAACTGTCTTGTATCTACATATTGGATCAGATACTGGTGGTGCATTAGAAAATTCTGATTGAATCTCATCACACTTTAAATACTTTTCATCCATGGTAACATCTGCCGATTCACAATACTCATGTAGCGTTTCTTTTTTAAATCTCCAATGTCTCCAATTTTCCTCGGGATCTGTGAATGCTGCTACAGCTGATTTGTATTTCTCGTGGATATAAATAGAATCAGTGGCTACTCTAACTGCGGTATTAGGAAATCTATTTATCATCGAAAATAAATTGATAGAAGCATAAGCTAGCATAGAACTTCTCAAATGTGTGTACTGGGAATTATATCCATCACAGTAGGTAACAACCGTACCCAATTTCTCACCATTGGATAGAAAAGCATCCTTACGGGATACAAGTTTTCCTTGTTTCGTTAAATCCGTTACAATAAAATCGTATTCAGCGACGTCTATAATCAACCGCGAAGAATATTTTGCATTGTCGTATCTTCCACCCTGGGTAAATTTACCGATTATTCTTCGTCCTAAATCCTTTGCTTGTCCACTTTTAATTTCAAATAACTTCTTAGACCAATTCATGATTTGTTCTTCATTGAAATCTGGAAACTGTTTTCGCTGTTCGCTAATTATACGATCTAAATCGGGTTGTGGTAGCCAAACTTCTTTCTGAGCTCGATAGGATATAATAGCTTCGGAAACAATCAACGATTGTAACATCTCACAATCGATCATATATCTCAATAGCACTATTGGCATCCAGTGTTTTTCAGATAGGTGTCTACCAAGCCAACGATAACTACACGGATGTAACCCTGTAGCAAGTTCAAATGATATCACACGAGCGAATCCAGTTAAATCAAAATCAGGCAATGGACCATTAATCGCAACACGAGTCATTTCATGCGTGGGGTGTCCAAATCGTTTAAAATACTCTGCGCATTCTCCATACCCGAGAAAACTTCCAGGATAACACGCGGATATATCAATTGAAATCATACCGCCACGATGGTATTTCGTATTCCACAGTCCTCCATGACCAAATTCGACGCAGCTCGATTTAACATCCTCGAGAAAATCACTTCGTGTTGGACGCCATGAGTTTTTTTCTCTTGCGAACTGAGCTACCACTGATGGAATAGTAAAACTATCCGTGAGTAGTTTTTCATGGAAACTCCGGTGAAAAATCATTAGCTACTTTTCTCATTCTAGTATCTAACTCTTCAACGCGATATAATTCGCCATTTGGTCTTACAAATTGATCAAATCCTATTTCGGGATCTTCATCACTTCTAAGTAACCACACTGACACAGGATCATCTTTACACAACGCATGAATAGCATCGAATAATTTCTCTTCATAGAAAACATCCCCGGAAAATTCTTCAGGGATATATCTCACGATTCGTTCTCGTGGAAATATCGTTACTGCAGCCGTCCACGCTTGTTTGTTATGATCAATAATTTGTATTGGCGCTCCTTGTAATTTATATTTCGGTTCGTGTAACACTTCCCCGGTTATTGTCGTTACTGATATTGGGAATTTTAATAATGTTTCTAATTTAGCTATATCAGAAATCTTTGCACCGTGCTGTTTCACTGTCAGTTCCCATTCGGTTATTTTCCTACGTCGCAGATGAGTTAGTTTATTTCCTCGGGATGCATTTGTGAAGTGTTCCATTACCCGTGTTGCTACACAATTTAGTGAACTAGAATATTTCATAGAAGCTAGTTTTGCAATATCGGGTTTATCATTTAGCGGGTATATTCCATAAACGATTGCTGTTACAGGGTAAGATCTCTCGTAGTATGGTTTGTCAATTCCAGTTAGAATTCCTGGTTTGGAATCTCTACTCAGCGTGATTGTTTTTTTATCCTTGAGAATTGGATCAAATTTATCTCTGATAACCCATTTGCCTTCGACTTCGATAATGAATTTTATTCTGAAAAAATACTTCTGTTGGGAATTACTTTGCAATGAAAATCCTTTGGATTTTACACCCTTGGATTTCCAACCCGTTGGCGAGCCAAGATGTGAAATTATCTCAGCTGCTCTTTCATCGTTCATCGTAGCATTGATGTTGGGTACATTGACACCGACATCTTCGATGTTGTGGATAATTCGAAATGTCGACCAACAGTGTACTGCACCGTCTCGGTAGAATTCATTAAAACACTCCCTGATTTTACTCAGTATAGTTCTATCACCGATTAGACGTTTTGGTGTGTCAGAGACTCTATCGAGATTGAATTTAACATTTTTCCAAGGCGTAATTTTCGATAATCTCTTGAACTCCTCCATACTATAATTAGAACAAGCATTTAAATGAAAGATTTATGTATAATGAATCACTGCAAATGGCTTATGATTGGATCAACGACACCGTGTAACAAATCATGCAGAAATGAATTATGTGGGTATCATATGCAAAGTTTTCGTCGTAGAAGCCTTGGTCCGTTACCTTGCATACGATGTTGGGTTGGAGTTAGGGGAAAATCGCAGTTGTGTTTGAATTGCGGTGGCAAACGATACAGGGAATTGAAGCGTTATTATGATAAAAGAATCAAAAATGGAAAATCATATGAATTTTCAATCAAAAATTCTGACCCTGACAAAATCTCTGACCCTGACACTGTCAGAGTCAGCGACAAAATCATAAGAACTCCTCAAGCCTACATTGAAAGATTCATTATTAGACCAAACACTGAATTAGACAAACAATAGTATATAATGAACCAAGAATTCAGACCACACCCTATGATTAAAAACTATGAAGCATCCAGTGATGGTATTATCAGACACTGTAGACTGAAGAAACCAGTTGAGTGGGATAATGGTATGGGGTATTTGATGTTTACTGTTGGGGGAAAGAAGAAATATTACTGCCATCGTTTCGTGTATGAATGTCATAATGGATTGATCAAAGATGGTTTTGTTATTGATCACATTAATTCTAATTCAAAGAACAATTCTTTATCATATCTGCAAGCGATAACACAGAGTGAGAATACCAAACGAGGAAAGACTGGCACTTGCTTGAAGCGAGCGAGACCCGTAAAATCTTTAAATACAACAACTAACGAAGAAAAAATATTTTCATCTATGAATGAAGCCGGTAGGCATTTCGATATTTGTAGACCCTCAGTACGATATGTTGCAGAGGGAATAACCAAGACGGCGATTTCAAAAAAGACCGAACAAAAAATGCAAAGTTTTCGTCGTAGAAGCCTTGGTCCGTTACCTTGCATACGATGTGGGGTTGGAGTTAGGGGAAAATCGCAGTTGTGTTTGAATTGCGGTGGCAAACGATACAGGGAATTGAAGCGTTATTATGATAAAAGAATCAAAAATGGAAAATCATATGAATTTTCAATCAAAAATTCTGACCCTGACAAAATCTCTGACCCTGACACTGTCAGAGTCAGCGACAAAATCATAAGAACTCCTCAAGACTACATTGAAAGATTCATTATTAGACCAAACACTGAATTAGACAAACAATAGTATATAATGAACCAAGAATTCAGACCACACCCTATGATTAAAAACTATGAAGCATCCAGTGATGGTATTATCAGACACTGTAGACTGAAGAAACCAGTTGGGTGGGATAATGGTATGGGGTATTTGATGTTTACTGTTGGGGGAAAGAAGAAATATTACTGCCATCGTTTCGTGTATGAATGTCATAATGGATTGATCAAAGATGGTTTTGTTATTGATCACATTAATTCTAATTCAAAGAACAATTCTTTTTCAAATCTGCAAGCGATAACACAGAGTGAGAATACCAAACGAGGAAAGACTGGCACTTGCTTGAAGCGAGCGAGACCCGTAAAATCTTTAAATACAACAACTAACGAAGAAAAAATATTTTCATCTATGAATGAAACCGGTAGGCATTTCGATATTTGTAGACCCTCAGTACGATATGTTGCAGAGGGAATAACCAAGACGGCGATTTCAAAAAAGACCGAACAGAAAATTCAATTTATTTAGGTCTGATGCGTCATATTTTTCATTTAGAAATATGTAATCACCATAGAATATGAATTCTGAAAAAATGAATAGCATTATTGATGAAATTTCAAAATTGAAAAGTCAGGATATCAAACTATCAGATGGGTTAAATCCTGATCAAATCATGTCGGATTATCAGGATATAGAATACGGAGTTAACACTAACAAGTATATGCTGCCAAAGAAATACGCGTTAATAAAAAAAATTCAGAATTCTATTCGAGACTCTCTTTCATTTTCCAGTGACGTAAGTGTGTTCGTCCCGTTATATACTATCGTAGAAGGAATACGAAAAGAATTAGGTAACGAATACGAATTGAAAAAAGAAGTCAACTCTAAAATTAGAAACCTACGGGCGTTAATTCAGGAAAATGAACGATTTTGATTGCCCGACCATTTATCATTTTTTGATTGTGACCGACCCTCAAGAGATTTTCATTTTTTTAGCCGACCCTCAAGGGGGAATGTCAAAAATCAGTGAATAAATCGATGGACGATCAAAATAGAATGAGGGAAGTGTGGTATTAATTATTTTATATACAATTTCCACACTTCCCTCACACCTGATAACACCCTTAAAACATCAAAAGGGGACTTCCATGATCGTGTTAAAAATCATCCGACATGTCGGATTTTGAGGGCGAAAACCCGAGGTTTTTAACACAGGATTTTCGAGAGTTTTTATTATATTACACTTTTTAGCCATAATTTGTATCAGATTTTCATTTTTTTTTAAGCATTTTTTGATTGAAATTCATGTAAGATTTGCTTGATTTAGCCCTTTTTGATAAAAAATCTCGAAAATCCTGTGTTAAAAACCTCGGGCTTTCGCCCTCAAAATCCGACGAAGACTGATCAAAATGGTATAAAAAACAGTGAAAAATAGGCAAATCAGTCAAAAAAACAGACAAAATCAGTCAAAAACAGGCAAAATCAGTGAATAAAAATAAAAATATTTCACACACTGAATAAAAAAGAAAAAATATTTCAATGGCGTTGGCACTTGCGCCATCAATGAAATACTCCCACGATGGTGTTAAAAATCATCCGACATGTCAAATGTTTTCGTCTGTTAGGTCGGGTTCGGGAAAATTGTTTTACAATTGAAAAATTGTTTCTGATTTCAAATAATGGTCAATGAAGCATTAACAACTAGATTGGCTCGTGAACGACTAGACGCAATCAGGAGATTTATACCAATTCGCGACTCTGTAAGAAATAAACTGCAACAACGACAGAGTTTACAAACTGACTTTGCTGCGGGATCTGAAGAATTGTTTAAACCAGTAACCACAGCAACGTACGGGGTAGAGCATGCTATACGGGGAGATGTTCCCGAGACGGAGAAATCTGTTATCGGTGAACTCGAAAAAATAGCAGCGAAAACTGAATAAACAAAACAGACTGTACAAAAAATGGAATAAAAAAGAACAGTAGATGACCTACGCGTGAGATTTAACGAGGAAGGGTTAGCAGCAATTGATAAGACCGATCCACCAGAAATTCCTGCGCTTGTTGTTGCGACTTATGAAAACAGAAAAAAATGGTTGAAACCAGAACATCATAAGTTTGTTAAGAATTTCACTCATTGGGTTGATATATTCTACAAAATCAAAACTAAAAAAAGTCAAATTAAGACAGATAGTGCATCATACATTGAATATATCAATGCGGTGGATATAGTGTATAAACAATATGAAGAGTTTAAACACCAACAAAAACCGCAAAAACCGCAAAAGCGACAGCAACCTGCAAAGAAAATATCTTTTTCACCTAAAAAACAGCAACAACTACCACCTGATGATAACGATGATGATGTTTATTTACAAGAAACGGATTTAGAAAAACTAGAAAAACTAGATGAAGCAACTGGTTATAGCGGAAGTGGATTGCAAGATTCCAGTGAAAATCCAAGGATTTCATGTCCTGGTAGTGTTCTCAGTGATATATCACGATTAGAAGTTCTTGTAGGAGGGTTCCGAGCTGGAAATAACTCACCGGAAATAATTAATGAAGCAGCTGATATCTGCAGGCGGTTATTTCAAGGTGGTATCATGGATATCAAAACATATCGAGATTTCATTGGCGAGTTATCAAGTAGGTATCACAGTGACTGAATTTACAATTGAAAAATTGTTTCTGATTTCAAATAATGATCATACACTACAACCATGACAAACCAACCCCCGTCTATGTAGTTAATTCACGGTTTCCGGTTTATAGAGCATACTACGGAGATGGTTTAGGTAATACCATTGCAGGGTTATTTGCGAGAATGGCTCCAAAAGTGATGCCGTTGGCTAAACAATTATCAATGAAAGCCATTGATGTAATTCGTGATAATGGCATTAGCAAAATCGGAGATTTCGTTGAAGATCTTGCCGGAAAAGCGTTTTCAGCCGCGAAGAATAAAATAACATCATTAGTGAAATCACGGATGAAATCCAAAGGATTTTCAAAACCGTTACCGTCTACAGTGGAAATGCCTGCGAGTGTTAGTAAAATTATAAATAACGCAGGGGATGAAAAACTAGCGTCGATGGCCTTGCCATCATTGATAACCCCCGACCAAAGCAATATTGCAAATATGATAGCGGGAAGCGGCTTTAAAAAATTACGACGATGAAAATCGTTTACGATTTCACTATTTAGACTCTGATAAATAGAATAAAATGTTCAAAAAGTCACGTGATCCACCTTTTGATATAGACGCCCCAGTTCGCAAGGATGATTCTGTACGCGATTATCAATATTACTCCTATCATGCAATAGACCCAAAGAGTCGATCGCGAATTGAACTTCAAGTTCATGATACCAGTAAATACTTTCTACCCGTTGAAGCGTTTATTGAAGTAGAAGGAGAACTTGTAACAGCTGCTGATACTACCGCTGTACCAGCATCGTATCCAGCTGGTACTCAAGTCGGTTTTGTCAATAATGGTATTATGGCGTTATTTGAGAGTGCAAGATACCTCATCGATGGAAAAGAAATCGAGTCGATAGATCGCAATGTTGATGTGGCTACAACAATAATCGGGTTAGCGAGATATTCCGATGATTATACAAGATCAGCAGGACCTTCTATGATGTTTGCAAAAGATGTTAAAAATACCGCTGAAGGAAATCAAGTTGTTGTAAGACGACCAAAGAATAATGCTGGCACCGCTAATATTGATGCCGAGGATATGATTATAAACAACGATGTTAATTTCAATCTAGGAGCTGCAACACGTATTTCAATGTTGGAGGGGCGGCGTAAATTATTTTCATGCGCGATTCCACTGCATCACATATTTGGATTCTGTAGAAACGTCCGAAAAGTTATCTACGGGGCGAAGCATACAGTATCGCTTGTAAGAAAGAGTGATGATAATGACGCAATTTGGAGGATTCCAGCGGATGCTGCGAATCATAATGCTGATGCCGGTAAAGTTAATTTAACAAAAATATCATTGTGGATGCCAGTGTTGACTCCATCAATCACCGCAGATGAACGATTACTATCATTTATGGACCAAGCAGGAAAGTCGTTGTTAAGTTGGCTAACCGTGAGTACAGATGTGAAGCAATCAGATATTAACGGGTTATTCACGTGGAACCTAGCATCAAAACAAGGAACTTCTGCGCCACGTCATATATTCGTAGCGTTACAGGATAACACACGAGTTGGCGATCAACGTTTCAGTCATATGATATTTGATCCATTAGGTGTGAAAGACGTTTCACTGAGAATAAACGGCCAGCAGGAACCGTCCGAAGATGTACAACTTGATTACGGTCAAAATCATATTGCACGCGTGTATCATAGGTTATTGTCGTTTATGGCACGTGATCAAAATGTCGATACTGGTCTACAAATATCACAGTTGGATTTTAAAAATCTGTATCCGATCTATTACTTCTCACTGGAACATCTTGATTTAACAAGACAGTCTGTCGTTGATATACACTTTAGAGCTAATGTGAGCCGTGGTGCTATTGCTAATTATAGAGCGGTTGCTGTCATTCTCAGTGATAAATCAATGCCACTCGAAGGTGTTGGTGGAAGAATGAGAGTGGTAGATGCGCCAGTAGAAAATATATGATTGAAAATCCTTCGGATTTTTCCAAAAACATGTAATCGAAACTTTATAGCAATTAGATCAATCTGTTATCGTATAATGTCGTATAGTAACATCAATGTGTCTTTGACACCTGGTCAATTAAAAAAATTACAATCCAAATCAGCTAAGCAATGTGGAACCACAATCACGCTGAAACCCAATCAAATGACTGGCGGTGCAAATAAATTATCGCTGACAACTCGTCAAGTAAAACATTTCAATGATGCACTTGTAGCAAAAAAGGGTGTCCAGATTACTCTCTCTGCGGCTGCTATCAAAAACATGATAAAAACTGGCGGTATATTCCCGTTGTTTGCTGCGTTACTAGCGTTGATTGCGGCAGCAGCCCCAGCGGTAGCTAAAGCGGCAGCGTTAGGAGCCGTTGGTATTGCGGCAGGAATGGCACTAAAAAAGGCAACTGGGCAGGGTTATAAAAAAAGGGAAAGGGTCTAAGACTACCAGGAACCCGTATTCGTGGTACAGCGGAAAGGGTCTAAGACTACCAGGAACCCCGTATTCGTGGTAGAGCGGAAAAGGCCTGAGACTAGGACCGGTTTATTAGTTGTAGAGTCTTTGACTGAGGAACCTATGCTTGTGGAATCTTCGATTCCTATGTCCAATTTTGATTTACTCGATGCTGCTAAAAAACTGGCGATTAAAAACTTCAGAGGTGTCTTTATGAAAGATCAGTTGCCGATACAACCAAACAACACTGAAACAGGTATTATTAATTTAGATAACAGCACCGGACCTGGAACTCACTGGGTTGCATACGCTATTGATCCACGTGGGATTGTCTATTTTGATTCATATGGATTAGCACCGCCAAAGGAATTTATGCGTTATATAAAAACTTTTCCAATGAAGACTTGGTATTTTACGCTACCAACACAAACGATGATTGATCCACCAATATGTGGCAGCGAAGTATTAAATATCCTTAACGCTATTTCTAACTCCTTGGGTAACCCAAGGGGAAAACCACCACACATTGTCGTAAATGAATACACTAGTAATCATTGGCAACGACGAAGTCGTCAAAAACGATTTTAGAGAGAGAAAGAGTTTTACTATAACATGATTGATATTTGGGGAAGACCTCTGAAACCCAAACCCGATGACACTGCAACGGGTGATATAAAAAAAACTAATCAAAGATGAAATAGCTGAGACGTTGAATTTAGAAAGCGTTGATCCCGGGGAAATAGTTGTATTTCAAGATCGTCAGGGCAAATTGAAGACTAGTAATATTTCTCTGAATGATATTTTAGTTAAACAAAGAAACGCAATCGAGGATACTATCGTGTTATTTTCCGATCAGGGTAAATTGAAGACTAGTAATGTGTCGTTGGATGATATTTTGGTTAAACAACAAAACGCAATCGAGGATACTATCGTGTTATTTTCCGATCAGGGTAAACTCAAACCGGGTATACTCCTCTCGACTATTATAGATGAACTACAAACTCTCCACGACGAGTCGAAAAATTCTGTGTTGGAACTATCAACACTTCAATCTAAAACTGAAGAACACGGAAAACAGTTTTCAATTTTTCGTAGAAACATCGTGGATAAATTTCTTGGAACCACATTCGATAAACTCGACACAAAACTCCCGGATATCAAAAAATTCATCGATGAGACGAAAAACTTCATCGAAGCCATCAAAACTGATTTTCCCAGGATGATAACAATCATTGAAAAAGCAAAAATTCCTCATGAGAAAACCAATAACGTAGTATACACGATCCAACACGGATCATTTGCGTGCACTCCGACAAACAACAAATTAGACATCACTGCAACCGTTAAAGGTATTTATCGATTAACACTAGTGACAACGACTCAATTCAATATTTCATCGTTAAGTTCATCCGGGGTCAACAATACGATTTCAACGATCATTGACAAGGATACAACGGAAAAGTTCACGATAACATCTACTGATAAAAATTTGGTTAGGGTTTCAACAACGTGGTATGTGGAATTCGTAGCGGATTTAAGTAAATAACTAAATTGAAAGGAAAATCCGAGGGATTTCACAATTGAAAACGCTAGCGTTTTTAAAATAAAAATGATTTCATCAACGCAATGTCGCTATGATCAGGTCAGAGAATTTCAAACTAGACTCAAAACCCTCGCCGAGGAGTATCAAATAAAAATAAAAAAATACCGACGAAGAATCACCGCAATTGATATTACTATGTACTCGGTGTCAAGCGTTCTCGCTGGCGCCGGAATAATACTTGCATCGGTTACAATGATTGCTCCGGTCGTGGTTCCAATTTGCATTTCTGCGGCGGCTACAATCGCGGGTATATCAACCGGGATAATAAAAAAGATATCATCATGCAGCCAGAGTAAACTGCAAAATTACTTAATTCAATTTAATGTTGTATCAACCGCATACTCGCAATTATCCTCGATGATATCATCGTCACTCGATAATACAATTATATCAGATAGTGAGTTCTCAGCGATGGTCAGTATTTTTGATTCCGCGATATCGAAATTAGAGCGACAACAACAGTATAGCAACGATGACAACACCGATGGAATTAGAAAACACAAACCCGAAAACCAGAATGATCTCAATAACCTCAACGATATCGGATAGTGAGTTCTCAGTGATGGTCAGTATTTATGATTCCGCGATATCAAAATTAGAGCGACAACATGAGTATAGCAACGATGACAACACCGATGGAATTACTTCAACGAATAGTGGAGAACACGAACCCAGTACAAACAAGCATGATATCAATAACATCAACGAATCCTGAATTCAGTGTGAATTTCCCTAGCCCAGTCCCCGTGAAGGAGATAGCGCTAGCAAAACTACGAGTGTATCACAGTTGGCCTAATATCAGATCAAAATCATTTGGTGGTCAACAACCGAATAATTCCTTGGTGTTCTCGTATAAGAATCGTGAAGACGGGACTCCAGACTGGAACGTTGTTTCGATACCAACCGGATCATACCAAATCGAACAAATCAATAATGAATTCGCGCGTAGAATAAAATCGATTACTGGAGCAGAATCAAAAATCGCTATGACGGTTCATGAGCCGACGCTATCATCCGCAATTGAGATAAGCACAGAAGGATACGTCGTAGATATCTATAACAGCTCAATCAGAACCGTGTTAGGATGGCCTGAAAACCCACCTCAGGAAACCGTTGATTTACCAGAACCACAAAAAAATGATTATGTCACCGACGTGATAAAACCTGATAATCGAATAAAGAGTTATAAAGATCACAGAATCACTATAGAATTTTTTGGGTTGGGATACCACGCAACTGGGGAAGAGAAGGAAGGGGATAGCATAGAGGGACATCATTTTATTAACAAACCTGAAATCGTTGAAAATTTCACAGCGATGAATAACGATTTATCGCTGTTGTTAATACCCCTTAAATCCGGCTCTCTCACCCGAGATGAATTTATCAGCGTCGTAGAAACATGCAATAAAATTATCGACGATATGGAAACATTTAATTTGCAAATTATTCAGGATATATTAGATGACGATAACCCCCAATCGAGAATAAGGTTTGCATCAGACCTTAATACCCCCGTCAAGGATATCCCAACAGTCAAACTATCAGGATATAACGTACCAGAACTAAAAAAACTTCTCAGTGATGCCATCGATGTTGGTTTTAAAATAATTCATGATGCATGGAGAAAAACAGCATCACAGGAAATAAAAATCCTCAAACATAATAATGAACCATTTGGTGGCGGCAGACATATCGCTCCGTTCAACGTGAATATTTCATCGGTGATTGCGCTCAATTTAGTATGCGATGTTATCGAAGGAAGCTATCAAATTAATCTCGAACGATCAAATCAAGCTCAGCAGGGATATATTCTTTATTCATTTGCACCAATAGCCCCTCCAGGATTTTTAATAATTGAGTCTCCGGTGAATCCAGTCTATATGCGGTGTCATAATGATTCGCTAACCAGAATTAATTTCAAACTCACAGACCAGTCCAATAATTTGATTGATCTACAAGAGGAGGTGTTAGCGATTAGTCTGTTTGTGAGATCCAAAAAACTCGATCAAATATTCGGTTGAACTCGTAAAAAAATTATTAACCCATAGCAGCAGAGAGGGTGAACGAAAACGACGCTGGCGTAGACGAGGAAGCGTTGGTTGTCGACGCTTTTTTAACTATTCGACGCTTTTTTATGATTCGACGCTTTTTTACGATTCGACGCTTTTACCCTTGTTGTGAGGTTCACCCTCTCTGCTGCTAGCTTAATAAGCTCGCTAGTAATGACTACGCTACGCTGCCACCGCAGATATGTGCGATCTCCACTTTTCGATAAGTAATTGGCTCTAAGCCCATACCCTGCAAAGATTCAAAGTAAAATTGAACTAAATAAATGTCACAAAATGACGGTTTTAACCGATACAAATATTTTACGATTTTAGGCTGGGCTAAATTATGAGAAAGGTAATTCAAGTGAAAAGTAACTCGTGGACAGGAAACCTCGCCTATTTGTGTATTGAACATGGTACCATTACGACATTTTACGAGAGATTCTTGAATATATATTGCTATATTAATCCATTGTCAGAATAAAGGTTAAGACATATAAGAAAATTGACTAGACTTACCGATTCAGTGATTGCTTTTTCACGAAATAAGTCCACTTTCTTGTGTCAGTGAACTAATTTTCTTCGCAATATCCACAACTGATTGCATGAACTTCCTCCCCACTGTATTCCAACGTTTCCTGTTTCCTCGATTCTTCCTATTCCGACTGTATCTCCCTTCTTGGACTTCCTCTGTACTCGTCACTTCGTCATACGTTATTCAGACTACACTAGCCATTCAAACACTGCGTAAAGCATACCGATGGTAGTACCTTGCCATTCATTACCACGTGACCTCTCTATCGAAAATTTACCTAATTTTCACTAATCTTTTCCTAAGCTTCCTTGGAGCCAACCTTCTCTCTCTCAGGAAATTTCGGACCAAAGAAATGCGATAAATATTGTTACTTTAAATTCACATTACTTCCGAGATGTAAACCTTAGTTCGACTCGACCAATCATAAGTTGTGGTTTTTAAAAAAAACATTTATATAAGACAATTATTTATTTCGTCAGGCAGAATCTCTGAACTACGTTACATAAAGGGGGGTCCGAGTGGCCGAGTGGTCTAAAGCGCTGTCCGTTACGGACCACTGCCATCTCACCTCTGTCTGCGTGTGTTCGAGTCTAAGATTCGGCAAATGTAGTTATGTGAGAAAGTTTGCCAGTAGCTTCTCGTGGGTCGGTGGCTCTTTCCGGGGGTTGTCCGGGTTCTTCCTCCACCATTGATACTGGCCGCCATGTATAGCCTATATTGTGCTAAAAAATGGCGTTAAACCAAAAAAAAACAAAAAAAAAAAAAAAAACGTTATATAAATTTTCCCTTTGAAGAATGACTATATGACACGTACTGGAAGTTGAGCTGTATCATTCTCAAACCTGTGTTAAGATATCCGGTCAATTTCATTGAATTGGAACACATGCCCCTTTGATGTTTTAGCACTGATATGGAAGAAATTATGACAAAAGGTAGAAATGACCATTTCCAAATACTCCCCATATCTAAATGTGATAAGTTCTTCGTTCTTGGTGCATTCAACTATAAGGTTCACTGCGTATTTAAAAATTCGATTCTTCACAGAGATCACGAGCTGCAAAACCATATCATTAATAGGTAGCATAAAAGTTATGTAATAAATGAAAATCTAAAAACGTAATAAGTAAAAGCATTTATTTGTTCAAACTACCTGTGTTAGAACATTTAGACTAACACATACATGGACTTAACATCCTAATACAGCATTATTCTAACGAAATCCTGGTACAGTAATCGGCAGACGTCTAATGCAAGAAAGTCAAACTTGGCAAAGGTTATTCTAGTGACACACTTTACTTTTGAGCAGACGTACCCAAAAGACTATACCTATAATCTGTGGAAAAGTTTGTATAAACAAATAAAGGTTTTCAAGCATGTTCAAACTGGTTATATGCCCCATGATACAAGAGACTGTGACAGTGGGTTCTCACTACATTAACAGATTGATACACATATAAGGAACTGATTAAGCTAAAAAACAATCAACATATTAATGCTTTTACCACTAGAGGCAACCTCTCTTAAAGATTTTGATTTCAAGACGGGCCTTATAGCATGGGACTAGAAGAAAGAAAGATGGGTAATGGAATGTTATATAAATATTGTACATTAACTGTTTCCATCTCTCCCCTCATTAGTGTTTTACTTCCCCCTCATGTTGTGACAAGGAAGGAACTTGTCTATTATGATAAAATCATGGGAGCATCTCGAAATATCTAATTCACATATTAAACGCAATTGGTACATACATATCTTAACACTATTATGCATCTATAATCGGGGTGGGGTGGGTGGGGGGTGGGGTGGGGGAAGAAGACATTTACACCAGAAAAGTTAATAATGGTGTAGGGGTTAGTCGAGATTGTGTATTAGTATGAATTTTAACTTTTCGTGCTTAGCCTTTTGAGCATTTGCTTGACATTAATTATAATTACCCTTTTTGTTCTAGGTGGAAGACGTGAAGATGTTACCCTGGCCAAAATTATAAAATTTGTTACTGGTGCAGAAGAAGAACCGGTTTTAAGATTTCAGATAAAGCCATCCATCGCATTTCAGAGTAGTTTGTCACTTCTGTCAACATCAAACACATGCATCAACAGGCTGAACTTGACAATACCGGACACAGTTCAAGAACTGCCAAAGGATGATAAACTGTTTAATTTCTTTGATTATGCTTTTTCTAATTCCTTCTTTGGTTTGGTGTAGTTCAATTTTAAATAAATAACACAGTTATAATTTTGATCATCGTGGCAGTCCACTTAGATAGAGGTGGGACTGAACTTCAATTTTTTAAAATATATTTTGTTTTTTTCCATATTTTGAGAAAAGAAAGCCATAGTCTAAAATATTCCAACTTGATGGGAAGGTAACATTTAATATCCCCGTGGTATGTAATGTTACACATTGGTATTAGAGACTAATAGTAATTTCATGAATCAGGCAGCCGATCACATCATGGTTATTGATTTGGACATTTTTGTGGGTTTAACACAATTTTCAGCACACAATAGACTATACATGGAGGCTAGTAAGGCGATCGCATTAGAGCACTAGGTCTCTCATGTCCCCTGTTTTGGGAATCACAGCTTTAAGTATTGAACGTTTCTAATTTCTTTAGTAGTATAATCATTAAAAGTTTCTTTAGTGTCAACATATGAGTACAATGTTTCTTGTATTTCTGATGTCCAGAGAGTGACATAAATAGGTAAGAATTTTAGAGTTTAGAATATAAATGTTTTGCTGTATTGAGTAAAGAGAGGTGTTAAGATATAGGGAAGTCCACAACTGTAATATTGGTATTATCGTAAATGGAGTAAAAGTGCGAGCGAATTCTATCAAACTGGAATTACTACTAATGTACAGTACATTTATTCGTATTCGCTGTGCAAAAGGAAATAATGCTTCAAACAACATTTTCTACAACAGCATACCTTTTTACTTTTCATGCGTACACAAAAATCATTATATATATATATATATATATATATATATATATATATATATATATATATATATATATATATATATATATATATATATACACACACACACACACACACAAGGTGCCGGATTATTCATTAAGGCAAAATGGGCAAGGTGGCCGGGCCCCCTAGGCTTAGGTCTACTATTATCGTTTGATTTCACAGGCAGTGTTGTTAATAGTATTGTGACCATATCTATGGACATCAATGTCTCATTGAGATTCTTTTTACTTTTAACATCTTGTTTCTACAACTGAAACATATCGAGAATCATATTTTCTGTTCAATTCACAGAAGATTATGTGGCGTCTTTGGTGTAGTGTTCTATAATCCTAACAGATTCTCTGTAAACATCAATTCCATAGTTTGACGAGGTCCAGTTGTTGGAGCACTTTAAATTCAGTTTTTGTTGACATCGTTCCTCCGTTGTGATAGATTGTCGTTCAAACTTTGGTCTCGGATTGTCTTGCGAATTATCTAAGTCTATATTGCCTTCTACACCATAATTTTATTCATCTGCCAGTGGACTGTTAATTGGATTATTCATGAGCCCTGCTGTATACAGCCTTATCGGAGATGATCTGACTGTACGTAATCTATGCCTTGCCTACGCATTTCGCCAAATGTTCAGCTTCTCGTTAATTTTTTAAAGAAACACATGATGAAGAGCAAAAATATGTACCTCATTCATTATGTCCAAGATCTCCTCATCTTCCATGAAATAGAAGAGATCATAATAATAACTAAGAACCCCTTCATATACATCTGTCCACAAACGCTCAATGCGCTGATTATGTATACTTTTGCCTGTAATCATACTACCACGATTTGGTCCACGGGCTTTAATCATGTAGTCAGCTATTTTAGTGTTTTCCATGCCTTTATCAGAACTGACCCTTAACGGTAGTCCAAACTCCTGCACACCCCTTAAAAAACAGTTTAAGAGTGTTTCAACTTTGTTATTATCTGTGCATTCAAGGAAGGTGATGAAGCGACTGAAGCCATCAAGGCCTCCAACAATAACAAAATGCCATCTAATCAGCTTATGATTAGTGTCTACATGCCATAAATGGTTAGGTCCAGCAACGTTATACACTCTGCGATGTAGTCGTCGTCTTCTTCTGCTTTGGATGCCAGTTTCATCCAAACGATGTAAACTGTCCCTAAGTTGTTATCTTGGTACCTGTTTGAAATGGATATTACAATGTAAACACTGGACATAAAAAAGTTATTAACAAAGATAGTATGACAAATGCAAGAAAGGACAGTGATATTTCTTTAAATATTTAACATGTTGGAAAAATGTGCTGTGAGACAAGATTACCAACAACTAATCATTTTGGGTTCTCGAAAAAATTTAAATTGTAGTCAATATCTATTTACAGGAAAGCACATCAAATAAAGACGTTTGCACATCATATAATAAGAATTGTCATCTTAAGACAGTTATGGCGTTCCATACTACATTACAATCATCATTTTACATGATGCAATTTGTCATAAAGCATGGACTAAGAGAACATTTTGGAGTTACGGTGTTGTAAGGCAAAATCTATAAAATACAGAACAAAAATCAACAGCTGGAAAGATGTAACTTACGATATACCAAGTTTATAAATAGAATATTAACCCTTGTAATAACTGACTCATCGTTTGCCATACGACAAACTACGAATGAATTCAGGGTTTGGCAAAACACAGCAAGATACAGTGACGCAGAAGGAAAGTAGATCTAAGCACTTGCAACTAGCCCTTTACAGTTTCCATCAATGAAGAATACAATATACATGGATGGAGTTATGAATATAGCACTTGCAAGCAACCATTTACAATAATGCAAAAAGCAGCAGAGAGGGTGAATCAGACGACCTTTTACAGGTGTCGATTCGGTAATCTAAGGCTTCTTTGTAAATCGTAAAAAAAAGGCGTCGATTCGGTAAATTGAGATCTCCTCGATGAATTCGTCAATGACGCCAACGTCGTTGTCACTCACCCTCTCTGCTGCTAGAACTTTCAGTTCTGGGTTAACCAAATATTTGATCGAGTCCGATACGATATCGTGTCCGAGGATCATGTAAATTTATTGTTATAAATCCATGCGGGGTTGACTGAGCGTTACTAAAGAAATTTTTAAATTGATTGAAGTCCATATCAGAGCACCATGTCTGCCAAATATTTCTAAGAGTATGAGTATCAACTCCGTTGAATACAGCAAGAACATTGCAGTTATCTCTGATCACTTTTGGAATCTGTGTGTATCGTTGAGTGACATATATCGCGTCAGTGTTTTTGTGACGCCCACGGGAAAATATTCTAGCAGGATTTTTTTGTTTATCTAACATCACATCGTCGTATACGACTAAATTGTTAATACTTCCATCGAGATCTTCTACTGATGGTGCCTCGTCAATATCGGTTATAAAATCAACGACGTTCTCACCGGCAATCTCTGAAGCGTTTTCATTAAAATCCTTTAACACTTCATAGCATCGTTGATCATCTACACTAGGAGCAACTAAATACAACTTATCCCACTTCATCCATCTCATTATTAAATTGAGCAACAATTGCGTCTTGCCGGATCCAGATGGCCCGATTATAATTGCTCGGATAGAGTTTGGTAGCGCTGCATGATGCTTAACTGGTTCTCTTGCTTTAGTCGCTGAAAAATCAATTATATCCATATTTCTATACATAAATTATGGATCTATATTGTGTGAAGTGTAAAACGCGTACTGGCACAAATGATGTGACGACGATTACAACTAAAAATAACAGATCTGCACTAACTGGTAGATGTGTAACATGTGGTATAAAAAAATTTAGATTTGTGTCTATGAGATCTGATTTAAAAAGAAAACGAGGAGGTGATATCGCAGCCAAATTGGCAAAGCTCCCTGGAACCCCATGGGCAAAGTACCCCGGAGAAAAGCACCTTCCAGGATATAGCTACTGTGGCCCCGGAACACGATTAGATATCAGACTTGATGATCAAAATCAGCCCCGACCCGGCGAGTATCCGATAAACGCCATTGATAAGGCCTGTCATGCTCATGATGTTGCATATAAAAGCAGTAATCTGCAACACAGGCATCTTGCGGATGTGAAATTAATTCATGCGTTAAATGCTATTCCTGATAAATCCTTCAAAGAAAAATTGTCTTCATTTTTGATAAAATCGGCTATGAAAGGTAAATTGATGATGGGCGCTGGTAATTAATAACAACATGGAATCTATTTATTATTCTCCGAGAGGATACTGGAGAGGCAAGGCAGCAATCAGTAAACTCGCCAGCGCTGCAAAAGTGAAAAAAACCACTGCGGCTAATTGGTTATCCAAACAGGCACTATGGCAAATTTATCTACCGCGTCCTAAACAAATTAACTACTCTCATTTTGATGTTACTGTACCCAATGAAGTTCATCAAGCTGATTGATTGTTTTTACCACATGACAACGGTTACAAATACGCGCTAACCGTAGTTGACGTTGCGAGTCGATACAAACAAGCAGAACCGCTAAAAACAAAATCAGCCACTGAAGTTGCTTCTGCATTTGAAAAGATTTATCGACGAGGCCCACTACGCTGGCCAAATCTATTGCAGGTTGATCCTGGCAAGGAATTTCAAGGCGCTGTTTTATCAGCGATGAAACATCACAATGTCACCATCAGACGAGGGCATACTGCGCTACATCGCGATCAGGCAATTGTTGAACGATTTAATCGGACTCTTGCTGAACGGTTATTTGGATATCAATACGCGAAGGAGTTTATTCAGGATAAAAGATCCCGTGAATGGGTCAAGAGATTACCAGCTGTGATTACCGCGCTCAATAACGAGATTACTCGAACAATTAACATGAAACCTGTCAACGCGATTAAGAAAGCGTCTATATCAAAAATGGAAATCCAAGCAATTTCACAAAAAGATTTTCCTAGAAACGCTAGCGTTTCCGAACCAATTCTTGGTAGTAATGTCACTGTTAGGTATTTATACGAACCAGGAGAGCTTGAGGGTGGTACAAAAAGAGCTACAGATCCTATTTGGAACGTCACTACGCATAAGATATCCGGCATAACACGATCAACTGGTGGAAACGCTAGCTTTTCTAGACCAGCAATCTATAAACTGGATTCAACTGCTCCTCAGCGGGGGTTTACTCGACAACAACTACAGGTAATTCCCGAGAATACTCAATTACCACCGCGTGGTCTTAACTAGCACCCAGGGTGCTGACACCCCGGCGTCTGTTGCACTCAAGACAAGTCAGCATAACGTTATCTCTGATATGACCAATGCTGCTATTCGTTCTGTCTACGGTAAATTGGCGAGGGTCTTTATCCGAATACTGCCAACGCATTATACAATTGCAACTCGCGCAGTGATTATTCTGTTGTTGCTTCAGCGAAATTATTAATTCAGCATCAATGTCAAATTTTCTATTATTTTTTTTATCCTGTTGTTTATAACCAGAGAGTTTTTTTCTGATTATATCCTTGATGTTGTTAGCGATTGTAGTGTCATTATCGTCACCAATGATTTCACCATCGCCTCTGGCTTCGCCAACGACAATTCTTCGAAGTTGATTTATTTTTCGTACTCTGGATACTGCGAGATAGACTAAATTCGACCATTCGATGCGATTATCCACCATCCAAACAATTGTATCCGATATAGTCAATCCCTGTGAAGAGTGTATTGTTGCTGCTGTATCCTAGCGTCCACGGGGATTTATTAGCACGTAATGCATTTTCGACGACGCTGATATCAACCAGCACAATGTCATTTAACACAAGAATCTGTTTTTCACGCTGTCCTGGAATATCAACTTCAATATTCTGCTTTCGTGTATCCGAAGGCCTATAACACAACGGTACTGGAAGTGTTGCAAATTTTTCTTTATGCAATTCAAATAATTTCATCTGAAGTGTGTCTCTGACTATTTTTCTACTTGCTACTATCAAATCGTTTGGTCTCCACGTTTCCCAAAACTCATTCATTGGGGTTTCTGAAATTATTTCACGGGCTATTTCACATTGGATTCTATCCGGTTGTAATCTGATTAGTTTCTTAAATTCTCGTAATTGTTCATCAAGTGATCTATAATCAGTGGTAATTTCTTCATAGTAGTCTACAAAACCCTTTAGTCATTCATGTGGGGATGCACCGACAAATGGTGGTGGTTGGCCGTGATCACCGCACATGACGACTTTTGTGTTTTTGTTTAACAACCACTCGAGAAATGTTTGTAATACATCTAATGACACTGTGCATATTTCATCCCAAATTATGATTTCAGGAATGAATTTATCACCCATACGCTCAGGAGTCCATTTGTCACCCTTCCATCGAAAAAAACTGTGATAAGTACAGGCATTTACCCCTCGCTGTATCATCTCTCTGGCGAGTCTGTGAGTTGGTGTTAGCACAATCATGGTTGACCGACGATATAATTCAATTGCACGAGTTGTCTTTCCTGATCCGCCACAACCGTTCAAATAAACTGTTTTGTATCGTGTAATAGGATCAGATACCGGTGGTGCATTAGAAAATTCTGATTGAATTTCAATACGGTTACAACAAAGATATTTATCATCCATGGCAACGTCTGCAGATTCACAATACTCATGTAGTGTTTCCTTTTTAAATCGCCAACGTCCCCACGCTTCCTCCGGATCTGTGAATTTAGCTACAGCTGATTTATATTTCTCGTGGATATACATAGAATCAGTGGCCACTCTAACTGCGGTATTAGGAAATCTATTTATCATCGAAAATAAATTGATAGAAGCATAAGCTAGCATAGAACTTCTCAAATGCGTATACTGGGAATTATATCCATCACAGTAGGTAATAACCGTACCCAATTTCTCGCCGCTGGATAGGAAAGCGTCTTTACGATTTACAAGTTTTCCCTGTTTCGTTAAATCCGCTACAATAAAATCGTATTCAGCGTCGTCTATGATCAACCTCGAAGAATATTTTGCATTGTCGTATTTTCCACCCTGGGTAAATTTACCGATTATTCTTCGTCCAAAATCCTTTGCTCGTTCTTTTTTAATTTCAAATAACTCCTTAGACCAATTTATGATTTGTTCTTCATTGAAATTCTTCGAATTTCGATCAGGAAATTGTTTTCGTATTTCATCAATTATATGATCTAGATCGGGTTGTGGTAGCCAAACTTCTTTCTGAGCTCGATAGCATATAATAGCTTCGGAAACAATTAACGATATCAGCATACCACAATCAATCATATATCGTAGTAACACTATTGGCATCCAGGCCTTTTCAGATATATGTCTACCAAGCCAAACATAACTACACGGATGTAACCCTGTAGCGAATTCGAATGATATCACACGAGCGAATCCGGTTAAATCAAAATCAGGTAATGGACCATTAATCGCAACACGAGTCATTTCATGCGTGGGGTGTCCAAATCGTTTGAAGTACTCAGCACATTCTCCATACCCGAGAAAACTTCCAGGATAACACGCGGATATATCAATTGAAATCATGCCATCACGTGAGTATTTCGTATTCCACAGTCCTCTATGACCAAATCCAACACAACTCAATTTAACGTCCTCGAGAAAATCACTTCGTGTTGGACGCCATGAATTCTTTTCTCTTGCGAAGTGAGCTACCACTGATGGAATAGTAAAACTATCCGTGAGTAGTTTTTCATGGGAACTCTCCGGTGAAAAATCACTAGCGATTTTTCTCATTCTGTTATCTAATTCTTCAACGAGATATAATTCACCATTTGGTCTTACAAATTGATCGAATCCTATTTCGGGATCTTCATCACTTCTAAGTAACCACACTGACACAGGATCATCTTTACACAACGCATGAATAGCATCAAATAATTTCCCTTCGTGGAAAACACCCCCGACGAATTTCTCGGGGATATATCTCACGGTTCGTTCTCGTGGAAATATTGTTACTGCAGATGTCCACGCGTGTTCGTTATGATCAATAATTTGTATTGGAGCTCCTTGTGATTGATATTTCGGTTCGTATAATACTTCTCCGGTTATTGTCGTTACTGATATTGGGAATCTTAATAATGTTTCTAATTTAGCTATATCAGAAATCTTTGCACCGTGCTGTTTCACTGTCAGTTCCCATTCGGTTATTTTCCTACGTCGCAGATCAGTTAGTTTATCCCCCCGGGACGCATTTGTGAAGTGTTCCATTATTCGTTCTGCTACACAATTGAGCCCTGTCGAATATTTCATGGGTGCTAGTTTTGAAATATCAGGTTTTTCATTGAGCGGATATATCCCGTACACAACTGCTGTTACAGGATAAGATCTTTCGTAGTATGGTTTATCAATTCCGGTCAAAATTCCTGGTTTTGAATCCTGATTCACGGTGACAGTTTTTTGCCCCTGAGAATGGGTTCAAATTTATCCCTAATGATCCATTTTCCATCCTCACGGATAAGGAATTTTATTCGAAAAAAATGCCTTTTTTCCCCGAGACGTGAAATTATCACTGCTGCTTTTTCATCATTCATGGTAGCGTCCACAATACCATCAATTCGAAATGTTGACCAACAATAAGATGCTCCATCACGCTTGAATTCATTAAAACAGTCTCTGATGGCTTTATTAAGAATTTTATTCTTGGGTGTATTAGAAACTATATCAAGATTGAATTGAGCATCTTTCCAGGGTAATCTCTTGTTTCCGTCTCTTGGACGTTTTTTGGGTCTATCGAGATTAAATCTAGGATTGATTTTCAATAATCTTTTAAAATCCTTCATGGTTCCGTCTCTTGGACGTTTGAGATTGATTTTGTTACGTTTTTCTGGTCTATCGAGATTAAATCTAGGATTGATTTTCAATAATCTCTTAAACTCCTTCATGGTTCCGTCTCTTGGACGTTTGAGATTGATTTTGTTACTTTTTTGGGTCTATCGAGATTAAATCTAGGATTGATTTTCAATAATCTCTTGAACTCCTTATCAGCATTGAATTTAGCATTTTTCGAAGGCAATCTCTTGAACTCCCTCATGCTATACTAAAAACAAGTATCTAAATGAAAGATTTTATGTATAATGAATCACTGCAAATGGATCGGTCAATGAATTAGACAAATAGTATAGTATACGAATGAACCAAGAATTCAGACAGCATCCTGTGAGTACAAATTATGAAGCATCCAGTGATGGTGTTGTAAGACACTGTAGACTGAAGAACCCAGCTGGGATGGATAATGGTATGGGGTATTTGTTCTTTACTGTTGGAAAGAAGAAATATTACAATCATCGTTTCGTATTTGAATGTTTTAATGGATTGATTAAAGATGGTTTTTTTATCGATCACAAGGATTCTAATCCAAGGAACAATTCTTTATCAAATCTGCAAGCAATCACACAGAGTGAGAATTTGAAACGAGGGAAGACTGGCACTTGTTCAAAAAAAACGAAACCAGTAAAATCTTTTAATACAACAACTAACGAAGAGAAAATATTTAAACCGATATATGAAGCCGGCAAGTACTTCAATATTTGTAGAGCCTCAGTACGATTCGTTGCAGAGGGGGTTTGTCGATCTGCGATTTCAAAAAAGACCGGACAAAAAGTTCAATTTAGTTACGTCTAATGCGTTATATTTTTCATTTAGAAGTATATCATTGTTATAGAATAATGAATTCTGAAAACATGAATAGCATTATTGATGAAATTTCAAAATTGAAAAGTCGGGATATTAAACTATCAGATGGGTTAAATCCTGATCAAATCAAGTCAGATTTTCAGGATATAGAATACGGAGTTAACACTAACAAGTATATGCTGCCAAAGAAATATGCTCTCATCAAAAGAATTCAGAATTCTATTAAGGATTCTCTTGCATTCTCCAGTGACGTAAGTGTGTTTGCTCAGTTGTATACTATCGTAGAGAGGGTACGAAAAGAATTAGGTAACGAATACGAATTGAAAAAAGAGGTCAATTCGAAGATTAGAAACCTACGGGCGTTAATTCAGGAAAACGACCAATTTTGATTGACCGACCATTATCATTTTTGATTGCCCGACCCCCTATCATTTTTTGATTGTGACCGACTCTCATTTTTTTTAGCATTTTTTTTATTGAAATCAGTGAAAATATTTCACACTGAATAAAATTATCAAAATGATTCCTAACAGCTTTTCTCTATGGGAAATACCATGCAAAATCGACTACTTTACCCGACGAGATTTTTTATCGAAAATCAAGGAAAAATGTCCAAAAATCAATGAAAACAGGCAAAAATTGATGAAAAATTACTAAAAAAAACCATCAAAATGAATCCTAACAGCTTTTTCCTATGGGAAATCCCATGCAAAATCGACTACTTTACCCGACTGAAAACCATCAAAATGGTATAAAAAAACAATGAAAAATAGGCAAATTAGTCAAAAAACAGGCAAAATCAGTCCAAAACAGGCAAAATCAGTGAATAAAAAAAAAATATTTCACGCACTGAATAAAAAAAAATATTTCAATGGCGTTGGCACTTGCGCCATCAATGAAATACTCCCACGATAGTGTTAAAAATCATCCGACGTGTCTGTTAGGTCAGGTTCGGGAAAATTGTTTTACAATTGAAAAATTGTTTCTGATTTCAAATAATGGTCAATGAAGCATTAACAACTAGATTGGCTCGTGAACGACTAGATGCAATTAAGAGATTTGTACCAATTCGTGACTCTGTAAGGAATAAACTGCGACAACGACAGAGTTTACAAACTGATTTTGCTGTGGGATCTGAAGAATTGTTTAAACCAGTAACCACAGCAACGAAGGAGGTAGTGTCAACAATCTCTGAACAAGGAAAAACCTTTCTTCCTGTTTTAGAAAAAATAGCAGCGAAAACTAAACAAACAAAACAGGCTGTACAAAAAATGGAATCAAAAAGGACACTAGATGATTTACGCGAGAGATTTAACGAGGAAGGGTTAGAAGCAATTGATGAGACCAATCCATCAGAAATTCCTGCGTTTGTTGTTGCGACTTATGAAAACAGAAAAAATATGTTGAAACCGGAACATCATAAGTTTGTTAAGAATTTCGCTCATTGGGCTGATATATTCTATAAGATCAAAACTAAAAAAAGTCAAATTAAGAAAGATAGTGCATAATACATCGAATATATCGATGCGGTGGGTATAGTGTATAATCAATTTGAAGAACTAAAACAACAACAAAAACCGCTAAAATTGCCAAGGCGGCGACAGCAACCTGCAAAGAAAATATCTTTCTCACCTGATGATGATGATGATGATCCTCTTGATTATTTCCAAGCCACGGATGAAGCAGCTGGTTATAGCGGAAGTGGATTAGGAACCCCAAGTAAGGTATGTCCTGATAGTGTTCTCAGTGATATATCACGATTAGAAGTTCTTGTAGGAGGGTTCCGAGCTGGAAATAACTCACCGGAAATAATTAATGAAGCAGCTGATATCTGCAGGCGGTTATTTCAAGGTGGTATCATGGATATCAGCACCTATCGAGATTTCATTGGCGAGTTAGTGGAAAATGGGTATCACAGTGACTGAATAAATCGCTAGCAATTGAAGACACTAGTGTTTTTATAATAAGATGATTATACACTACAACCATGATAAACCCGTAAGCGTCTACGTGGTAAACTCACGATTTCCTGTTTATAGAGCATACTACGGAGATGGTCTCGGTGATACCATTGCAGGGTTATTCGCAAGAATGGCCCCAAAAGTGATGCCGTTGGCTAAACAATTATCAATGAAAGCCATTGATGTTATTCGTGATAAGGGTATTGGTGCTGTTGGAGATCTTGCAGGAAAGGCGTTTTCAGCCGTGAAGAATAAGATAACAGCGCTAGTGAAATCACGGATGAAATCCAAAGGATTTTCGAAACCGTTACCGTCTACAGCAGAAATGCCTGCGCGGGTTAGTAAAATTATAAATAACGCAGTAGATGAAAAATTAGCGTCGATGGCTTTGCCATTGGTGACTCCAAGTGACCAAAATAACATGATAGCAAACATGATAGCAGGAAGTGGCTTTAAAAAACTACGTCGATGAATGGAAAATCGCGATTTAGACTCTGATAAATAGAATAAAATGTTCAAACAGTCACGTGATCCAGCATTTGATATAGACGCCCCAGTTGGCAAGGATGATTCTGTACGCGATTATCAATATTACGCCTATCATGCAATAGACTCAAATAGTCGATCGCGAATTGAACTTCAAGTCCATGATACCGGTAAATACGTCCTACCGTGTGAGGCATTTATTGGAGTAGAAGGAGAACTTGTAACAGCTGCTGATACTCCTGCTGTACCAGCACCGTATCCAGCTGGTACTCAAGTCGGGTTTGTCAATAATGGTATCATGGCGCTATTTGAGAGTGCTAGATATCTTATTGATGGAAAAGAAATTGAGTCGATAGATCGTGATGTTGATGTGGCTACAACAATAATCGGGTTAGCGAGATATTCTGATGATTATACAAGATCAGCAGGACCTTCTATGATGTTTGCAAAGGATAATAAAAATACCGCTGGAGGAAATCAATTTGTTTTAAGACGACCAAAAAAACGTGATAATAGTGATGCTGATGTCGAGGATATGATTATAAACAACGATTATAATTTCAATCTAGGAGCTGCAACACGTATTTCAATGTTGGGGAGGGGGCGTAAATCATTTTCATGCGCGATTCCACTGCATCACATATTTGGATTCTGTAGAAACGTCAGAAAAGTTATTTATGGAGCGAAGCATACAGTAGCACTAGTGCGAAAGAGTGATGATAATGACGCCATTTGGAGGATTCCAGCAGACAATGCAAATCCCAATGCTGATGCCGGTAAAGTCAATTTAACAAAAATATCATTGTGGATGCCAGTGTTGACTCCAGCAATTACCGCAGAAGAACGATTACTATCATTTATGGACCAAGGAGGAAAGTCGTTGTTGAGTTGGTTATCAGTGAGTACAGATGTGAAGCAATCAAATCTGAACGGGTTATTCACGTGGAACCTAGCATCAAAACAGGGCACTGCTGCGCCACGTCATATATTCGTAGCGTTACAGGATAACACACGAGTTGGCAATCAACTCTTCAGCCATATGATATTTGATCAATTAGGTGTTAAGGACGTCTCACTGAGAATAAACGGCCAGCAGGAACCATCTGAAGACGTACAACTTGAGTACGGTCAGAATCATATTGCACGCGTGTATCATAGATTGTTGTCGTTTATGGCACGTGATCAAAATGTTGATACTGGTCTACAAATATCACAATACGACTTTAAAAATCTGTATCCGATCTATTACTTTTCGCTGGAACATCTTGATTTAACAAGACAATCTGTCGTTGATATACACTTTAGAGCTAATATAACCCGTCCTGGTGGTATTGCTAATTATAGAGCAGTTGCTGTCATTCTCAGTGATAAATCAATGCTACTCGAAGGTGTTGGAGGAAGAATGAGAGTGGTAGATGCACCAGTAGAAAACATGTAATGTTTTCCAAAAATATGTAAACGATTTAGAATCAATCTATTAGGTATAATGTCATATAGTAATATTAGTGTTGCGTTAACCCCCGGTCAAGTCAAGAAATTGCAATCAGAATCGACTAAAAAATGTGGAACCACAATCACGCTGAAACCCAATCAGATGACTGGTGGTGCAAATAAATTATCGCTGACAACTCGTCAGGTGAAACATTTCAATGATGCACTTGTAGCAAAAAAAGGTGCTCAGATTACTCTCTCTGCGGCTGCTATCAAAAATATGATTAAAACCTGCGGTATATTCCCGTTGTTTGCTGCGATTCCAGGATTAATTGCAGCGGCCGCACCAGCAGTTGCAAAAGCGGTCGCAGCTGGAGCCTTGGGAACAAAAGCGGTACAGAGCATTGCTGAATCATATGAACCGAAGAAAGGACGAGGGTATAAAAAAAAGGGAAAAGGCCTGAGACTACCAGGAACCCCGTATTCATGGTACAGCGGGAGATCCGTGAACGGATCAGGCCTGAGACTAGGACCGGTTTATTAGTTGGAGAGGAACCGATGGTTCCTATGTCCAATTTTGATTTACTCGATGCTGCTAAAAAACTCGCGATTAAAAACTTTAGAGGTGTCTTTATGAAAGATCAATTACCACATCAACCAAACAACATTGAAACCGGTATCATTAATCTAGATAACAGCACCGGACCCGGAACTCACTGGGTTGCATACGCTATTGATCCACGTGGGATCCTCTATTTTGATTCATATGGATTAGCCCCGCCAAGCGAGTTTATGCGTTACATAAAATATTTTCCAATGAAGACTTGGTATTCTACGCTACCAACACAACAAATGAATGATCCACCAATATGTGGCAGCGAAGTATTAAATGTCCTCGATGCTATTTCTAACTCCTTGGGTAACCCAAGGGGAAAACCACCACATGTTGTCGTGAATGAATACACTAGTAATCGCTGGCAACGACGAAGTCGTCAAAAACGATTTTAGAGAGAGGTGTATAAAATATCATGATTGATATTTGGGGGAGATCTTTGAAACCCAAACCCGTTGGCACTGCGACGGGTGATATAAAAAAAAATAATTAAAGATGAAATCGCTGAGACGTTAAATTTAGTAAATGTTGACCCGAACGAAATAGTTGTATTTCAAGATCGCCAGGGTAAATTGAAAAGCAGTGATGTGTCGTTGGATGATATTTTGATACGGCTGCGCGACGCCGCTGAAAACTCTATTGCGCTGTATTCCAACGATGGACAACTTAAACCAGGCGCACTTGTGTCTACGATCACCGACGCGATTGCCGCCCACGACAACGAGATTACCACCCACGGCAGGATGATTATCACCAACAACCGCATGACTGCCGACAACGACAACAAGATTACCACCCACGGCAACGAGATTGCCGCCCACGGCCGTGAGCTGGATGAACATATACGAGGTTATAATAGTTTTCGCAAAAATGTCATACATAAATTCTTTGGAACCCCGCTTGTGGTTGGCATGACTCTCGCTGAAATTAAAAACTTTTTATCACTATTCTTTTTTAACAAGGACGCGGGAAGGATGATGAATGAAAATGAAATCAAGGCAAATTATCTCGATATTTACGCGGATATTTCTAAACTAATAGAAAATCTTGAGCGGGTACAAAAACCCACCAACAATGTCGTTAGTAAGTTTTTTGGAAACTCGCTTATGGCAGGCATGACTCTCGCTGAAATTAAAAACGCGTTTGACAAACAAAAGCTCACCATTGACGTAGCTAATAAGTTCTTTGAGGGCACTACACTCCAAAATGTCACAAACCTTTCTAAATTCAAAGATTATATTAACCAACAGATTGAATACGAAATGCTTTTGACTAGACTTTTTTCCAAGAGGGATGGGGTGTTGATGACTACAGCCGATATCAGGGCAAATTATCTCGAGATTTACAATGATATTTCTAAACTAAAAGAAGATCAAAAACCCACTAACGACATTGTTGGCAAGTTCTTTGGATCCCCACCTGTGGCAAACTCGACTCTCGCTGAAATTAGCGAGTTTATTATCAGGCATACTCACAATGCCTACGTCGCTAATAATTTCTTTGGTGTCCCAGCTACATCTACGATGACTCTCAAAGATATTATTAGTTTTATGGTGAGACAAGCAACACTTAATACCATCGTTGATAAATTTTTAGGGAGAACACGCGAATCTGAAACAACATCGTTGACAGGTATGACTCTCGCGGAAATTAAAAGCGCGTTTGACGAACAAAAATCCACTAAAGAGTTTGTTAAAAATTTCTTCAAGGAGTCTAAAAGTAACAGCGTCGATACGACATATAGTCATATCGTCGAGCATTATGGCGTCCAAACAAGTTCTGGATTTAACGACCTTTTGACTTCATTTTTTATAGGCTATGATAAAAAAATACTAAAAAAAAAACGAAATCGAAAAAACCTATATCGACTTCATCAACGATGTTAATAAAATAAACTTTATTTTCGATCTGGTACAAAAACCAATCAATGATGCCGTTGTTAGCTTCTTTGGAGCCCTCCACAACCCGAGTAATCGCGAAATGTTGGCAACCCTAAACCTCAATAAAATTAAGTTCGCGCTTGAAGCACTTAACTACGTCGCTGATGACTTCTTTGGAGACCCGCGTAACGTGGTTATATCTCTCGCGGAAATTAAGCGCGTGCTTGACGAACAAAAGCTCACCAGCGAAATGGTTAAAAATTTCTTTGAGGGTTCTGAAAGCCATAATATCACGACGACATATTCTCAACTCAGCAGGTATTATGCCACCCAAACAGATTTGAAAATTGACCTCCTTTTGACTTTATTTTTCGAAAGACGCGATAGAACGATAATGAAAGATACCGAAATAAAAAAAACCTATCTCGACGTCATCGACGATATTGCTAAACTACGAGAAAATTTTGAAAAGGTAAAAATTCCGCATCCAGACATAGGGGTTAAAAATATCGTGTATACTGTCGATCATGGGGACTTTGATTGGGTAAAAAACTCTAATGCTAAATTGAAAGTCACTAACGTGAAGTGGCTCCATGGTATCTACAGGATGAAGTTAGTCTCTAACAAGCAATTTGATATCATCGTGAAAGGTAAAACCTACTTTGGTGGCACCGCGACAGTAATTATCGCGGGGGGAGAAGAAGAATTTGAGATTGTCGCGGTTGATAACACCGTTAGATTAAAAATACCCTGGTGTTTAGAATTCGTAGGTGAAATAGCCCCCCCCCCCCCCCCCCCCCGATCTACTACCCGGACGATAAATGAATAATTGAAAACACTAGTGTTTTTAGAATAAAAATGATTTCATCAACGCAATGTCGCTATTATCAGGTTAGAGAATTTCAGACTAGACTCAAAACCCTCGCCGAGGAGTATCAAATAAAAATAAAAAAATACCGACGAAGAATCACCATAATTGATGTTACTATGTACTCGGTGTCAAGCGTTCTCGCTGGCGCCGGAATAATACTTGCATCGGTTACGATGATTGCCCCGGTCGTAGTTCCAATTTGCATTTCTGCGGTGGCTACAATCGGGGGTATATTAACCGGGATAACAAAAAAAATATCATCATGCAGCCAACGTAAACTGCAAGATTACTTAATTCAATTTCATATTGTATCCACTGCATACTCGCAATTATCCTTGATGATATCGTCGTCACTCGATGATACATTAATATCAGATAGTGAGTTCTCAGCGATGGTCAGTATTTATGATTCTGCGATATCGAAATTAGAGCGACAACAACAGTATAATAACAATGACAACACCGATGGAAATAGAAAACACGAACCCGAAAACCAGAATGATCTCAATAACCTCAACGATATCAGATAGTGAGTTCTCAGTGATGGTCAGTGTTTATGATTCCGCGATATCAAAATTAGAGCGACAACAACAGTATAATAACAATGACAACACCGATGGAATTACTTCAACGAATAGTGGAGAACACGAACCCAGTACAAACAAGCATGATATCAATAACATCAACGAATCCTGAATTCAGTGTGAATTTCCCTAGCCCAGTTCCCGTGAAGGAGATAGCGTTAGCAAAACTACGAGTGTATCACAGTTGGCCTAATATCAGATCGGTAGCATTCGGTGGTCAACAACCGAATAATTCACTGGTGTTCTCGTATAAGAATAAAGACGACGGGACTCCAGACTGGAAGGTCGTTTCGATACCAACAGGGTCATACCAAATCGAACAAATCAATAATGAATTCGCGCGTAAAATAAAATCCATTACTGGAGAAGAATCAAAAATCGCTATAACAGTTCATGAGCCGACGCTATCATCCGCAATTGAAATAAACTCACCAAATTATGTCGTAGATATCTATCAGAGTTCTATTAGAACCGTACTAGGATGGCCTGAATTACCACCAGGTGGGGAAACCGTTGATTTACCAGAACCACAAAAAACTGATTATATCACCGACAGGATAAAATCTGATAATCCAATAAAGAATTATAGCGATTACACAATCACTTTAGATTTTTTTGATCTCGAAGTCCTACCACCTGAGAGAGGGAAGGAGAAGGATCCCTCAGAGACATATAATATTGCTAGCGAACCAAGAATTATTAAGAATTTCACAGCAATGAATAATGATTTTTCGCCGTTGTTAATATCTCTCAAATCCGGTACTCTTACCCGAGATGAATTTATCAGCGTCGTAGAAACATGCAATAAAATTATCGACGATATGGAAACATTTAATTTGAAAATTATTCAGGATATACTAGATGACGATAAACCCACATCGAGAATAAAATTTGCAGAAAAATATAATTTTCCTGTTAAAGATATCCCAACATTTAAACTACCCGGATATAACGTACCAGAACTAAAAAAACTTCTCAATGAGGCCATCGATGTTGGTTTTAAAATAATTCATGATGCATGGAGAAAAAAAGCATCACCGGAAATAAAAATCCTCAAACACAATAATGACCCAGATGGTGGCGGTAGGCATATCGCTCCATTCAACGTGAATATTTCATCGGTGATTGCGCTCAATTTAGTATGCGATGTTATCGAAGGAAGCTATCAGATTAATTTCGAACGATCAAATCAAGCACAGCAAGGATATATTCTTTATTCGTTTGCACCAACAGCTCCTCCAGGATTTTTAATAATCGAGTCTCCGGTGAATCCAGTCTATATGCGGTGTCATAATGATTCATTAACCAGAATTAATTTCAAACTCACAGATCATTCCAATAATCTAATTGATCTACAAGAGGAGGTGTTAGCGATTAGTCTGTTTGTGAAATCATAAATGATTTTCGTTCTAAAGACTCGATCAAATATTTGGTTAACCCAGAACTGAAAGTTCTAGCAGCAGAGAGGGTGAGTGACAACGACGTTGGCGTCATTGACGAATTCATCGAGGAGATCTCAATTTACCGAATCGACGCCTTTTTTTTACGATTTACAAAGAAGCCTTAGATTACCGAATCGACACCTGTAAAAGGTCGTCTGATTCACCCTCTCTGCTGCTCAAAAGGTGAGTAGCACTTGAACATGGCCACATACAGTTTGCATCAATGAATAATAAAATATACATGGATAGAATTATAAAAGTAGCACTAGCAAGCAGCAATTTACAATACTGCATCAAGGAAAAATAGAAAATACATGCATAGAATTATGGCGGTATTCCCCCTCCATAATTTCCAGGTCCGGTGCTGTTATCGAGATTAATGATACCGGTTTCAGTGCTGTTTGGTTGTTGTTGTAGTTGTTAGCTGGATCCGATTGCAACTTTGTAATCTGACCAGGAGTCAGAGTAACACTAACATGACTATATGACATTTTATTTAATACGAAATTGATCTAATTGTCTACATGTTTTCATGTTTTCTATTGGAGCATCAACTATACCCATTCGTCCACCAACACCTTCGAGTAACATTGATTTGTCACTGAGAATGACGGCAATTGCTCTGTAATTAGGGATAAGTGGGGCTGGAGCAACCGGAAGAGTTACACGAGCTTCGAAGTTTACGTAAACGACGGATTGTCTAGTTAAGTCAAGATGTTCCAGTGAAAAGTAATAAATAGGATATAGGGTTTTAAAATCTTATTGTGATATTTGCAGACCGGTATATACATTTTGATCACGTACCATAAATGTCAGCAAACGATGATATGTGCGCGCTATTTTATTTTGTCCGTAATTAAGTAAAATATTCACAGAAGGTTCCTGTTGACCGTTTATTTTTAACATGACTTCGTTAACACCCAGTTGATCAAATATCATACGGCTACGCTCCTTAGAATTTAATCGCGTATAATCCTGTAACGCAATAAATATATGTCGAGTCGCAGAAACACCCCTGTTTAATGTAACATGCCATGAAAATTCTCCATTAATGTTATTCTGCAGACTAGCTGTTGTTGTTGTTAGCCATGCCAGTAATGATTTACCACCTACACTCATAAATGATAGTAATTTTTGATTTGCGACGATTGATGGGGGTCATTACTGGCATACATAAATGAGAGTTTTGTTATATTTACTTTACCTTCAGGAACACCAGCATGTCGCCAGATTACACCATCATCATCACCTTTTCGCACGAGGACAACTGTGTTTTGCTCGAAAGATAACTTTTCTAACATTTCTACAAAATCCAAATATATGATGCAGTGGAATCGCTCATGAAAATAATCTATGCGGTCCTTGCAACATTGATACACGTGTTGTAAATCCTAGGTTGTAATTAGGATTACTGTTAATAATCATATTCTCGGCATCAACATTAGCAATATCAGCAGGATATCTCGGTTGTCTTATAATTATGGTCAGCATTATTAGTAATTTTCTTTGCGAACATCATAGATGGTCCAGCCGATCTTGTATAATCATTGTTGTGGCGTTATCAACATCTTTTTGAATAAATTCAATCTCTCTATTATCAATCATATATGTAGCGCTAATAACTAATGCCATAATACCATTATTGACGAAACCAACTCGGAGATTTGCGTCATGTGGCGTATTAAGTGCAACATCTGTTACAAGTTCTCCTTCTATTTCAATAACTGCTGGGTCGGTTGAAGGTTTGAACATTGTATTATATATTTCTCGATCTAAATCGCGATCTCGATGACTTTTGTAAGGCCACTTCCCGCTATCATATTTGCAGAAATATTTCCCTGAGCATCAAATCCTTCATTTATTCGCTCTGATATTTTTGATCCACCGCTTTGTTTATTATTTTAGTAACACTCGCAGGCATAATCTCCGTAGATGGTAGTTTTTCCGGTGGTGGATTTTTTCGTCGTCGAATATGCGTGATTAGTTTTTCCTTGGCCGCGGGAAATGCTTTACCGGAAACATCACCAACAGCACCAATACCCTTATCACGAATAACATCAATAGTTTTCATCGATAATTGTTTTGCGAATGGTGCATTTTTTGGAGCCATGCTTGCAAATAAACTTTGAACAACATCACCGAGTCCATCTCCATAATAAATCTTATAAACAGGCAATCGTGAATTTACTACGTAGGTCACGGTTGGTTTGTTGTGGTTGTAGTGTATGATCATCTTATCTAATTATTATTTATCTAATCGCATGACTAATTGTCACGGACAATCAATCACTGATGACATTAGTCACTCTGGTAATCATCAACGAGTTCATCGATAAATTCTCGATATACATTGATTTTCATGATACTACCTTCAACTAGTCGTAGGCAGATATCAGCGGCTTCATTAATTAGTTCCGATGAGTCATTTCCAGCTCGTTTACACCCGATGAGAAATTCTAAACGTGCTATGTCGGTGAGAATATTATTAGGACAGGAACAAGACCACTGCCATAATTTCTAGAATGAGAAAATCCCTCACCACTACTATAACCAGTTGCGCCTTGCGTATCGCGAGATATTTCACCTAGTTATCTGTCAAGTTCTTGAAGATCATCATCATCTAGTATTTCTTCTTTCTGAGATGAGAAAGACTCTTGCCTTGAAGATTTGTGTCTTTTTCTTTGCGATTTTTGCTGTTTTAATATTCTTCTTTTTGCTGTTTTAATTCTTCTCTTCGCTATTTTTGTTCCTCCATTTTTTGTCGTCGTAGGTCTTTCTTTCGCTGCTGTAGTGTTTCTATTTCTTGCTCTTTAGTGTTTCATATTTATTATATGCTTCATCTACCGCACCGAGATATCCTATGTACAGTCCACTTGTTGTATCAACTCGGCTTAATTTATATTTAATTTTATAAATTACATCAGCCCAGTGTTGCATATCTCTGATATATTTTATGTCCTGGTTTCAACCTTTTAATTTTATCGTAATATCTCGTAGCAACAAATTTGATAAAATCCCTTGTATCATTTGTATCGATATATGCAAGGTTTCATCGGTAAATTTATTACGTAATTCTTCGACAATTTCTTCATCGCTTTTTTTTCGGACTAGATTGAACTTTTGACCCACCAGAAAGCTTTTGTAACATTTCTGATGTTTGTTTAGTTTCTTTTGCTATTCTTTTCAGTTCAGGAAGAACACCTTTCTTTGTTTCTTCCTCATCTTCTTCTTTTCCATCTATAACCTCTTTAGTTGTTGTAGTAAGAGGTTTGAATAATTGTTCAGCACCTATTGCAAAATCGACTTGAGCTTTTTGTAGCTGTTGACATTTTTGTCTGACAGAATCTCTCACGGGGATAAAATCTCTTTATTTGCTCTAATTGCTCTCGAGCTAGTCTGCTTGTTAACGATTCTGCTACCATTATTGTTACATCGTATCATTTAATTAATAAGAACTAACAAAACCACAACAACAAATATGCGTCTGTGTTTCGGTTCTTAACAGGCCTTGGTTGGTTTTGACATGTTTTTTTTTTCGGTTTTGAGAAAGCCTTAATTTGAGAAACAGACACCTAACATTGTTTGTTTGAAATCTAACTCAATTAGAGATTGTCCGATTCGCCCTCCATACTACTAATAATTTACGGAGATGGATTGTGAAATTTTGTTCGAGAGTTATTCACTAGAATGGCTCCAAGAGTGTTACCACTTGCAAAACAATTATCGATGAAAACAATTAGTGTTATTCGTGAAAAGGCTACTGGCGATTTTGGTGATCTCGCCAGGAAAGATTTTCTACAATCAAGGTTAGAATAGTATGGGTAATACATAAACCTCAAACAATCCAAGCTGTAAAATGTATGACAGCGGGTATCAGTAAGGTAGTAAATCAAACTGCAAATAAAAAATAAGCAGAGTTGGCTGGGATATGTGAGGCATAAAGAAAAAACAATATTACTGCACATTTGGTAGCAGGATGTGGTCTTCATTTTAGACGATAATCAAGTATAATTAAATGTTTGAATACGTGTCCGATTCCGCGTTTGATATAAATGAACTGGTACCGATAAATACATCTCTGCGTGATTTTCAATATTATTCATACGACTCGAGGACACCCGATTCAAGGGGGAGAAGCGAACTTCAAAATCTTGATAGTGTTATATACATCCTACCCTCTGAGGGTATTATCGAAATTACCGGTCAACATTTAAAAACAGATAATACCAATTATGATGAAGATGATCAAATCGGTTTCGTTAATAATGGAATTATGGCGCTGTTTAACAGTGCTAGATACTTTATCGACGGAATAAAAATTGAGGGGATTCATGAAAATGTTGATATCGCGACGACAATACTAGGTTTGGAGTAATATTCTGATGATTATACAAGAACATTTGGTCCGTCGATGATGTTCGCTAAGGACATAATTGATCGTACAAGTAATGCTCAATATATTATCAGGCAACCACAAAAAAAAAAACATAGTGCTGCTGCAGATGTCTCCGATGTTAAAAGCTTTATAATTAATACTAATCCTGATTTCAACATAGGATTTTCAACGCGTAAATCGATGTTAAATGCTAGAAGTCAATTTTCATGTGTGATTCCACTATTTCATATATTCGGATTTTGTAGAGATGTTAAAAAAGTTATATTCGGTGCACAACATACAGTTGTACTCAATATAAAATCCGATGATAATGATGCAATCTGGATACAGCAATATAGTTGCCGCTGGTAGGTAATGTTAACAAAACTCTCATTGTGGATACCCGCGATGACTCCATCAATTATAACAGAATAGCGACGAGTTTATTTTATGGAATCAGGTGGTAAATCACTGATATCATTTTTGACGATGACTACAGCTAGTTCTCCTGGTCATTATGTTGGGTTATTCGCATGGTAGATAGCAACAGAAAGCGGATTATCAGATACGAGACATATTTTCGTGGCGTTTCTAGATAACTGGAGACTAGGTAACCAGGAGAGAAACCCTACTAAATTTTGACGATAATAATGTTGCACGGGTGTATCATCGTTTGATGACATACTTAGGACCAGATTTATATATTGATACTGGGTTGTCAATATCTCAGCGTGATTTTACAACAATTTACTATATTTCACTGGAACATAAAGATCTATATCGACAGTCTACTCTTGATGTGAGATTCAAGCAAATATTAGTACTTAAACCGCTGCTGATTTAAAGCAATTACTGTCATTCTCATTGATAAATCAATGTTACTCGAAGGTGCTGGTTGAAGATTGAAAATCGTTGACGCACCAGTAGAAAACATATAAATGATTTCCAAAAACATGTAGACAATTAGATCAATCTAGTATTAAATAAAATATCATACAATCACGTTAATGTTACTCTGACTCAAGGTCACGCGAAGAAATTGCAATCGAAAAATGTGAGTACATGTGGTGCAAAAATAACTTTAAAGCGAGGTCAGATTGCTAATGGTGGAACGAATAAACTATCGTTGACTAAATGTTACCATTTTAATAAAGGGTTCAAAGCAAACACTGGTGTTCAGTTTGAATTTGCTCCCTCCGCGGTCAAAAATATGGTTAAATCAGGTGTAATATTTTCTCTGTTAGCCGCGTGAGCAGCATTGATAGCTGCCTCGGTTCCTGTTGTTGCCAAAGCTGCCTTATTAGGTGCTGTTGGAACCGCTGCTGGAATGGCACTAAAGAAAGCTACTGGACGCGGATATAGGAAAAGGAAAAGATCTTAGACTACCAGGAACCTATTTAGGAAGGGGTCTAAGACTACCAGAAACTTACCTGAGTTAGATTTTACCCCGATGTCACATTTTGATTTAATCGAAGCTGCCAAAACTCACAATATAAAAATTGTCAGAGGTGCTTTTATGAAAGATCAATTACCAAATCAACCATCTAATACTGAATCCGGTATTGTTGATCTCGATATTAACACTGAACCTAGAACTCACTGGGTCGTGCACGCGATTGACCGACGCGGAATTATTTATTTTGACTCCTATGGGTTAGCACCACCTAAAGAATTTCTAAAATGTATATATTGAGATTATATATTCCCATCTGGTATTCAACGTTGCCTGCACAGACGATGACCGATCCTCCGATATGTGGCTGAGAGGTTATTAATGTCCTCGATGCTGTGTCAAAATCAACCAGACCACCTCATAAAACCGTACATGAATATACCAGCGATATTTTTTAAACAGACCTTTAATTGTATAATAGTAGATATATAGAGAAGGAAACATGAAGGTGCTTCAATCGAGGATGCAAAGAAACTTATGAACGATGAAATGTCTAAAAAATGAAACCTAGTGGATGTATCGCCGGAGGAAATTGTTGTATTTTCAGATCGACAGGGTAAATTGAAAACAGGTAATGTTTCCTTGAAGGCTATTTTAGTTAAATTCAACTGGGTAACAGAAAATTCTATCGCGTCGTGTGATAAAACAGGTAGGATTACACATGGCGTTCATTTTTTTCAACGGTGTTAGATGAACTAAAAACGTCATCAACAACCTTTAGCACCGATGATAAACTAAAAACTAAAAACGCTACGATCCGAATATGTTGATCACATAAATCAATTTACAGGTGTTCAAATTTTTTTTAAACTATTGATAAAACTGTTTGTAATTTCTTTGGAATTCATCCAGCAATCCGTATGAAACTCGTTGATATTAAAGCCACCGATGATAAACTAACAGAGTTGCGATTTGATTATGATCAACATATAAAACAATTTACAGGTCTCCGTGGAAATTTTTTAGAAAAACCTATGAAACCGTAAAAGACTTTTTAAGTAAACAACAATTGGTCCCTATGAAACTCGCCGACACGATTAAAAAACTAATGAGGATATCGTCACTGATTTCCCTGATATGGCCGCGAGACACGATAAAGTTAAAATCCCTCATGGGAAAAATATCAATAATGTGTATTTGATACATCATTGATCCTTCGCTTGGACACCTCAAAATAATTTAATTTAATTGTTGTTACCGCGGAAGTCAAAGTTATTTATAGATTAGCTTTAGTTTCACCAGTAGAGTTTACCGTGAGAACAGATTCATCTACCGGGGTTAATACTACAAGTGTAACAAAGGAGTCACTAAACGATTTACGATAACAACTAGCAGTGATAAAATCGCTCGAGAGTCGATCATCAATGTATGTAGAATTTGTAATTGATTTAAAAAAACAGTATAATTCGATAAGGACCACTCGGCAGTATCGATACGATCAAGTCCGCGAGTTACAAACTAAACTAAAAAATTTCGTTGATGTATATCAAACGAAGGTGAAAAAATATCGCAGAAGTATTACCCGAATTGATATAATAGTGTATTCGGTTGCAGATGTTATCGATGGAACCGGTGCATTATTATCGTCCATAACGATGATCGCTCCTGTAGTTGTCATAATATGTATTTCGACGGCGGTGACGATGACAGTAGTTCTCGAGATCATAAAAAAAATACCCTCGTGTAGTCAAAGTAAATTACACGATTATACGGTTAAATTACATAAAGCGTCAACCACGTATTCGCAAATATCAGCGGTGATAGCATCTAGCCTCAATGACATGGTAATATCCGATAATGAATTTCTCCGCGATGGCTAATATTTTGATTCCGCGATGTCAAAGTTAGAAAAACATAATATTGATTACAATGTCACTGACAGCGCCACAAGAAAGAATTACTTCAGCGACGATGATCGCTCCTGTAGTTGTCATAATATGTATTTCGACGGCGGTGACGATGACAGTAGTTCTCGAGATCATAACAAAAAATACCCTCGTGTAGTCAAAGTAAATTACACGATTATACGGTTAAATTACATAAAGCGTCAACCACGTATTCGCAAATATCAGCGGTGATAGCATCTAGCCTCAATGACATGGAAATATCCGATAATGAATTTCTACGCGATGGCTAATATTTTGATTCCGCGATGTCAAAGTTAGAAAAACATAATATTGATTACAATGTCACTGACAGCGCCACAAGAAAGAATTACTTCAGCGAACAGTTGAGAATACAAATCTGGCGAGAACAACAATGACATCAGTAACGGCAAATAAACCTGAATTCAGTGTAGATTTTCCAACTCCGATCACGGTAAAAGAAATCTCAATTACTCAATTACTAGTTTAATATAGTTGGGTCAATATCCGATCGGAATCGGTCGCCGGTAAACCACCTAATAATACTTTTATGTTTGCGAATAAAGATAAACCTGATTCTACTTCCGACTGGCAGATTATATATCTTTAACAGGGGCAGTTATCAAATGGAACAAATCAACGATGAAATCAATCACATAATAAAATCTCTCACAGTTCTCGAACCGTCGCTGTCAACCACGATCGAAAAAAATTATCTCGCGTACGTCGTGGATATATATAACTCATCGATCAGAAATTTATTAGGATGGCCTGAAAAATCAACATACGGGGAAACACCGGGTCCACCTGAACCTAAAAAATCTGATTACACCACGGATGTAAAAAAAAATTATAGCAAAACCAGAGTACAGAAGCCTGATTTGGGAGAAATTATTTAATTTAAATCTTACAGATCTATTTCGGGGTAAATATAAAGAGCTGATCTTTAAAGTAGTTGTAAATGAGGAATATATTTGGAGTTTCCGAGAAATACTAAATCCAGAATTCACTTACACATTTGATAAATTAAGAATTTATTTTCTAGGGCTACATAAGATTATTCTGATGATTTAAAACAACAAATTATCAAACAATTCAACATATCAATCAAATAATATACGATATCGGGTATGATAATATGCAAATTCGTGATTTAATAATAAAATGTAAAATTTCTCGAACATATGATAATACTGAATGGTTTAATGTAAATATGATCTTTTTAGATCCCTATAAAATAACTTAACAACAATTACCGACATTTGTAATACCAATAATTGCAACCGAACAGTTAAAAAAATCAGTCTATCATCTCATCGATGAATTATTTCTTAAGATACTCGACGCTTGGGGAAAATATTACCGCCAGCGACTATTCTCATATACAACAGCGACACAGACGGAACCGGTAGACACATCTAACCGGGCAACGCTGATATGACCTCGGTGATCGCAGTAAATCTCTCATGTGATATCATCGACGGAAGTTACAACGCGAATACAGAATTATCAAATGAAGTACAGCAGGGATATATTCTTGATACTTTTACCCATCAAATTCCTCCTGGAAGTTTGATAGTGCAGGTGCCGATTTATCCAGTATATTTAAAATATAGCAATCCTTGGATATAATTTTTTTTCATAAACAAAAATAGTCGATCAAAATTCTTACCTGATTGATTTATCTCAGGAACAATTGCAGATCACTCTTGATGTAAAATCCTAGGATTTCCGCGATAATTAAAATTATAAATATACCATCACGCAAAGAAATATATCCATGATAAACAAAAACTCGAAGACGCGATCAGAGATATATTTTCAAAAATCATCACGGGAATTTTAATATAGTCATCGATGAATTTGGCGACGAGTGTTATCTAGAGACAACATCAACTAGATCAACTTCAACGGGATCATGTTACTATGATCTCATGTTCCCGAGATCGGACTTTAAAGTATGATCATTCCTTTATGTCTCGTGAACAAAGCTTTGTTATTTAATCAGAGAAATTCTTTGATGATATCTAAGTAACTTTAAATAAATCTAATTTTTTTGTAAATAAAATCCTTGAAATAATTAACAATTACCATGATTACAATCCATAACTATTACCGTGTTTTTTAACTTTATAATTATCGCTGTAATTTCTATCCTGTAATTATCGTCGTAATTTTTTTTTGTCCATGTAAATATATGAGTACTCCAAACAACTTTTCAGCGAAGGCGAAAAAAAAAATCATTGCGTTACACGGTATTAAAATAAATCTTGAAGTTGCCAACTGTTCCGTATATTTGATCTAAATCATTTAATTTTGTTTGTGAGATTCAAATTTATTTGATATTTGGGGTTTAATATTCGTTAGTTGGGAGAGTTGTTCTAGAAATGGATGACCTATATACTTTACAAGTAAACAACAGATGTTAACCTCATTTTCTGACCTTGCTTCAGAGTGTAAACAAGCTTCAAAAATGGTTGCTTGATTCAAAGCACACTAGAGCTTTATTTTAAAAATGATTGGTTGATTCCAAGGACAAAATGGAGTAAAGTATAAACATCTTTCTAATTTAGTTGGGTCAAACGATGATTGCGTGATTTCTTGAACGTGAGATTGTTCTGAGACATTCTGGAAGGTCGTGACCATCTTCTTGTTTACGTAAAAACAGGTATATAAATGATGTTTTGGAGAGAGATATTTAGTAGAAGTTGGGCTTTTATAATATTAAGTTGTGTCTTCTTTTTGAGTTATTTTTAATTACGAGTATTGGAAATAGTGTCAATTCGTTTGGAGCAAGAGGAATTATTTTATTATTTATCTGGAAAAGAATATGTGCTCATAAATTTTCATTAACAAGAACTGACTAAATCACGTGACATCGTCGTCTATATTGGATTACATCGTCAAGATTCGAACCGGGAACTATTAGGGCATTTTATTATCAGGACTCTTGTAATTCCACTAGTGGAATATATTGTGAATTCTTTTTAGATTAATGTTTGGATTTGATTCTCTAAAACCGTAAGTTTATTTATTTTCGTTTATCAAAATATTTGTACTCAATAAATTGTTTGTTAAATTTTACAAGCCTGTTATTTTTACTTCTTTCTATGTTGCTGCTTATTCGAGCCTAAGCACGTAACATAGAAATTGGGAGCTATCGTCCGATATTGCGGTAAATTGGAATTTGGCTAGAATTTTTCTCAGAAAACTTTTGTTTCAAATTTGAATACCCCAAGTTTTTGAAAATATTAAATCTTTAGTGAGACTGACAGGCTTGTATTGCCGAAAATTCTAAAGAGAGCAATGGACTATATTATGACAGAGTGCACGTTTTGACAAATCATGAGACATCTATGCTTCCCTATCAGTACAGAAAAATGAAGACTCTCATGTGGTAAATGAATGCATATTAAATGGTTATGTGAGTCCCTGAAGTGTATCGACAAAACACTTAAGAAAAGGAAGCTGGAAAACACGTGTCAAATTTTCAAGAGAAATGGAGACGTTAGTTAATAGGTGGTGCTTAGACAAGATATTTTATCAAAATTACGAAACTAAAAGACAACTCGTTTTGAAGAGTTCACCGATTCCGTCCAGAGTGACATTAACACTTGATGAACATAGGTCGAAATTTCAGAAAATGCTACTCGTACTGCTGACGAGTATTCCTTAGCTTCCAAATTTAATTTTCTTTTGTCAAAACGTCTTCAACTCATCCGTCGTATGGTAAAAAAATAACAATTTCAGCCCAGTACGTGCCCTTCCAATTGTCAATCTGGCACAACGTTCCGAAATCAAGTTTCTGATGAGATTGATCAGTAGCCCTTATTTCTTTCTACATTTACATATTGCAAGAAAAAAGGATACTTTATTTCTGATTGCTGCAAATTAAACAATAAGCATCATAATAAGGACAGACTTATATCAAATGCTCTTATCTCTAAAATTTCACGGTCATGGTCATGCATTAAAAGCAATACATTTGTTGTCGCTAATAAACCCCGGTCTGATTTTATAAAGGAGAAGTATGAACCAATAATATCGAAGGGTTCTGTATCACTCATGATTGATTCGGCAAATCATATCCCGATTAACATTTTAAGGAACACATATGCTTTTATTATCAAGAACTTTGTTTTTTCTGAGACGTCTTTTTTGAATGACTGTGTTCTTATTCAATGAGTAAAGTGCGGTCTTGTTAATGTTCCTCTCCGTTGTGGAAAATTGTCATCAGCCTTAGACTCAGGATCCGTGACAGTCTGATTAGTAATTCTGTATCCATTATGGGCGTTCATTTATTTCAAGGTAATGACCTAGCTGGAGATAAGGTTATGGTTATTAAACTTCTAACTGATTAGTCTTGTTTGAATCAGAATTCATATACTATTGTTTGGAGTTGAGGAATCAGTTTAAGAATCCTTAGGATTTATTCGCTTTGAACAGGTTTTGGACATAATGTACGCGGCCCAGTTAACAGCTTCTTTCTAATGACAATACCGAAATCAATCTTCTCGATTATGTTTCCAATTATAAGTATAAGTTGTCTAAGGCTTGTGAGATTGCAACAACTAATCTTCACTCTACTCAGTCAAAATGAAATTAAGATGTGAACAAAATACAAAAGAAATTAATATTTAACCTGGTGATAGAGGTCTAGCTTTCTTGCCAATACCACAAATACTCTTCACTCTAAGTAATATCAACTACACAGTTTAAAAGAACGTAAATGATTTAAAGTATATCATATATACTCCTGGGAGGCGAAACCTAAAACAACTTTAACACCTAAATATGTTAAAGGAGTACCTTCAGCGAGATAGCCAGGTTAATCATGCAATTAATGTAGTTGTACATACCCTACACATTGAAGATTCAAGTAATGGAATCCAATCGGAATCTATTGATTTTAAATTAGCAAATCTTCAAAATACAGGACTTATGAAAGTTCTGGACGAGAAACGTTCACATCTGCACCAAAAAAATAATAAAATTAAAATGTTGTTAGTTAAATATGAGCACTTACTTCCAGATGATTATACAAAAACTAAATACAATCTAACATGACGTTGAAATTGTAGATTCCACATGTGTGAAACAACGCCCATTCAAGATGAACCCTTTCAAACATGAATGCCTGGGAAAAAAAGAGCTAAAGTGACTTGACTTTGTCACGTATACTTGTTTCGAAATCAGATAAATCTTTCCGCATGTGCACTGATTCGAGAAAGGTGAAGAGTGTTGCTAAAACAGTTTCAAATCCATTTCTAAGAATCGATGACTGGATTGATACAATAGGAAATGAAAAGTATGTCATCAAAGTTGACCTTCTGAACGGATTTTGGCAAATTTTGCTGACGATAGAGGTAAGGAAAATTTCGGCATTCGTGACTCCAATACGACGTTATAATATAACTTGATGCCGTTTGGGATACAAGTATTGTTTTGTACTTGTTAACATTTATTGAATATGATTACCTCCCGTCTAGATACTCGTGGCGCTGTTATCTACATTGACACCTTGAAAGATCATTTAGCGACAATTTATAATTTTTTCGACAGACTCACTGATCCAAATTTGACAATTAATTTGTTCAAAAGTGAGTTTTGCCGTACTTGTGTAACATTCCTATGACACACCGTGGTACATGAACAAGTTAACTCTATAGATGCTATGGTGAAGGCTATCTCTGAATTACTGGTGCCTATCAGCAAAAAGCAACTTATGCGATTTTTAGGTATGGCTGGATACATCCGAATTTTTTTCTTCTAATTTCTCCATAATTGCTAAATCCCTGAAAAATATATTGCGCACGAAAACCACGTTTCATTGATATGAAAAATGTCATATGGATTTTGATAATTTGACGGCCATATTTAAGAATGCTAAAGTTCTTACAGCTCCAAATTTCAAACATTTAATCTGTATGTTGATGTTGTGCTTGGAGAAATAATGATTGACATAAACAAAAATAGTTTTAATCATTCCGTGTGCTATATTTCTAAGAAAATAAATAAGCACCAGAAAAAATAGTCCACAATCCTTAAGGAAGGTTTGGTTTTGATATTGGCTTTTGAAGTCTACATTTGTACAGACACTGATCAAATTATTGTCTATCAAACACATCATCGCCTTCAGTTTTGGATCTCTTTGGGACTTGAAGTGCGCTTTATTCAGGGCTTTAAATTTCTAAGATTATTGATAGTAATTCTTGGATTAGTTTTGGAAAAAATTCGTAATACAGTACGTGACTTTCTTTTTTCGTTTTTACTTTGTCTTCTAAGATTCTAAGAACATAAATATATCTGTTACATTTTACACCAATTTTACAAGTCTGTTGTCTTTTACACAGTCCTCTTACTTCTTTTAAGAGCACAGACTCGTAACAATATTTATATACAGAAAGGGAGAAAGATATAAATATACACCAAATAGAACAGAAAGTGTTATCCCTGGACACTAAAAAGATTTGCAGTTGATTTGCGGACCTGGGATCGAATCTTTTATACAGTGCGAATTAAAACGTATGTGACTTGTGTATTAGTATTATTTGTATTATTTATTTCCAGCTGGATGCCACAAACCTCCAACAATTATACGCAGACATTGGCACCATACTGAATCATCAAAACGTCTCTATGGTGTATTTTTTTGTCTGCATACAGTCTGGTACTTGACAGGTAATTTCAAACAAGAACACATATTCAGGTACAGACAGCTGCAATGACAAGCGTTACCTAATTTTCAAACGTATGCACAAGACTAGATATCTTAACGTTCGAGAGCTACACGATAAATCAATCATATGCTAGGATGTCGATCGAATAATAAAATTTTTCTTCTAACATGCAAGATCTGTACCATTCAAAATCTTGGCGAAACCATTGATTTTCGAAAACAAATAATCCGTAGAGTGACGTTTGCTTTAAAATCAACTTCACAACGCCATATTAGCAACAAAATCAACACGAAAGTTGCCAACTACTACAGCTCTAATGGATATTCAGCTGAAACACTATGGATGTTAACGATATAATCTAACCCGGAGTGGACAGAAAAGATATAAGGAACTATACCGGATAGGATAATTGAAACAGAGCTTGGTCTAGGTAAGAAAATCGAATTTACCCGTTGCAGTCTTATCAAAACTACAGCAAGTAATCAGTTTCACGCCTGTCCTTTGTTCATATCTTGGAATGAAATTAAAACCTACTGGTTCGCTATGTGATAGTAGCAAGAACCCGTATGTCAGTTCTTTCTGCACATTGTAACATTGTGTGTCTTGTTGTGAATTGCACCATGTGATTCTAAGATGTAGAAATCCAAACGTTGACATAGCGCTCGTGTTAAGTGTTTATCTTGTATATTTAAATTGGGAGTTTTCCTTTGTTAATCTAAGAGCTCTAAGAAACCGTTTGGAATTTGTGCCGTTACTTATATATGGTTATTTAATTTTTAAGCAAGGCATGATGTGATAAATATCATGGTTGTGTTTGCTTTTCTTTGCTCCGGAAGTACAACGGCCTTTAATCATTATCGACTTTCATCTAATGCGTTGTTTGGTCTGCCTTTGCGGGGTGGGAATAGCGATGCAATGTACTAATATCTCTGTGAGTCAGAAAGAAAATATTGCCCATATTGATTTTTAAACCATTTAAACATGTATTCTAGCCAGTGGTAGATGACAACACATGGCCTCGTGTATACAAATAACCTGGCAAGTCATAATATCTTGCTTGTGTTGTATATAGCATGTGTGGTGCAGAATGATAACCGTAAGATTCAAATGTTAAAAACAACTTTAATTAAACCGTTGAGAATCTAATATGCAAAATACAATACACCAAATGTTCTTTTTTATTGCAATTATGTTTTCATCTTATTAGTAATATACATGCCTTTTTATCACAATAGTTTTCTGGAATAGGTACTAATCATATAGCACAACTTAGAAGAAGTCTAAAAATAAATCAACATATAATATGATATACACGAATTTGTTTGGCTTTCATAGTTTACTAATGATCACTAAATTCAGTCTATTGGTTACCCGTAAAATAGACTAGCAATAGTTATTATGGAAGTATGCATCTGACAGGCCGAAACTAGTATACAGGAAGAAGGACATAGGGTCACTAGTAAATGTTGATGAATGTTTCAATCAAATCAATAACTAGTGATATACTGTGCATCCCGATATACTCTGCGATCTAGTTTCAGTGTTATAGTATAGTTGCAAGAAAGTTGTATCAGAAACATAACCAAAAGTTGTGGGGGTTTTCACTTAAGTTTAAAATATACGAAGAGATATCTTACAAGCATGACACAAATACCTTATTGTTAATCACAAAATATATTGAGTATTAAATTGCATCTATAATTTACTTGCATGCAATCCATTCACTTAATTCATTTATGACGTTTATCATCTTATTGTTTTGTATTTAGACATAAGTGTATTATTGACAAATTTCACATTTATATTCAAGAAAAGTGTTTTTCAACTGTCTGCTAAACTGTATTATCATTGCTAACTGAACTTAACCAAATCAATGTGTCATAATCGTAGACATTATACTGGAACAAACACAGGGTTTCGATTTTCTTAAATCAATTGTTTTTGCATTATATCTCCCACATCATTTGCTTTTGTTAGTTCTGTCTAAATGTAAAATTTAGGGTTGTTCTGAATCAGTAATATTGTCTTATAAATGTTATTTGAAATGGTAATATGAGTTTTAAAAATAAATCAAAATAATATTGGCTGTTTTATATGCTGAACTGATATATATATATATATATATATATATATATATATATATATATATATATATATATATATATATATATATATATATATATATCAAAGCAGACTCAAAGTGCATTTAATGATATGTACTTGAATCAGTGTGTGATGCTGAACCTTCACAATAATGCCAAACATGCACGTCACATGTGGATTTGTATTGCCTACCAGATTTAATTCAATATCATTGTTTGGGAGGTGGGGTTCAATTACTATAAAGCTTAAATGTACGGTGTTCGCTAATACAGGCACATATTGTATAGTATTCGAGACATTATACATCATTGTATTGGAAGGTAAAATTAGTTCAACATCTATATATATATATATATATATATATATATATATATATATATATATATATATATATATATACATGAAACACACTGATATCTCAAAGTATGGATATATTCTATTGATACACAAACAACCACAAAAGGATGATCATAGTATATATATATATATATATATATATATATATATATATATATATATATATATATATATATATATATATATATATGTTGATTTGGGATTATAGCAAGACGGATTTCTTTGACTGACTGAACACGTAAGCTGAACATTCCTTTAAAATAGTCTTATCCACAAGTGATATAAAATGTCATACTTTATTTGACAATTAATCTTTTCCCCCATACCAATCATAAAACAAGATGGCAACGTCTGTCTGTGTAGGATTATATTTTTTGCATCTCAAAGGTGAAAGACAATAACATACTGTTAATAATATTGTCTATAAATTAACGAATTAGGAAAAATGTATATGAACTGAAGAATTTAATTTTTTTCTCAATAGAATCAATTTGCATGCTCCGAGATAAATGTGTATTAATAAAACAAATTAATAATGTATAGTTGACCATACGTATCAAAATATTAATTTTAATAGCTAACAATTGTTCGTCATTTACAACATGTATACCTAGAAAAATAGACTAGAATTGAAATAATTAAAATGACAATAAACTGTCTTATACTTTATATTGTAGTCATAATCTAAAATCAATTAAACATACCGATAAGCATGCAATAGTCAATATTATTCTTAATTCAAATCAAACCGTCCGTTAATGGTTTCGATGAATGTTAACTGATCTTGTAAGATGATCCCATACCATCCCTAATGCATTGTGACATATTTTCACGACAAAATGTATCATAGCCTGCAATTGCTATGTATAGAGGTCAGATGTAAACTCAAGAAAACCAACATGAAAGGAAAAAGTGCATATTCATTATCGTCTGCGAGATTATAAAGTTTTGATTTTAATGCAACCATGCCTGTACCTTTTCTACCGCAGCGTCGAATGTTCCCGTTACCTTCACTGTCACATCTTCCACTGTATCTGCTGCTTTATCGTAAATGATGCCTGCTATTTTTTCGACTTGTTTTTTGCCCTTTGCTCTAAGTCCATTTTCAGCCTCAATACGTGCCATGTATTCCTTTCCAATTTCTTTTATTTTCTCATCTGGATAGAAACCAAAATTGTTCCTTTTTATCACCATCTCAACAAATTGAAGCAATTTTGCTACGCTCTTCTTTACTCGCTTAGGTTTACTTCCGGTGTCGATTGCAATGCAGCATTCTTTGAATTGTTGAAAAGTCTCGGGAAGTTTCCTAAGGCAATCTTCTACTGTTTTATTGCGTTTATCTAATGTCGATTTGTGGGTAAATACAACAATAAGATACTTGCACATTGCTTCACCAAAGAGATTACTGAATATCTCCACTGCTTTAGTTTCTTCTTTGTTAAATTTTGCATCTGCCCTTATCACAAGGAGAAAGACATGGGGACCAGGGAAGAGACTACTGGTACCCTTAAATAATTCTTTCATGATTTGTTCTTCATCTTGATTAGTTCCCATAACTCCTGGAGTGTCGAGAATGACTATATCCTTATCACCTATCGTAGCTCTACCAGTGTCACATGAGACAGATGTAGATACCATCGGATGTCCTTCTTTACTAAACGTTGTTTTGTCCAAAATTGCATCACCGAGTGTGCTTTTTCCTCCTCCTGACTTCCCTATGAGCATAATCCGTATTTCAATGCTACCTGAAGGTAAAATAGTAAATAATAAAAATATGATAGGGAGATAATGACACATATGTATTATGGTCACAACAACATAACTTATACGATAATCCCATAAGCGTGTTCACAATAATAAACGTTGTTCAAGCTCCATGTTTTTGAAATGCCTTGTTGCCATGATAATATGGGAGTGAGTATAAACCCCTAGCAATCTGGCTAGTTATGAAGATTTTAATTTTATCACACTGCTATTTAATTCTACTGGTGAACTCACAATGGTACTTTCATAACTTATGAAATGGGAAGCTTTGGTGATTAGCTTTTTAATTTGACGATACTATAGTTAGTATAGTATAATAGATTACCTTCTTAGATTCTTGCAAACTAACATCGCATTTGACAAGTACATTTTTATCTAGCTGTATTTAGTCAATATATGACGAGTTGTAGACATAACAACTATTTCAAGTAATAGTAATACAGTTAGAATCCCTATTAAAAGTGAAAGTAAAAATGAATGAAACATAATAATAAAGATGTTACACCAATATGCAGTGTCTAAAATGTTGTAAGCAGATTGATGATCGAGTTTGAAAGGAGAATGCTAGTCTGACGGATACATTGCGGTACACTATGTTTGTGACACAAGCTATACATAGATTTTGATGCGTTCATTTAAATTTTAAGTATGACAACTTTTGTGTCTATTTGTGGGATATAAAACTTGTAGAATCATTTATTTTCTTTGGGTTCAATTTTTGTGGTTTTATATTTTAAAACAGGCATTTTTATGGATATTTAAATATGTGATTTTGCATGTCAAAGTTTACAAATTAGTAGATATTTATTTTCATGGTTTCGGGTCCCGAGTGCCCGAGTGGTCTAAAGTGCACTCCGTAACGGATTACTACCATATCACTTGTCTCCGTGGGTTCGAGTCTAAGATTAGGCTAATGTAGTTATGTGAGAAACATTGCAAGTAGCGTATTGTAAGTCGGTGGTTCTTTCCGGGGGTTTTCCCGGGTTTTTCCTCCACCAATAATATTAGCCGCCATGTATAGCTTATCCTGTGCTGAAAAATGGCGTCAAACCCTATAACAACAACAATTTCATGGTTTAACCACTACAAATACCCCAAAGAAAGAATACAAAAGAATAAAATTATACCGACGCAAACGGCGGTCACATTAATGTTTAAAACAATACTACCACCTGTATGAGTACAATTCAAATACCTGGCAAGTTTAATACTTACACCGGGCTTTTGAAGAAGTGAATAACATCAGTTGAAGCCGACGCAGCCAACAGCACTAAATACACTACTTCCATCTCTATGAGCACAAATAAAACACCCGTGAAGATAAGATTAATCAGTTTCGCCATGTTTTCGTTTGAATGTTCAACAACAAAGGAAGCCGACGCAGCCAATAGAACCAGACCAAGCCGTTATTAAAGTACATATGAATGATCTCTTACATAAACTATTATTCATCAAGTTGCACCATCAATACTTTCTGACTGTCACGGCGTTAACACAGTGGCTTAAGAGTGGCAAAATTCATCTTAGATACCCCTCGGGGCCTAGACTTCCTAATCAATCAGAAACTGCGAACCCAAGCAAGGCGCTTGCTTACCAGGCACCAAAACCCACAGTAGAACCCCAGTTGAATATAATAGTAATACAACAAAACCAAAATGTCACAACACAGCGAACACGTTGCACTGGAAACGCTCCCGAATAATAAGAATCACAATGGCACGCACAAAACAGGTCGCAAGGAAATTCACTTGACCTGCAATCTGAAATAGCAGCGACTATACCGTGTAAGGAAATGAAAGAATATACAGAATGCAACGAAGCGAAGTTTATACATAGAAAAATCACGATAAACACGTGGGAAAATGGCGGTAGCACGCAAGACGACAAACGGACCGTCAAAAATATTTTAAAACACGGAGATTAGAAGCAGAAGATGGGGCCTACCTAGAGTGTAAATACAAGAAAGGTACACAAATGATTGAATTTCAAGGATTGAATGGTGTCAAAATACCAGGGACAACAGCAGTTCTGGTATCTTTAAAAGACAATGATGAGGACATTATCTCCAAAATATATTCAATCAATTATGCAAATGGGGGATACCAAATAAGATATAGAGGTAATACACCAACGCTACCATATGGAGAAATACAAATATTCGGATTGATAACAATAATAAAAACTCCAGAACCAATCATTAGGAGAATCAAAAAACAAAAAGGAGAACTCAGAGAGCAAAGAATGGTGGCATTTCCACATGGAAGGATGCCAAACCATGGACATTGGAGGAATAGAAAGCTACCAAGGCAAAAGGGAAGTACTAACAGCAATGAAAGTAATGGGCATAGACCTAGACCACATTCAAGGTCTACAATATGGTTGGGGAAACAAATACACACTTTACCCCAAGAAATGCAAGAAACTCTTCCAAATGAGAATTACAAATCCTGGGACACAAGGTAAATATAACGGACACATAACCTATCATAAGAAAAATAGAGCCTAAAGCAGTGGACGTATTCATATCAGGACTACCCCTAGAAGTAGACACCCAGGAAATTGTGGGGAAACTTATGAAAACCCACCAAGTAAGAATAGCCAATGATAAAAGAGCAAATTGCTATGGCTATGAAATCATCCACAGTGGAGAAAGAATCATACAAGTACCGAGAGAAGAGGCAAGAAAATACCTACTTCTATCTCATGGAATTTCTATAACGCTCCTGGTATAGGGGATGTGACCTTGAGCGAACCTGTTTAAAATGTCGGATTATGGGACATGAACCAAAGGACTGCAAAGCACCCAAAAGGATACCTGACCCCAATAGTTACGCGGGAAAAAGTCCAAGCAGAAATGAAAAATGAAGAACCAACTAACATACAAGAAGAACATACGGAAAGAGAAGTAGAACCACTGCAAATGGAACCACAACACATTGACGCAGAAGGTTACCAGACACCAAAAAGGACTACAAGGAAAATGCCACCCAGCAAACCAATAAAGATACAGAACAGATATTAAATACTAACAATTGAATATGAAAAAGAAGAGGGTATAGAAGATAAAGTCTACGAAACTGACCTAAGTGGCCTGCAACCACTCACATCTACACCTATTTCAATCCAACGGAAAAGAAAAGTGCAAACCTTTATCGGGTTCTTCGTCTAGTGACGATAATGAATTAGCATTGATATTAGACATTCCCCAAGTGAGTAAAGCAGAGACAAAATCCAAAGAGAAGATGAAAGAAAATAAAGAGAAGAACCTGAGTGAGGACAGCTCGAACGAAGAAACAATTTGGCTTTGGAACAAATTTCCAAAAAAGGACCAAGTTAATGTACAATAAAATAATTGCAAATGTACAAGTTAATGGGACGATAACGGAAAAATTTGAAATACAAAGACCAGAGAGGCAAGGTTGCCCACTATCAATGCTATTAATATTATACGTAATAGCGATTGGAATCCTGAATATCAAAATCAGGAGCAACATTAATATTTAAGGAATAACAATACCTAACTTGAAAGAGGAATTTAATATGCTGCAACATGCTGATGATTGCACAAACTTTAGAAAGGACCCAAAATCCTTTTTGCACTTATAAAAGGAATATGAAGCCTTTGGTAAAGTTTAGGGATCGCAAATAAATCATGACAAAACGGAAATTTTGAAAATAGAAACTGGAGAGGTACTTAACCGGGATTACCCCCACATCTGATAAAAATTAGTCAAAGCCCTAAGGATATTCTTTGGGGGAAATGAACAGAAAGAAAAATGTCGAAAAGTAAAACAAAAGATAAAAGAGGTAATAAACATCTGGGCACTGACGCCACTTAGTGAAATAGAACGTACACAGGTTGCAAATACATATATGTATTCTAATTTGACATATTTAATAAACTCTGTGGACATTAATAGCAAAACACTAGAAACAATAGATAATGAAATAGTGGACTACATATTGAATTTCAAGACACACTACATAAAGAAGACATCATTATATAGGTCTAAACTGAGGGGGCGGATTAGCATTACCGAATCCAATCCTAATAAAATATAAAAATATATTAAATAGATTTAAAATTATAAGATGACCACAACAAACACCATGGGAAGCACTATACATCCTTTGGCTGGGCTTTGGAATGAGAAACAGACAAGATATCTACACTAACAACAGATTGAATAAGAAAATAGACGCACCATAGCCATATAAGGGAACTAAAGAATTATTATATAAGTTTAGGTATCAGAAAGAATTATGGGCACTAGAAAATGATTAGACGTATGACTGGATTAGGGAATATACAACAAACTTGTTCAAGCATAATGTGGAAGAGGAAAATCCACACATTAAATGGGACAGAGTTTGGAGGCATTGTCCGACGACACCTCACCAAAGATACAAAGATTAATCATTACGTACCTCCACAACGCCTGTCTTACAGGCGAATTGGCAATTAAGACGAATGATACGGACCCCTGTTAGTTGCCCTCCAATGTTCCCTCTAAGCTTTGCTGGTTCGTGTGCAAAATCATACAGTTATGTGCATAGTTTAACAGCATCAATTTTTTGTGTGTAAAATTTTACAGCCCACAAACACACACACACACACGAAAATTACATAAATGGACTTAAGTGCAAAAACTTTTATATAAATAAATAAAGGAACTATAATTAAATAATTATAATCAGAAATGTCTCAATAGTTCAATCAAAGCTATATTTATTTCTATTATTTATCCCGTCGTTGGGTCAAGCAGCTAAATTCCAACACACCCACTACCAATGGCCGCTAGTCATTTGACTCATTTCTGGAGGTACTCTGGTGTCTGTCTTTCAACGAGATCCATCTTTTATACACATCGTCAAGGTTGATCTGATGTCCATCATTCTGATACGGTTTAATCCTCATAAGCATGTCTAAATGTAACTCTTCCAGCCTATTTCTAGATTTTATTTTTATATTATTCATTAGGCTGAATCCACGTTCACAATCGGCGCTTGGTGCAAGAAATGTAGCACAAATATCCAACAGAATGGCAATGTCGCCGAATTGCTCCTCATTTATTACAAATCGAACCAGTTCGTCGAAAGTCTGCATCAACCCACATTTCATTTTTTCTGCAAGCACAAACCTTAAGTTACGATACTGATCCTTAACTTTCGGCAGAATTTCATCATAGTTTTCCAGGAATGCCGCATATCTAGATACCAGTGCTGCAAGTTCTTCTTGGCCAAAATTAAAATCTGAAGTGTCGATTAACGCTGATATCTCAAAGATTTCCCATTGCATCAGTTCACTTTCAGGGAAACGAGAGTCCAGGTGCAAACATAAACATTCAACGAATTTTTAGGATGGAACTCATGTTAATATCCTCGTCATTTGCAAGCAATTCAGCAACCTCTTCGGCAATGCCCTCTATGCAAAAATGCCCCGTTCACAAAAGATCACACGATGACTCATTGTGACAAAACAATGGAAGACAGGATCAAACTGATAATGGAAATCGTGAAGATAGACAAATATGACAGACGGCAAATACTCTTCATAGACGGAAATTTCAACAAAAACTTAATTAGATAAATTACGGACTTTATAACGAAGACGATGTTTAGATGTGGACCAATATTTACGATTAAGAAATTGTATATAATATGTAATTCAATTCATCTATTTTTCTTCACTTATATATGTTAAAAATTTATAAAAGTTTAAAAAAATAAAATAATTGAAAATTTTAAAATTTTACTTGAATAATAATAATATTAATGAAGACGGCGCTACGCAGAGTTGGCAGGCCTATGGAAGAGTTTGGAAAAACTCCCCATTAAGGAAACGTATTTACAATATTTACAATATTTTATCTATTTTATTTATTTCATCTTCACCTCAGTTTATGAATGCCCTTTAACGAAACGAAACTTGGATACTAAATCGATAAACTCTCTTCCTGTCCAAATCCCTTACTGGACAGGATAACCGTTTAACGGGTAAAATAAAATCACAAATATTTGAAAAAATTAAATAGAATAAATTAAATAATTAAAGACGACCCAAATTGAGTCAGGAGAAGTACAGCCAAATAAATTTGTACAGACCCTGACTCAAGGCAGGCGGACTAGAGAAAATAAATATATAGTAAGTAAAGTGAGACACAATTTAAAAGTTATAAATAAAAACATCTCACTGTACACAAAATTCAAAATCCAATAACTTAATTAAACAAAATAACAAATGGGATAACCCATTTAGAGGTAAAATCACGGAATAAGACAACTGGTGAGTTTGGATTTGAATGAAAATAAAAATAATACAACTAACTACATATCGGAGGGTGCACATACACACATAAAAACGTGCTACTTTTTTTTTTGGGGGGGGCGGTTGTCTTTCTCCCCCTCAAAAAAATAATTATAGAACCCCATTTATACTCGAATGAATGATCGACTTGAATAAGTATTAATTTTAATATATACTGTTATTTTGTTGTTTGTTTTTTCTTGCATTTTTAGTGTTACTATTCCTTGAATACCTTATGCTTGTTTTTACATTTTCTCTCTATCCTTACCTCACATATCGATTTAAGACAGTGAGTATAATAGCATAGAGTACATTATCAAACGTCTACATTGAAACAATATAAAATGATTTATAATTATTTCTTCATAAGGTTTTAAAAATCAAACAAAAATGTAAAAACTAATATTTAATTACCAAATTACAATATTGACCTTGATTCATGAAATACATGTAGCTGTGTTAATGTCTAGTAATGAAACACTAAGAAAACGGGGGGGGGGGGTCATCATCATAAATGGCTCGTTTTTCGTTGGGGATATAAATTCCGGGTTCTTGGCAAAAACAAAAACCACGAAAATTGATCTCACACGAATATTTATGATACTACAAAATATATAGGATGGGATTAACCTTACAAAAGCAAATGTAGCATAAGGTACACGTATCAATCCTAAAGAAAAGGAACGGTTCAGACACGCAATTATATTTCAATATAAAAATCACTTCCTTTTTGATAGGTCTATCTTCTTTCTGATGGCGCCCCTGGATAACAATGCAAATCATAGACAAAGAAAGCTAAAAGAGAAACTAATTTACTTAGGCTGGGTAATTAACTGTAACGTGATTTGTGCATCATCATATTTAAAATTGTCATATTGCATTGCAGAAGAGTATTTCTAGTTTATCCTTGTCTATATTAACAGGAATCTTACCAGAACCGATAAAGATGTAGGTCCAAAGAATGGTCAAGTTGGAAACGTATTGAACCTGATAATTATTTGGTCTAGAATGGTGCCCAGAGATTATCGAGAATTTACATACAACACATATAACAACTCTTTTTAAACTGTTGACTGACTTTCATTTTTTCATCTAATTAATATCGTTATTTAATACCTTCTGGATCTTTTTATATTCAAGTAGTCTAGCATGAACAAATGATAATCAAAATTAGATTTCAGTCTGAAATAAAATATTTAATAACTTTGTAAATCTGACTTTCACCACTTTCGTTTAAAATTTCTACTATAAACACACCAGGCACCTTCATAGATTGAATGTGTAAACCAAAACGATGATTTAAAATAAATGATGGCAATCAGTTGCAGCACTTGAAGTATTCATTTGCAAGGCGTTAAGTACATTGAGGGGTAACTTACAATTCTCTTGTTTGATAGTAGGAACCGGTTTTGATGCTCGAGCACCCATGTTTAAGAACAATAACGGCAGTTGACTAGTTGCTGTCTAAGTGAAGGCACGTCTTTGAACTGAAATGCCAAACAAAAGTTTGCAAAGAAAAAGTAAATGCTCTATATTAATTATTTTCCACGAGAAATTATAGACTTATTAAAAAGCTACTAAAAGTACAACACAATTAGATTTAAATCAATATCTTACATTGGCATCAGCATCCGGGATCATCAAACTGGGTTAGTGGATTCATACTTCACATTACGAAATGTCAGTTAGCGGTTAACTGTATAGAGCAACATATCCCGCTGTGGAGCTATGTAAATTGTAAAATTATATTTTCCAGTCTGTATTAATGGATATAATTGTTTTATTCTATAATTTATTATGTATTTAAGGTAGTTACGACTTGTGTCATATAATGTAATGTTATTAGATTTATTATTAAAAATAGAATGTTTTCAAGAGAAGTAGCAGTATTCTGTTTGATGATGCATTTAAACTACATACTCCTATCTTAAAGCCCCTATGCCGCCTTTTAATAAAAATTTCAACATTTTCCCGAGATAACTAAAGTTTGGAAGAACTTAAACGATTTGTTACAAAGCTATCAAATATAAACCGTTCTTTATAATCGAGCTGTAGGGTTAAACACCTTTCACATGATCTGTTTAGAATTAAGAGCAGCCTCCCTTGATTCAGTGAACGAATTAGCACATAGTGATTGGAGCGTCCGCTTCGGAAGCGCCAAGTCGCAGTGGATAAATTCATCCTTATACGATTAGTAGAGACATGATGAGTTTTATTTACAAGGATTGTGACTAGATACAACACTCGGTCAGTTAAATCGTGAAGCGAAGGAATTGAAAAGAAAAACCACTAAATACATGGATAACTGATTTCATGAAAGCTACCTTAAAACAGAGTAACGTCCTAAAAGCAAATTACATTTTATGAATCTAAGTCATATTAAAAAATGATGGAGATCCATTTCGATGCAGACAGTAGATGTTTTTTTTTATTTTGTAAGATATATATATATATATATATATATATATATATATATATATGCAAAATTTCGGATGAATCAAACTCAATCTCCTCTATTACATTGAATTTCAGACTAAAAATATAAATCTCTGGTTATTACAGCCTCCAAATATACATCAACGATGAAACACTGAATGAATGCAAATTGTGATAATGAAGAACTGATGTTTAATGCCTGAAGTAGAACGCAAAAGTTAGAAAGACTCTTAGAATCTCTAATGGGGATACAAAACCAATTACCGTCTACATTTCTCACGATTACATAGCCAGATAGAAAATAACTTTGGTAGAAATAATTTCAAAAACATTAAGACGATGGGGAAACAAGTCATTAATACATTAACAGCTCTTGTACAAGATAGAAGCGAAATAAACACAAAATCTATGAGCATCGAAACCAGATTCATGAAGACAGAAACAGAGCTTTCCAAATCTTAAGATTTCTCCAAGCACATCTTCAACACATATTCAACATCTTAACTGCTGTCGTGCATACTGTATAATCAGTAAACGCAAACGCAGGTAAAAATCTAGATAGTGAATGTTTTTTGCCTTACATTAGAATCAGTGAGTTAGTTATATATTAACGCTCAATAATAATAATAATAATAATAATAATAATAATAATAATAATAATAATAATAATAATAATAATAATAATTACTAGTATTATTACGCTTAATCTTTAAAACCGTTGAGCGCATTACAGTATTAGACATACACGCACGCACGCACGCACACACACATACACATATATATATGTATGTATATATATATATATATATATATATATATATATATATATATATATATATATATATATATATATATATATATATATATATTCATTATTACTGGTTGTAGAAATCTAATTTTTTATTTGCACCACCTGTTCCGAAAGCAGTAGATCCAATCTAACAGTTGCATATGGCAACGAGAGTAATTTTCGATTCATCTTTAAATACTATACTTAGGACAAAACACGAAGAAATGTATGGTGGTTTCAATTATACATCTTGAACAAACTGGGTGTGAAGTTGAACGCGGTAATCAGCTCTAGTAGTGTGTAAGGGCGAATAGATCATTTTTGTATATGTATAATTGCGGTGATGTATGTGTATAAAAATCGCTAGGTTACATAACACACGGGCAAAATGACATGATATTTTACGTGTCCACGTGTACGCCGTGCATGTGAAAAAATTACAGACCCGGGGAGTGTCACTCACTAATAATTTATTTCAATTAAAAAATTGTGTTATTGATAATGTCAAATATTGGATAATCATATTCTACTAGATTAGCTCGAGAGCGATTAACCGCGATTAAGAAATATGTACCAGTACGAGATAGACTTAAAGAAATACTTCAATAACGACAAGAATCTCATATTGCTTTTGTAACTAGTACAGAACAATTATTTAAACCTGTTACTACTACTACTACTAAAGTATCTGCAATATCTACTGAACGAGCTATATTGAGAAATATTATGGATGACGAGGAGAGAAAAAATGGCATTCTTCCACTGTTAAAACAAATCGCCGCAGCTCAACTACAACCTCAAGTTGCTGTTGATCCTGTCAAAGAACAGGAAGTTGTTGTTGGTGGAACTCCAAGAGGAATTTCTTTTATGGATACATTTACCGAAGAAAATTAAAAATAATAAAACAGTTTCAGCTGATAAAACCTAAGGATTTTCCCGTGTTTGGAAATTTTGCTCCCAATAGTTACCATTCAAGAGCTAGTTTTTTTTAACCCCGGTTTTTTTAACCCCGGGGTATAATAAAGACATCTCTCGTGATGAGTGGGATGACTGGGCGTATAAAATAAATCGAGGTATTGGTCGCATAAATAAAAGAGAATTATCTTATAAAACATATAAATCTGGAGTGGATAATTATGATATAATGCAAGCAGAAGAAAGTAAAAAAACAACACTTAGGCCTGTAGGTAGACCAAAAAATAAAAAATAAAACAGAAGGAACATCCTTAATCATGTCAAGATCCTCTCGATGATCTCAATCTCGTTAAAAAAGGGGAAGGTTTTACTATAGGATGTGGTCTCGAGTGTTTGTCTAAATAATATAATCAATGATGTATCCAAGTTGGAAGTTCTCATCGGGTGTAAACGAGCTGGGAATAATGCCCGGGAAATAGTTAACAATGCCGCTGTATCTGTCAGCGATTATTTCAAGATGGTATTATATATATCGGTGTATATCGATCTCTTATCGATGAAATCATAGACGAAAATCATAGTGATTAATTGTTTTAGATTAACGAACATCATATAAGACGATTATACATGATGAACGAAGACGGCAAATCAGTGGTTAATTCACGATTGCTAGTGTACAAAAGAAACTTAGTATAGAAGGCGAATTAAATTTCAAGCAAACAATGTTAGATGTCTGTTTGTCAAATTAAGGCTTTTTCAAAACCAAAAGAAAACAAACATGCCAAAACCAATCAAAGCCTGTTACGAAACCGAAACACAGACGCATATTTGTTGTCGTGGTTTTGTTAGTTCTTATGAATTAGCCGAATATTTGATCCGATACGATATCTTGATCTAGGGTCATGCAAATTTATCGTTACAAATCCATGTGGGTTTGACTGAATGTGACTAAAGAAATTTATAAAGAGATTGTAACCCATATCTCCACTGCACCAGGTCTGGTGAATAATTCGTAGCGTCAACTCCATTAAACACAGCGAGGATATTACAATTATCTCTGATCACTTTTGGTATTTGTGTATATCTCTGAGTAACATAAGTCACATTAGTATTTTTATGTCTACCTCTGGAAAATATCCTGGCAGGGTTTGCTTGTTGATCCAGCATCATATCATCATATACGACTTAATTCTTAATGGATCCATCAGTAGAATCAACACTCGGTGCTTCTTTGATATCAGTTATAAATTCAATAATATCCTCATCGATTCCGATGTTGAACACCTCGTCTACACTCGGGGCAACCGAATATAGTTTATCCCATTTCATCCATCTCGTTATCAAATTAAGTAACAATTGTGTTTTACAGCTTCCAGACGGACCAATTATAATCATTCTGAATAAATTCGGCAACATCGCATGGTGTTTAACAGATTTGAGTCGTTATGTAGCTGAACAATCAATAACAGTCATGTTAATTATAAATAATTATGGAGCTATATTGTGCGAAATGTAAGACGCGTACTAGCACAAACGAATTGACAACAATTACAACAAGCAATAACAGATTAACAGTGTCTGGTAAGTGTGTACAATGTGGTACAAAGAAATTCAGATTTGTTTCTATGAAATCGGGTAATGATTTAAAACAAACGAGGAGGTTATATTGCAGCAAAATTGACAAAACTTTCCGGGACTCCATGGGCAAAATATCCAGGAGAAAAAACCTTCCACGATATAATTACTGTGGCCCTGGAACCAGACTCGATATCCAACGTAGCCAAGACCAACCCCGACCCGGCGAATATCCGATAAACGCTATTGATAAGGCTTGTTATGCTCATGATGGTTCGTATAAAAATAGAAATTTGCCACATAGACATATCGCAGATGTAACATTGATCCACGCGTTGAATTCTATTTAGAATAAATCTTTCAAGGAATCATTAGCTAACTAGTTAGTTGGTAATTAATAATAACATAGAATCTATTTATTATTCCCCAAAATAATAATGGCGTGGTAAATCAGCAATTAATAAACTCGCCAACGCGGCAAAAGTAAAAAGTTACTGCGACGGATTGTTTATCAAGACAGGTGATATGGCAGATTTATCTACCACCGCCTAAACAAATTAACTTCGCACATTTTGATGTCAGTGTCTCCAATGAAGTTCATCAGGCTGATATATTATTTCTGATACTGTTAATAAACGGACAGACATACAAGTATGCGCTAACCGTAGTTGATGTTGCGAGTAGATACAAGGAAGCTGAACCATTGTTGACGAAGGCGGCATCAGAAGTTTCTATTGCATTTGAAAAGATTTATCGACGATGTCCTCTGCAGTGGCCAAATCTATTACAAGTTGATCCTGGCAAGTAATTTCAGGGTATAGTGTTATTACCAATGAAGCATCATAATGTCACCATACGACGAGGACATACTGCAATACACCGCGATCAGGCAATTGTTGAACGATTTAATCGAACACTTGCTGAGAGATTATTTGGATATCAATACTCGAAGGAATTCATCAAAAATAAACGATCTCGTGAATGGGTCAATAGATTACCAGGTGTAATAGCTGGGTTAAATAATGAAATTACTGGAACAATCTATATGAAACCTGTTATCACAATAAAAAAGTATAAACCGTACAAAAACCGCGAAATGATTTTTTAAAACAACGAATGCTTGACAATGTCAATGTGAGATATTTATATGAACCACGTGAACTTGAAGGTGATAATAAAAGCTACTGATACTATTTGGAGTGTCACATCGCATAAAATATCTAACATAGTAAGATCCACGGATAGACCTGCAATCTAGAGATTAGATTCAACTGCTTCTCAGCGTAGATTTACGTGTGAAGAGTTATAAGTGATACCCGAGGATACACAATTACCGCCGCGTGGTCTTAATTACTGCAATGATTTTGATTACATTCCAGACAGGTCAATATTACATTATCTCTGGTATGACCACGACTATTATCCTTTCTATCCACGGTAATTTGGCGAGGATCTTTATCCGAATACTGCGAACGCATTATATAATTACAGCTCGCGCAGTGATTATTTTGTTGTTGTTTCAGCATAATTTTAAAATCAACATCAATATCAAATTCTCGTTTATTTTTCTTATCCATTTGTTTATAAGCAGTTTTTTCTTCTAATTATATCATCGTTGACAATATCACTTATTGTGGTGTCACTAGAATCTAAAACAACTCTTCGAAGTTGATTTGTTCTTCGAACTCTGGACATTGTGAGATAAACTAAATCCGACCACTCGATCCGATCATCTACGATCCAAACAATCGTATCGGATATAGTCAATTCCTGCAAAGAATGTGTTTCGTCATTGCGTATCCTAGCGTCCACGGAGATTTGTCAGCGCGCAATGCATCTTCGACAACATTTATTTCAACCAACACAATATCATTTAGCACGAGTGTTTGCTTTTCTGTCCCCGACTCTGTCAGGCACCCTGGAATATCACCTTCAATATTCTGTCTTCGTGAATCCGTAGGCCTATAATACAATGGTACTGGAAGTGTTGCGAATTTTTCTTTGTGTTTGAGACAACCGCGCTTGAAGTGTGTCTCTGACTGTTTTTCTACTTGCCACTATCAAATCATTTGGTCTCCACGCTTCCCAAAAAACATTTAATGGGGTTTCTGAAATTATTTCACGCGCTTTTGCACACTGGATTTGATCCAGTTGTAATCTGATTATTTTCTTGAACTCACTTAAATCTGCATCAAGAGATCTATGATCAGTATTAATTTTTTCAAAATAATCTACACAAATCTTCAGCCAATCATGCTGAGACAAACCGACAAATGTTGGTGGTTGTCCATGATCGCCACACATTATCACAGTTGTAGTTTTCAGTAACAACCAATCAAGAAACAATTTTAATATATCTAACGACACTGTGCATATCTCATCCCAAATAATAATTTTAGGAATATATTTCTCACCCATTCGATCAGGAGTCCATGCGTAACCTTACCATCAAAACAAACTGATACGTGCAAAAATTAACTCCTCGTTGTTTCATCTCTCTTGCAAGTCTGTGTGTGGGTGTTAGCACAATCATGTCTGACTTCCCTCGAAATAATTCGATAACACGAGTCGTTTTCCCTGACCCACCACATCCATTTAAGTAAACGGTATTATATCTACATATTGGATTGGATAACGAAGGGGCGCTCGATAGTTCTGATATTTTATTATTTTTCATGTAATTATCTTCAATCGTAACATATGCTGATTTATAATAATCGCGTAACATTTCTTGTTTTATTCTCCATGACCCCCAACACTCATCGGAATGTGTCAATTCAGCCACCGCTTCTTTATATTTGATATCTATATAACATGAATCTGAGGCGACTCTAACCGCAAATTCAGGAAATCTATTAATCATCGTTAGCAAATTGATAGAAAAATAAGCCAGCATAGATTCCCTTAGATGTGTGTATTGCGGAGTATTTCCATCAATGTAGCTAACAATTGTAACGTATTTTGTTTCATCGGACAAGAAAGCATCTTCACGACTGACAAATATATCTCTAGATGTTGCATCCGCGATTATAAAATCGTATTCAGCATCATCTGGAATTAATTGTGAATAATCTCGCTTGTGATCATATGCTCTACCCCGGGTGAATTTACCGATTATTCCTCTACCGAAACCCTTTGCATTTTTATTATTGACTTCAAAGATATCTTTGGACTTTTTTTAACAATATATGCTTCGTCGAGATCAGGAAATTTTGTTTGTTTCCGATATGATATAATTGCCTCGGAGACAATCAGCGATATCAGTATTTTTACAATCGATCATATACCGTAATAATACTATCGGTACCCAATGTTTTTCAGATATATGTCTACCAAACCAATAATAACAAATTGGATGAAGTCCTTTAGCGATCTCGAATGATATCACACGAGCGAATCCGGTTAGATCAAAATCGGGTAGTGGCCCATTAATCGCAACTAATGTCATCGAGTGTGTGGGATGCCCAAATTGTTTAAAATATCCAACACACTTTCCATACCCGAGAAAACTACCTGGATAATACGCAACCCTATTAACCTAAAAAAACGTTTTTAGGATCATATTTGGTATTACATAATCCACCATGTCCGTGTTCAAAACAACTGGCGTGAACATCCGGGAGAAATTCAACCCGTGTTGGTTTCCACAGATGTTTCCTTCTCGCAATATGATCCGCAACTGACGGGACTTAAAACAGTTTTTTAGTAATTGCTTGTTAGTATCCGTTGAAAAATTCCGAACTAGTTTTCTCGCCGATTCGTGAAGGGATTCAGTACGGTATATTTAAAGGTTAGATCTTACAAATTGGTCAAATTCACACTGTTCGTCTTCAAAACTCTCAAATAACCACACTGACACAGGATCGTTTTTACTTTCCGCGTAAATAAAATCAAACAAATTCCCCTTGTAGTATTTTACGGTTCTAACCCGTGTATATATTGTTACTTAATATCTTTTCTAACGCAGCCACAATTTGAATTGTGGCCCCAGTGTCCTTGAGGGTAAGTGCGCATTCGTTTATTTTGCTACGTCTTAGATCTGTCAACTTGTTTCCACGCAACGCATTTGTAAAATTCTCTATTAGTCGTTCGGCTACACAATTTATCCCTGACGAAGACAGCAATGATCGTTTCATAGGTTTCAATTCTCAACACTCGGTTTTTCATTTATCGGATAAATCCCATAAACAACCGTGGTCTCAGGATAAGCTCTCTCGTATTACGGTTTGTCAATTCCAGTCAATATTCCTGATTTGGAATTCTGACTGACGGTGATAGTTTTTTTTTTCTTTCTTCAAGATATGATCGAATTTAGCATGAATATTCCAACTGTTTGTTTCTGATAATATAATAAATTTCACTCTGTAAAAATACTTTCGATGGTCAAGATGTATTATTATTCTTTCTGAGTGGCTGTCGCTCAACACTACCAGTGATTCGAAGTGTTGACCAACAATGAGATGCACCATCGCAATTAAATTCGTTAAACGCTTCATGGATTTCACTGATTATGTTTCTATCACTTATTAGACCCTTACTTGATGCATCTACAGAGACTATCGAGACTGAATTTAACATTTTTCCAAAGTTTTATTTTGGATAATCTTTCAAACTCCTTCATATTATAATGAAAACAAGTATTTAAATAAAGAATTTATATATAATGAATCACTGTAAATGGCTTATGAAAGGATCAGTAACCGTTTGTAACACATCGTGCAAAAACGAATTATATGGCTATCATTCACAGAAGGTGGGACCAGGAAGCTTCGGTTTGAAACCCTGTAAACGATGCGCTGTTGTGTCCCAGTTGTGGTGGTAAATGATCCTGAGAGCTTAAGCGCTATTATGATAAAGAAAAAGTGATCCTGACAACGACAAAATAATAAGGAAACCCCAAGACTATATTACCAGATTCTTAATAAATAATAATTAAACCAAATAATCAATTAGACAAATAATATATGTGTATATAAATGAGCCACGAATTTGAACCACATCCCACGATCATCGACTATGAAGCATCTCTTGATGGTGTAATCAGACACCGCAGACTGAAAAACCCAGTAAGGGTTGTCAATACTCAGCTCAGGGGTAATTGATGTTTGATGCTGGAGGGAATAAAATATCTTAATCATATATTTGCATATGAGTGTTTCAACAGATTGATGAAAGATGGTTTTGTAATTGATCAAATGTATTCAAATCATAGGAATAACTCTTTAATTAATTTACGCAAAGCGATAATGCTGCATTTGGGAAAACTGGTACTTGTAAATCTGTTTGACAAAGAGCGGTTAAATCTCTCAACATAGAAGCTAACGAAGAAAGAACATTTCAATTATTCAATAGCGCCAGAAAGCATTTTCATATTTGTATGCCTTCTGTTCGACATGTTGCAGAAGGTGTATATAAATACGCGCTTCCAAAGCGACTTGGAATAATATTCAATGTACATATATCTGTATGTACATTGAATATTAATGTGTGTATAATCCTGTAAGGGAAATAATTCTTTTATTAGTTGTGTATAATCCTATAAGAGAAATAACTCTTTTGTTGTTGTTACGGAAATACCTCAAAAATCTCATGGGAAATAATCGCATTCTATCTTTAATTCTGTGATCTATTTTTTTATTCTGTCAGAGAACGAGTCATATAAATAAGTACATGTATTTACAACAACAATATTCTTTTTAAACTACTTCTGTCAGGTATCCTGCTTATTTAGATTCTGTCAGTAATTGAAATTAAGTACAAACGAAAATACAAATCATAATCCCTTCCTGCTGATTTGCGTGTATAGTTAACTTCTATAGCATACAGACGTTTCTACTATTAGGGCGTCAAACTCTCATGATCGAAATTCAACTGAAAACCACTATCTGTCACACTGTCACACGGTATGAATGTATTTTTGCATTCTCTCGGGGTGATATTTTAGGAGAGAGTGGTTTCAGTTGAATGTAGAGAAGGGCCCCCGTATATGTGTCGTATTGTACCATATAATCCTTTGTGCATATCGTCCTATTATATATATATATATATATATATATATATATATATATATATATATATATCCTACTGTAAATATTATATGTACTCTCGTTGAGCCTATTGGATTGTCAATCACATTCCAAGGGTTAATACGGGAAATGTGCCGTCCTATATATGTATATCTCTAGGCGTGATAAGATATCGATGACACCTTAAAACGATTGGAGATTGCGCCGTCATATATATATATATATATATATATATATATATATATATATATATATATATATATATATATGTATAGACCTTAATTAAGATATATATGTTGTGTCGTCATTCATTAAACACACCCTCTGAGGTTCTAAACTGTTGTTTGAACAGGTTAGAGGCTCTCACACGGGGATTGTCTTATATATGTGACCTATGGACTTCTAAAATGTGTAGGCACTTTAGGAGTTCACATGCGGTCGTTTAAATATACCTTAATTAAGATTATATGTATATCTCTAGGCGTGATAAAATGTTGATAGCACTTTAGAACGAATAGAGATTGCATCTTTTTTTGATATTTATATATTAAAGATATATATATTTTGACATAATGAATTATGAAAATATCAATGATATAGTTTCTGCTATTACGGATTTGAAAAATCAACGAGTGCCATTATCAGATAAATTAGATTGTGATAAAATCCTTTCTCACGTTCAATATTTAGAAGACATAGCCCGTGGAAATCCATACGTCCTACCGTCACATGCCATTAACGCATCATTGGCTATAAACAGCGAAATTGAAACATTCGTACCTGTATTTACCACGGTAGAGAAAATAACAAAGGATTTATCACAACAATATGAACTTAAAAAAGTCTTAAGTTTCAGAGTTCGACAGTTAAAAGAGCTTATTCAAAACGAAAAACTGTTTTCATTTCTATATCTGATCTACTATAGTTTAATATATCAACTAGTACTTCAACTGGTGTCATTTAAAAATACGCTGCCAAGAAGAGAAAAAAGTCTTCTAGGTATTGAAAAGGAAACTTGATCAGTGCTGTTATTGTTTTTCACCCGCGCAAAAAGTAAACCGTACATATGCGTTATCAGCGTTGACAGATATGGTATTTACTAGTAATAATTTCATATTGAATACCGCAGACTTTTAATCATAGATTTTAATGTCGATGACTGTTTAACTCGATACGATATGTCAAAAAAAATAATGAAAAATCATCCGATTTTGTAACTTCGCACTTGATTTACACGAAATCTTAAGATGAAAATTTTACGATGAAAATCATTAAGACGGAAATCGTTTCCGATGAAAATCTTTAAGATTTTACATACATACTAATTTGCAAAATCTCTGCTCGTAAATCCTGTAAATTAGTGGATTGGTCAGTGAGTTTAAAATTAATTCTCGTTAATGAATCATTATGACATCGCATATATAACATAAGTTGACCGGTTCCAGTATTATTAAAAATCCAGGTTGAACCAGTGGGAAAACAAATATAAAATGTATCCTTGCTGGGCCTGATTTGATCTTTCGAGACTTATTTGGTAACTTCCATCAAGAACATCACAAACTAGATTTACTGCAATCACCGAGGATATATTAACATTAGCAAGAGCAATATGCCGCTAAACACCGTCCGGGTCATTATTATGTTTGAGGATAATTGTCTGTGTTTGTAGGGTTTTTTTTCTCTCCATACGTTGAGTATCAACGGAAAATACTCATCGTTGACATCACTGACTGATGTTTTTAATTGCGTTGCATTATAGCAAATGTTGAAATATCTTCATCGCGTATATTAAATCTCTTTGCAATTTCTCTTTTGGAACCATCTTCGGCATTTGATACAACTTGAATAAGCTGTGTGATAAAAAGTTCTATATCATACGCGATTTGATTTCCATGTATTTAATAATTGAGGTTTTTTGACGATAAATCGATAATATGTTCTTGAAAGCTCTGTCGTATTTAGATATTCGTTATATCCATTATTTACGAAATTGAAATATCACAAGACACCAGCTAGATCTATTGCGAGCTAATCGTCTTCCGAAAAAATAAAAAAAAAACAACTCCCATTATCTTAACTAACATGAATTTATTAAATATTTCATATAATAAGGATGGATTCTTTCAAGGGAAAAATCATGATATGATTTTTCGTCCGTGATATAATCAGACTTCGTTGGTTTTGGTATTTGTAAAGATGTCCGAGGGGTGAGTTCAGGCCATCCTAGCACAGTTCTTATAGAACTCTGGTAGATATCTACTACATAGCGGGGTGAGTTTATCTCAATCACGGCTGATAATGTTGGTTCATCAACTGTTATAGCGAGTTTTGATTCTTTTCCCGCAATGTATTTTATTCTACGCTGGATTTCATTATTGATCTGTTCGATTTGGTAAGTCCCAGATGATAAGGAAACAATATTCCAATCTGAAGTTCCATCTTGTTTATTTTCACTCACAAACACCAAATAATTATTCGGTTGCTGAGCGTCAAATGATTTTGATATAATATTCATCCAACTGTAGTATACTCGTAATTTTGCTAGATTTCCTTTACCGGTAACGCACTGGGAAAATTCACACTGAATTCAGGGTTAGTTGAGGTTATTGAAATCATGGTTGTCTTTTGCGGTTGTGTGTTCGTGGCTATCCGCTGAAGTAATTCCGTTGTTGATGAAGTTGTCATTGATGTCATTATTATTTTGTTGTTTTTCTAATTTTGATATTGCTATGTGATAGATGTTCATCATCGCAGATAATTCGTTATCTGATATTGTTGTGTCATCGAGACTGGATGATATCAGCGACGACAAAATGGGGATGCGCGGCTGATGCAATATGTAACTTAATTATATACTCGTTTATTTCATTCTGACTGCATGTGGATATTTTTTTGTGATGATGCTACGAATCCCTGTAACTGTTATCGCTGATGACACACAAATTGTGACAACTACAGTAGCCAGTGCTGTTATCGTTGATAACAATATACCCGTTCCAGTAATTACACTTGAAACCGAATACACGATAATGTCAATTCTGGTAATTCGCTTGCGGTATTTTGTTTATCTTCGTTGTATATTCATCAATAAGATTTTTTAGTTTAGTTTGAAACTCAAGGATTTGATCATATCGATATTGTTGGACATTCATTATAATATTTACTTAAATCAATTAAAAATTTAACGTAGTATGGCATTGATGCTCGAGCTAAATTACCACTGACAGTGGTTATTGTAAATGTTTCCATGGCACCCTTATCTATTATTACACTTGCAGTATTAATTCCCGTAGTAGTTGATATATTAAACTGCAACGGCGAAATCAGAATCAGTCTATAGATATCCTTGACTTCAGCGGTAATATTATTGGTATTATTTTGAGGTGTCCAAGCGAAATATCCATGATGTGTCGAGTACACGGTATTGATATTTTGTTTATGTGATATTTTAATTTTATCAAGCCGGGTCGCGATAGCAGGAAAATCACTAACGATATTGCCCTGTGTTTGTTTAATCGTATCAATATTTGTTTTAATATCATAAAGCTTCATTGGTACAGTCAACGGAGTACCAAAGAAATTAATTATCCATGGTTTCATCCAATTTTCTAAAATTCCTACCGAGGTTTCCAAACACGCCTACATGAATATCATATATGGCTCGCAGCGTTGTTAGTTTATCATCAGTGGTTTTATGCTCACCATATATCGTTGTTAGTTTATTGTCTAATACATCTACATATTTTTTTGTCACAGCATCAGTATCCAATGTTGGATTACCATGTGCGTTATTTTATTAGAGTTCATGTCGAGAACTCCTGTCATTGTGTCACCGGATGTTTTTTTTCGGTTGTTGATACTATCTATCACAGTTGGAAAAAGAACTCATGGTTTAATCTAACCGGCGGAATCAAACACCGCTAAGATATTTTCTTTTACTGCATTAATTTTAACTAGAATATCATTCAGAGAAACATTATTCGTTTTAAATTTCCCTTGTTTGTCTTGAAATACGACTATTTCGATTGGATCCACACTTGCGAGGTTTAATATCTCGGATATTTCATCTTCGATTATTTTTGTTTTACAACTCTTGTTGCAGATATTTCACCCGTTGTTTTTTTTCAGGCTTGAGAGAGCTCTCACGTAAATATCAATCATTCTATTTTAAGATCTCTCTAAAAAGCCATTACTCTTATATTCGTGTACGGTTTTATGCGGAGGTTTAGGTGATGATGATACATCGCTAAGTACATGTATTACTTCTTGGCCGCACATGGTGGGTTGGTCAATTTCTGTGTTCGTAGCGTGGGACACCAGATCGGTATTTTTAATTGATGTATATAACGCATAAATTCTTTAGGTGGCGCTAACCCGTAAGAATCAAAATAAATAATTCCACGTGGATCAATCGCGTATACAACCCAGTGAGTTCCAGGTCCTGTGCTGTTATCGAGATTAATGATACCGGTTTCAGTGCTGTTTTTGGTTGTTGTTTTAGTTGTTAGTTGGATTCGATTGTAACATTTTAATCTGACAGGAGTCAGAGTAACACTAACATAACTATATGACATTTTATTTAATACGAAATTGATCTAATTGTCTACATGTTTTCATGTATTCTATTGGAGCATCAACTATACTCATTCGTCCACCAACACCTTCGAGTAGCATTGATTTGTCACTGAGAATGACGGCAATTGCTCTATAATTAGGGATATAGTGGGGCTGGAGCAACCGGAAGAGTTACACGACCTTCGACGTTTATGTCAACGACGGATTGTCTAGTTAAGTCAAGATTTCCAGTGAAAAGTAATAAATCGGATATAGGGTTTTAAAATCTAATTGTGATATTTGCAGACCAGTATATACATTTTGATCACGTACCATAAATGTCAGCAAACGATGATAAGTGCGCGCTATTTTATTTTCTTCGTAGTCAAGTAAAACATTCATAGAAGGTTTCTGTTGACCGTTTATTTTTAGCGTGACTTCGTTAACACTCAGTTGATCTAATATCACATGGCTACGCTCCTTAGAATTTAATTGCGTATAATCCTGTAACTAAAAAAATATATGTCGAGGCGCAGAAACACCCCGGTTTGATGTAACATGCCATGAAAATTCTCCATTAATGTTACTCTGCAGACTAGCTGTTGCTGTTGTTAGCCATGACAGTAATGATTTACCACCTACACTCATAAATGATAGTAATTTTTGATTTGCGACGACTGATGGGGCCATTACTGCCATCCATAATGAGAGTTTTGTTACTGGCATCCATAATGAGAGTTTTGTTATATTTACTTTACCATCAGGAACACCAGCATGTCGCCAGATTGCATCATCATCATCATCTTTTTGCACGAGGACAACTGTGTTTAGCTCGAAAGATAACTTTTCTAACCTTTCTACAAAATCCAAATATATGATGCAGTGGAATCGCCGCACATGATAATAATCTATGCGGTCCTTGCAACATTGATACACGTGTTGCAAATCCTAGGTTATGATTAGGATTACTGTTAATAATCATATTCTCGGCATCAACATTAGCAGTATTAGCAGGATTTCTCGGTTGTCTTATAATTATGATCAACATTATTAGTAATATCCTTAGCGAACATCATAGATGGTCCAGCCGATCTTATATAATCATCAGAAAATCTCGCTAACGCCACTATTGTTGTGGCGCTATCAACATCTTTTTCATTAAATTCAATTTCTCTATTATCAGTCATATATGTAGCGCTAATAAATAATGCCATAGTATCATTATTGCCGAAATCAACTCGGAGATTTGCGTCATATGGCGTATTAAGTGCAACATCTCTTACAAGTTCTTCTTCTATTTCAATAACTGCTTCAGCGGGTAAAAGGTATTTACTTGTATCATGAACTTCAAGTTAAATTCTCCTTAGCTTATTTGGTTGTATTGGTTTATACCCATAGAACGGATAATTATTTAAAGAATCATATTTGAGCACCTTGGCATCCATATCCAATGCTGGGTCGGTTGAAGATTTGAACATTTTATTATATATTTCTCGATCTAAATCGCGATCTCGATGACTTTTGTAAGGCCACGTCACGCTATCATATTTGCAGTAATATTTCCCTGAGCATCAAATCCTTCATTTATTCGCTCTGATATTTTTTGATCCACCGCTTTGTTTATTATTTTAGTAACACTTGCAGGCATTTTCTCCGTAGATGGTAGTTTTCCCGGTGGTGCATTGTTTCGTCGTCGAATCAGCGTGATTAGTTTTTGCTTGGCCGCGGCAAATGCTTTACCGGAAACATCACCAACAGCGCCAATACCCTTATCACGAATAACATCAATAGCTTTCATCGATAATTGTTTTGCGAATGGTGCTATTTTTGGAGCAATCCTTGCAAATAAACTTTGAACAACATCACCGAGTCCATCTCCATAATAAATCTTAACAGGTAATCGTTAATTTCCTACGTAGGTCATGGTTGGTTTGTTGTGGTTGTAGTGTATGATCATCTTATCTAATTATTATTTATCTACTCGCATGACTAATTGTCACGGACAATCAATCACTGATGACATTAGTCACTCTGGTAATCATCAACAAGTTCATCGATAAATTCTCGATATACACCGATTTTCATGATACCACCTTCAATTGGTCGTAGGCAGATATCAGCGGCTTCATTAATTAGTTCCGGTGAGTTATTTCCAGCTCGTTTACCCCCTATGAGAATTTCTAATCGTGCTATGTCGGTGAGAATATTATTAGGACAGGGAACAAGGCCACTGCCATGGGTTCTAGAATGAGAACATCCCTCACCACTACTATAACCAGTTGCGCCTTGCATATCGCGAGATACTTCACCCCGTTATCTTGTCAAGTTCTTGAAGATCAACATCATCTAGTATTTCTTCCTTTTGAGATGAGAAAAACTCTTGCCTTGTAGATTTGTCTTTTACATTGCGATTTTTGCTGTTTTAATATTTTTCTTTTTTGCTGTTTTAATTCTTCTCTTCGCTGTTTTTGTTCCTCCATTTTTTGTCGTCGTATGTCTTCTTTTTGCTGCTGTAGTGTTTCTCTTTCTTGCTCTTTAGTGTTTCATATTTATTATATGCTTCATCTACCGCACCGAGATATCCTATGTACAGTCCACTTGTATTAACTCGGCTGATTTTATATTTAATTTTATAAATTACATCAGCCCAGTGTTGCATATCTCTGATATATTTTTATGTCCTGGTTTCAACCTTTTATTTTTATCGTAATATCTCGTAGCAACAAAACCGCTCCGGTGGCCTAGTGGTTAGAGCGTCCGCCCCGGAAGCGGGAGGTCGTCGGTTCGATCCCCGGCCGAGTCATACCAAAGACTTACAAAAATGGTACTAACAGCTGCCTCGCTTGACGCTCAGCATTAACAGGTTAGTGTTAGGACTGGTCGGCCTGGTGTCAGGATAATGTGACTGGGTGAGACATAATGCTACATGTCTGCGGCATGATGTCTCAGTGCTCGACATCACTATAAACTGCCTCACTGCAGACATCGTAGCGATATGACTGAAAAATTGTTAAAGCTACGTTAAAAATCCTAATCAAACAAACAAGCAATCATAGCAACAAATTCGATAAAATCCCTTGCATCACTTTTCTCGATATATGCTAAAGTTTCATCGGTAAATTTATTACGTAATTTTTCGACAATTTCTTCATGGTTTTTTTTGGTTCTTTCGGACCAGATTGAACTTCTGCCCTACCAGAAAGCTTTTGTAAAAGTTCTGATGTTTGTTTAGTTTCTGTTGCTATTCTTTTCAGTTCAGGCAGAACACCTTTCTTTGTTTCTTCCTCATCTTCTTCTTTTCCATATATAACCTCTTTAGTTGTTGTAGTAAGAGGTTTGAATAATTGTTCAGCACCTATTGCAAAATCGACTTGAGCTTCTTCCTGTCGCTGTTGACGTTTTTGTCTGACAGAATCTCTCACGGGGATAAAATCACTTTATTTTCTCTAATTGCTCTCGAGCTAGTCTAGCTGTTAACGATTCTCAAACCATTATTGTTATATCATATGATTTAATTAATAAGATCTAACAAAACCACGACAACAAATATGCGTCTGTGTTTCGGTTTCGTAACAGGCCTTGGTTTGGTTTTGACATGTGTTTTTTCGGTTTTGAGAAAGCCTTAGAGAAACAGACATCAAACATTGTTTGATTGAATTATAATTCAATTAGAGATTGTCCGTCTCGCTCTCCATACTACTAATAATTTACGGAGATGGATTGTGAAATTTTGTTCGAGGGTTATTCACTAGAATGGCTCCAAGAGTTTTACCACTTGCAAAACAATTATCGATGAAAACAATTAGTGTTATCCGTGATAAGGCTAATGGCGATGTTGGTGATCTCGCCAGGAAAGCTTTTCTACAATCAAGGATAGATTAGTAAGATTAATACATAAACCTCAAACAATCCAACCTGTAAAATGTCTGGCAGCGGGTATCAGTAAGGTAGTAAATCAAACTGCAAATAAAAAATAAGCAGAGTTGGCTGGGATATCTGAGGCATAAAGAAAAAACAATATTACTGCACATTTGGTAGCAGGATGTGGTCTTCATTTTAGACGATAATCAAGTATAATACAATGTTTGAATACGTGTCCAATTCCGCGTTTGATATAAATGAACTGGTCCCGATAAATACATCTCTGCGTGATTTTCAATATTATTCATACGACTCGAAGACACCTGATTCAAGTGGGAGAAGCGAACTTCAAATTTTTGATAATGTTAGATACATCCTACCCTCTGAGGGTATTATCGAAATTACCAGTCAACATTTAAAAACCGATAATACCAATTATGATGAAGATAATCAAATCGGTTTAGTTAATAATGGAATTATGGCGCTGTTTAACAGTGCTAGATATTTTATCGACGGAATAGAAATTGAGGGGATTCATGAAAATGTTGATATCGCGATGACTATACTAGGTTTGGAGTAATATTCCGATGATTATACAAGAACATTTGGTCCGTCGATGATGTTCGCTAAGGACATAATTGATTGTCCATGTAATGCTCAATATAGTATAAGGCGACGACAAACAAAAAACATATTGCTGCTGCAGATGTCTCCGATGTTAAAAGTTTTATTATTAATACTAATCCTGATTTCAACATAGGAGTTATAACGCGTAAAACGATGTTAAATGTTAGAAGTCAATTTTCATGAGTAATTCCACTATTTCATATATTCGGATTTTGCAGAGATGTTAAAAAATGTTATATTCGGTGCACAACATACAGTTGTACTCAATATAAAACCCGATGATAATAATGCAATCTGGAGACAGCATAGATTTGCCGCTGGTAGGTAATGTTAACAAACTCTCATTGTGGATACCCGCGATGACTCCATCAAATGCAACAGAATAGCGACGAGATTTTTTTATGGAATCAGGTGGTCAATCACTGATATCATGGTTGACGATGACTACATCTAGTTCTCCTGGTCATTATGCTGAGTTATTGGCATGGTAGATAGGAACAGAAAGCGGATTATCAGATACGAGACATATTTTCGTTGCGTTTATAGAAACGGGAGACTAGGTAACCAGGAGAGAAACCCTACTAAATTTTGACGATAATAATGTTGCACGGGTGTATCATCGTTTGATGACATACTTAGGACGAGATTTATATTTTGATATTCGGTTGTCAATATCTCAGCGTGATTTCACAACACTTTATCCAATTTACTATATTTCACTGGTACATCTAGATCTATATCGACAGTCTACTCTTGATGTGAGATTTAAAACAAATATTAGTACTTAAACCGCTGCTGATTTAAAGCAATTACTGTCATTCTCAGTGATAAATCAATGTTACTCGAAGGTGCTGGTTGAAGAATGAAAATCGTTGACACACCAGTAGAAAACATGTAAATGTTTTCCAAACACATGTAGACAATTAGATCAATCTAGTATTAAATAAAATGTCATACAATCACATTACTGTCACTCTTGCGAAGAAATTGTAATCGAAAAATGTGAATACATGTGGTGCAAAAATAACTTTAAAGCGAGGTCAGATTGCTAACGGTGGAATGAATAAACTATCGTTGACTAAATCTCAATTTTACCATTTTAATAAAGGGTTCAAAGCAATCACTGGTGTTCAGTTTGAATTTACTCCCTCCGCGGTCAAACATATGGTTAAATCAGGTGTAATATTTTCTCTGTTAGCCGCGTGACCAGCATTGATAGCTGCTTCGGTTCCTGTTGTTGCCAAAGCTGCCTTATTCGGTGCTGTTGGATCTGCTGCTGGAATGGCACTAAAGAAAGCTACTGGACGCGGATATAATAAAATGTCTTAGACTACCAGGAACCTATTTAGGAAGGGGTCTAAGACTATCAGAAACTTACCTGAGTTAGATTTTCCCCCGATGTCACATTTTGATTTAATCGAAGCTGCCAAAACTCACAAAATAAAAATTGTCAGAGGTGTTTTTATGACAGATCAATTACCAAATCAACCATCTAATACTGAAACCGGTATTGTTGATCTCGATATTAACACTGGACCTAGAACTCACTGGGTCGAGTACGCGATTGACCGACGCAGAATTATTTATTTTGACTCCTGTGGTTTAGCACCATCTAAAGAATTTCTAAAATATATATCGAGATTAAATATTCCAATCTGGTATTCAACGTTGCCTACACAGACGATGACCGATACTCCGATATGTGGCTGAGAGGTTATTAATGTCCTCGACGCTGTGTCAAAATCATCCAAACCACCTCATGAAACCGTACATGAATATACCAGCGATATTTTGTAAACAGATCTTAAATGTATATATACTGGTAGATATATAGAGAAGAAAACATGAAGGTGCTTCAATCTAGGTTGCAAAGAAACTTATCAACGATGAAATGTCTAAAAAATGAAACTTAGTGGACGTATCGCCGGAGTAAATGGTTGTATTTTCAGATCGACAGGGTAAATTGAAAACGATTAATGTTTCCTTAAATGAAATTTTTTTTTAAAATCAACGGAGTAACAGAAAATTCTATCGCGTCGTGTGATTAAACTAACAACAATGTCATCAACAAGATTTAGCACCGATGATAAATTAAAAACTAAAAACGCTACGATCCGAATATGTTGCTCACATAAATCAATGTACAGGTGTTCAAATTTTTTAAAAAGATTGATAAAACTGTTTGTTATTTCTATGGAAGTCTTCCAGCAATCCATATGAAACTCGTTGATATTAAAGTTACCGATGATAACTAACAGAGTTGCGATTTGATTATGATGAACATATAAAACAATTTACAGGTCTCCGTAGAAAGTTTTAGAAAAACCGAAGAAACCGTAGAAGACTTTTTAGTAAACAACAATTGGTCCCTATGAAACTCGCCGATATTAACACATATATTGACACGATTAAAAAAACTAATGAGGATATCGTCGCTGATTTTCCTGATATGGCCGCGAGACTCGATAAAGTTAAAATCTCTCATGGGAAAAATATCAATAATGTGTATTCGATACATCATGAATCCTTCGCTTGGACACCTCAAAATAGTTTAATTGTTGTTACCGCGGAAGTCAAAGGTATTTATAGATTAGCCTTAGTTTCACCTGTAGAGTTTTCCGTGAAAACAGATTCATCTATCTGGGTTAATACTACAAGTGTAATAATAGATAAAGGAGTCACTAATCAATTTACGATAACTACTAGCAGTGATAAAATCGCCCGAGAGTCAATTACATGGTAGGTAGAATTTGTAATTGATTTAAGTAAACATTATACTTCGATAATTGACCACTCAGCAGTATAGATGCGGTCAAGTGCGCGAGTTACAAACTAATCTAAAGAAATCTCGTTGATGTATATCAAACGAAGGTGAAGAAATATCGCAGACGTATTACCCGTATTGGTATAATAGTGTATTTGGTTGCAGGTGTTATTGCTGGAACCAGTGCATTATTATCATCCATAACGATGGTCGATCTTGTAGTTCTCAGAATATGTATTTCAACCGCGGTGACGATCACAGTAGTTATCGAGATCATCACAAAAAATACCATCGTGTAGTCAAAGTAAATTACACGATTATACGGTTAAATTACATAAGGCGTCAACCACGTATTCTCTAAAATCAGCGGTAATAGCATCTAGCCTCGATGAAATGGTAATATCCGATAATGAATTTCTCCGCGATGGCTAATATTTATGATTCCGCGATGTCAAAATTCGAAAAACATAATATTGATTATAATGTCACTGACATCGCCACAAGAAAGAATTACTTCAGCGAATAGTTGAGAATACAAACCTGGCGAGAACAACAATCATATCAGTAACGGCAAATAAACCTGAATTCAGTGTAGATTTTCCAACTCCGATTCCGACAAAAGAAATCGCAATTACTCAATTACGAGTTTATTATAGTTGCCTCAATATCCGATCAAAATCGGTCGCCTGTAAAGCACCTAATAATAATTTTGTGTTTGCGAATAAAGATAAACCTGATTCTACTTCCGACTGGCAGATTATATATCTTCACAGGGGGAGTTATCAAATGGAACAAATCAACGATGAAATCAATCGCACAATAAAATCTCTCACAGTTCACGAACCGTCGCTGTCAACCGCGATCAAGATAAATTCTCCCGCGTACGCCGTGGATATATATATATATATATATATATATATATATATATATATATATATATATATATATATATATATATATATATATATATATATATATATATATATATATATAACTCATCCATCAGAAATATATTAGGATGGCCTGAAGAATCAACATATGGGGAAACACCGCGTCCACTTGAACCTAAAAAACCTGATCACACCACGGATGTAAAAAAAATTAACATATCAATCAACTAATATACGATATCAAGTATGTTAATATACAAATTCGTGATTTAATAATAAAATCTAAATTGTCTAGAACATATGATAATACTGAATGGTCTAATGAAAATATGATCTTTCTAGATCAAAATGAAAAACTTAACAACAATTACCGAGATTTGTAATACCAATATTTGCAACCGAACAGATAAAAAAAATCAGTCGATGATCTCATCGATGAATTATTTCCTAAGATACTCGACTCTTGGGGGAAAATATTACCGCTAGCCACTATTCGCATATACAACAACGACCCAGATGGAACCGGTAGACACGTCTAACCGGGTAACGCTGATATGACCTCGGTGATCGCAGTAAATCTATCATGTGATATCATCGACGGAAGTTTAGAGCGCGAATACAGAATTATCAAATGAAGTACAGCAAGGATATATTCTCTATGCTTTTACCCCTCAAGTTCTTCCTGGAAGTATGAAAGTGCAGGTGCCGATTTATCCAGTATATTTAAAATATAGCAATCCTTGGATATAATGTTTTTAATAAAAAAAACTAGTCGATCAAAATTTTAACCTGATTGATTTATCTCAGGAACAATTGCAGATCACTCTTGATGTAAAATCCTAGGATAATTAAAATTATAAAGATACCATCACGGAAAGATATATATCCATGATAAATAAAAACTCGAAGACGCGATCAGATACATTTTCAAAAATCATCACGGCAATTTTAATATAGTCATCGATGAATTTGGCGACGAGTGTTTTCTAGAGACAACATCAACTAGATCAACTTCAACGGGATCATGTTACTATGATCTCATATTCCAGAGATCGGATTTTAAATTAAGCTCATTCGTGAATTTCCCGTGAACAAAGCTTTGACATTTTATCAGAGAAATTCTATTTAATTTTAAATAAATCTAATTTTTCGTAAATAAAATCCTTGAAAAAATTAGCAATTGCCATATTTACTATCCATAACTGTTACCGTGATATTTTTTATTTTATAATTATCACTGTAATTTCTATCCAGTAATTATCGTCGTAATTTTTTTTGTTCATGTAAATATATGAGTACTCCAACCTACTTTTCCACGAAGACGAAAAAAATCATTGCCTTTCATGGTGTTAAAATAAATCTTGAAGTTGCCAAATGTTACATATATTTTATTTGAATCATTTAATTTTGTTTGTCAAATTCAAATTTGACATATTGGGTTTACAATTCGTTAGTTGGGAGAGATTTTCTAGAAATGGATGACCTATATACTTTACAAGTAAACAACAGATGTTAACCTCATTTTCTGACCTTGCTTCAGATTGTAAACAAGCTTCTGAAATGATTGGTTGATTCCAAGGACATTAGAGCTTTATTTTAAAAATGATTGGTTGATTCCAATTACAAAATGGAATAAAGTATAAACATCTTTCTAATTTAGTTGGGTCCTACGATGTTTGCGTGATTTCTTGAACGTGAGATTGTTCTGAGATTCTGGAAGGTCGTGTCCCCTTTCTTGTTTACGTAAAAGCAGGTATATAAGTGATGTTTTGGAGCGAGATATTTAGTAGAAGTTGGGCTTTTATAATATTAAGTTGTGTCTTCTTTTTTAGTTATTTTTAATTACCGTGTACTGGAAATTGTGTCAATTCGTTTGGAGTAAGATGAATTATTTTATTATTTATCTGGAAAAGAATATGTGCTCATAGATTTTCATTAACAAGAACTGACTAAATCACGTGACATCGTCGTCCATATTGGATTACATCATCAAAATTCGAACCGGGAACTATTAGGACATTTTATTATCAGAACTCTTGCAAGTCCACTAGTGGATTATATTGTGAATTCTTTTTGGATGAATTTTTGGACTTGATTCTCTAAAACCGTAAGTTTATTTATTTTCTTTTATGAAATATTTGTACTCAATAAATTGTTTGTTAAACTTTACAAGCTTGTTATTTTCACTTCTTTCTATGTTGCTTCTTATTCGAACCTAAGCACTTAACACAACGAATACGAAATCTGATTATCATGGTTATATAACATATGCAGTCTTGATCCGATGAGCGCTGTTACTGAAAGCAAATCTGAACAACTCTGAGAGGCTCAACGATAATATCAAGCTAGTATGCGAAACCTCCGTGAAGATATCGCCGGGCTAAACAAATAAAATCGCGAAGTTGAAATCTCATCGAGATCAACTACAGGTCACAGTAGAAAACAATCAGGCTGAATACGACGAATTAACAACTATCAACGAAAAAAAATAAGAATAAACATTAGAGGAATTACAAACAAGAAACGAAAAATGCAAGAACGCGATTGCGAAATCACAAAATGACCACGCTACGTTATTAGATCTTTATAAAAGACTTAGTGCTGATAATAAAAAAAAATGAAAACTAAAATAGATCGGGAAAGAATAAATAAAACGCAGTGATTTTTATATATTTCCTCCTTTCGTTAACTGAGAAACATTTTTTTTAAATTCTGCGGCGTTTTCATCCATGAGAGCTTGTTATTTAAAAATGTCAGTGGTACGTCTAAAAGTCTCTTTCATGATTTTTGACACCTCGATCAAACACCCATTGTTATCTTTATTTTCATAAATAATCCTATTTCGTTCCCGGGTGATAATTTTTATTATCCGGTATTCAGATTTATGTTCTCTCGCGGTGGTAATTTTTCATACTCGTCGGCGATAAATTTACTAGTAAATATTTTACTATCTTGAAGATTTTTTTATTTGCTCATGTTCATTCTTCAACTCGGCGATACTTTTGTTATTCATTGTATAATTCATTCGTTTAAATGTTCATCTTGATTGATACTATCCTCAAATGATCTTTTTGTACTACTTGCTGCATCAAACGTGGGAATTAATTTACGATTGAGGGATTTAGTAGTTTACACAATTGAGCAATCGCGTGAATATTATAATACTCTGTGACGATTACAAAATTGCTCTGTGTTGTAAGTTTCCTAAAGATTTTCCATTCCAAGATTAACGCTAAATACGTACACTCTTGTTCATGTTCGTACCCGTGTTCGAGAAGAGTCGACTTCTCGTGATATTTTCCCGGATAATCATCATCGTTCGTGTTGGCGACGATTTCGGATAATTGTTGATTTTGTAATCTCGACTCCCCGGCGGTTCGGCGATAATATTTTACACTGTGCATTTTAGCTAATTTCTCCGGGTTATCATTTTGAAGTTTTTTTCGCGAGCGTTTAAATAATTGAAGTTGTTCGGTAATCGCTAATATAATTTCGCCGTTCATCTATTAATTTTGCATAAATTGTTATTTTTGCATAGTCAAAAAATCTCGGGAATATAAATGACACTCGTTGGTTAATTTGTTTCGAGTAGGTTGTTTTGATTACATCTTTAGCGACTCGTCCCACAAATGCAGGATAAATATCGAAGTATTCAGCTGCAGAGTATATTGGCTGAAATTCAATAATTTCATTATCCATAAATGCAGTTACAGGTCTTCGTCGATGATTTTTACTTTTTTGAGGATTCGAGTTAAGAACATTTTCACGCAGGGTAACAGCTCTCAAGTTGTCTATGCGGCTGTCAAGAGGATTTCGGTTAATATGACCAACGACTAAACCCATACTTATTGGCCCATTAAAACACTCGTAGATAAGTCTATGAGTGGTACGAGGGGTTCTACTGTTAACAGTAATTAATATATAACCATTATTATTAATCCAACCGCGTTACTTTTTTTACAATGTCTAACGGTTCCATCACGAGACGCTTCGTAGTTTTTGTAAATAAAGTTTTTGTCAATAAGATGAGAACGATATTCGTGTTGGCTCATTTATCAAATATATATTTATTTGTCTAAATCGTTAAATTTATTAATTTGATCATTGAGAATTCGTATATTTTTGGTCTTGAAGTTATGGATGATACATTCCTTGTCATAATACTGCTTAAGCTCTCTGTAACCTTTACCGACACAGCGGATACATAACTCCATTTTTCCTCATACGCCAACACCTCAAACGATACAATGTTTTGGCCCTGTGCTTCCTCGTCGTACACTTTGTATATGATACCCACATAACTTTTTTCTTCAGAATTTACCACAAGAAGTTGTAGATCCTATCATTAACCATTTGCAGTTATTCATTATATATATATATATATATATATATATATATTCTATTTAAAAATTTGTTTTAATTATAATAATAAAAGTAGTTTCTAAAATTACTCATATAACTCCGCCTAGGCAAAGGAAAGATTTTGACTTAGATTGTCGAATAAAACCTCGGGGGTGGAAATAACAAAATCAAGGAGTGTATAAAACAGGCATAAATATGTTTGGTCGACGTATTTTACTCCTTACTACGATGCGACTATGACAGATAGCCGAGCCGCGGAAATGTTATCCAGGATGTATCTCGAATCACATCGATATTTTATCCAGGTAAAATATGTTACATTTTCTCAATGACGACGAGGTAAACTTTCTAAACAGCGAGGATGGACAGTTTATAATAAACGCGAACTTGTGATGAAATAAAAAAAGAAATACGTGATCATCAACACAAAAACCAAACCTGGATTAATATCCGGGATTGACAAATCGTATTACAATCGAGCGTATCCGTGAAATGTAGTGATTTATTGTGTTTTTCTGATAAACACACCTGATATTAATAAACTTTCTCTAATGAGAGTTTCATCGGTGTTCAACTGTGTAGCTGAACGAGTTATCGAACGTATCAATAATACAAAACGGGGAAGTGGTTTAATTGCGTTGAGATTTTCTAAGATATAAATGGGCGGAATCGGTTAATGATACTGGAGATTCAATAAAAGATGTTATCGAGTTAGATAATTCTTTTCTTCCGATAACCATATAAACTGTTAACGGAGAGGTATCATACAATTCGAATTAAAAGTCAAGAGGCGCTCCAATTGGATTCATCGATCATAATTCACACGCGTTAAGTAACTCCATGAGAATATTTCAGCGAGATCGAGTAGTAAAATATTGCTCATGAAATATATTTGATTGCATCCACGAGATAAATAAAACCGATCCGGTATCAGTGTCGTTATTTAAAAGCGTCGAACCGGGAGTATACGATCAATTCGTAAAACCCAACGGGGAATTATACAGGATAGAATCACTCCACGCGGAAATGAATAAACTCGCGATGAAATATTCGAACGACGTAGAAGAATTATTGAGTAATTGTTTCACCGTTCCTTCTATCGCAGCTCATTATGCCAGGAAAAAGAATTCATGAAAACCAACTTGATTTAAATTTCTCTATAATGTAAAGTTAAGTTGTGAAGAATACGGCAAAGTTGGATTGTGGAATACCGCTTATGACCTCAACGAATATATCCCGGTTGATATGATCGCATGTTACCCAGGAAGTTTTATCGGGTATGGATCGAGCAGTGAATATTTTGCACGGTTTGTCATCCTACTCATGGAATGACCAGAGTTTCTATAAACGGACCTTTACCTGAATTTGATTTAACGGGATTCGCTCGTGTGACATCGATTAACCTCGTCGAAAACCTTCACCCGATCTGTTATGTTTGGTTTGATAGACATTTGCTCAGAAGATAAATATGTTCCGATAGTATCACTACGATATATGGTCGAATGTAAAATGTTGACATCGTTGTCTATTTGCGAGGCAATTATATCGTATCAGAAGCTAACTTCGGTTTGGTTACCAACTCCTGATATAACCTCCGGAGATTATCAAGAGAGTATCGACGAGGAGAAAATGGCAAAGGATCTTGGCAGAAAACTAATTGGTAAATTTACTCAAGGTGGATCGTGTGATCACAAGCGACGTTATATACACGATTGATTTTAGATGATGCCGAACATGATTTTATAATCGCGGATACGACAAAGAATGGTACCCTTATATTTCGATATGATGCTAATTTATCCAACGATGAAAATATCCGAACATCGTTGAATATTTTGACGGTGAATCACCGCAATACATCCATTTGAGATCTTAAATTATTTTTTTTATTATTATCAATTATAAACAGATTTTCTATCATCGCGGTCAGAGTTGCCACATATTCATATTACTTTAATGGAGAATATATTGAATCTGTAAAAGAATGCACAACCGGGGACGAGTGGGGAACATGGAGGATAAAACAGGATACACTACGCGGATATTACAGATCAGCTGATGTTCCCATCGAGGTTAATTACCGTGGAGAGACTATCATAATTGTCGTCGGCGCCGTCTGTATACGATCCTATATCCAGACTCAAGAATGTATATTTGAACGCACCAGGAGGATGAGGTAAAACAACTGGAGTTATCGAGCTACTGGGAGCGAATTCTGACATGATAGTATTAACACCCACGTATAGACTCGCAAGAAAGATAATAAAACGAGGGATAAACACTTGTACGTATCACAGTTTCCTTCGGTGGAAAGGCGATGCTTGGACTCCTGATCGCTTGGGTACCAAATATATTCCTCGGATTATTATGTGGGATGAATATGTACAGTGCCATTGAATAAATTAAAAACATTCTTCTAATGGTTGTTAACGAAAAGCACCTCTGTGATAATGTGCGGTGATCACGGCCAACCACCGCCGTTTACAGGATTATCTCCTCACGAGTAGCTGAAAGCTACTGTAAATTATAATAAATAAATTACTACGATCATATATCACTTGATGAATCATTAAAACTATTAAAAGCTTCAATAACATTACAACCTGATAGAATATAATGTGAAATAACACGTACAATAATTACTGAAACCTCCTTCGTGGGTTTTCGGGATACGTGGAAACAGTCCGATTTTATAATCGCAGTAGAAAAAAGTCAGAGATGCACTTCAAGTAAAATTATTTGAAATACATGAAAATAAATTTTCGATGGATCCAGTTCCGTTGTGTTATAAACCAGTTGATACATGACGACAGAACATCAACGTTGATATCCATGGGAAAAAAGAGAGACAAAAACTCGTACTAAATGATATTGTACTAGTTGATATTGACGTCGTAGAAGATACGTTGAGTGCTGAAAAATCTCCTTGGAAGTTAGGGCACGCGATGAAAATACATTCATCTCAAGGTGATTGTTTGGATCATCAATGACCGCATCGAGTGGTCAAATTTAGTTTATTTAGCAGTATCTCGAGCTAGAAAATTAAATCAACTTCAAAGAGTTGTTATAGATTTTAAGGAAATAGTCAACGATGAAATCTCAACGATAAAATCTTCATCATAATAGAAAACAATTAACAGATGTAAATGGATTGATAAAAGAAATAATAGACAATTTGATCTCGACATTGGATTTATTATCAATTTAAAAGATCAACATGATAACCACTGCGCGAGTTGTAATTGTAAAATACTATGGAACTGGTGGGATATAGATCCACTACAAATTACCATAGATATAAAATATAATAGACGCGGTCATACCCGAGATAGTGTACCGCTGGCCTGTCTTGAATGTAATCAACGTCGTTGTGCTAGTTAAGGTCTCGTGGTGGTAACTGAGTATCATCGGGGAACACCTGTAATTGTTTACGTGTAAATCAACGCTGGGGAGCAGTTGGTCTATTTTTAGATGTGACAACATTATATCTATTATGCGTGGTTACACTCCACATAGGATCAGTTGATGTTTTTCTACCACCTTTAAGCTCACTGGGTTCATATAAATACATCAATGTAACGTTACGCGGCTACGCTGAACAAATTACGCTTGAGTACATTTATATATTTTTGTTGTGATCGCGATAACAGGTTTCATATTGATCATCTGAGTAATTTCATTATTGAGCGCGGTTATCACACCGGGTAATCTTACAACCTATTCACGTGCTCGTTTATTTTCGATGAATTCCCTCGCGTATTGATATCCAAATATCCGGTCTGTAAGCGTTCGATTAAGTCGTTCAACGATTACCTGATTGCGATGAATTGCAGTATGACCTCCTCTGATAGCGGTTACATGCTCTTTCATCGTTGATGATACCTCACCTTGAAACTCTATACCGGGATCAACCTACAATAGATTCGGCCATCGCAGAGGTCCTCGTCGATAAACTCTTTTAAACGCGGAGGCAACTTCAGATGAAGTCTTAGTCATTAACGGTTCTGCTTATTTATATCAACTCGCAATATCAACTACGGTTAAATATGTTTTTGACAGTATCATGGGGGTACAAATAATATATCAGACTGATGAACTTGATTGAGGACGCTAACATCAAAAGACTCGAATTGAATCTTCTTAGGAGGAAGTAAATAAATCTGTCATATCGCTTGTCGAGATAACCAATTTACCGCGGTAACTTTTTTGACATTTGCAGCGATGGCGAGTTTACTAATAGCGGAGTTACCTTTACAGTATCCGATCGGGGAATAATAAATCGATTCCATATTAATATTAATTACCAGCACCTAATATGAGCTTACTTTTCATAGCAGATTTTATTAACTAGGAAGCTAATGTTTCTATGAACGTTTTATCAGTGATAGAATTTAACGCGTGAATTAATTTTACACCAGCGATGTGTCGATGCGGAAGATTTTCATTTTCGAATGCAACATCATGCGCGTGACAAGCTTTATCGATATTCTTTACTGGATATTCACCTGGTCGAGGTTGATCTTGATTATCAAGTCGGATATCGAGTCGAGTTCCAGGACCGCAGTAATTATACCCCGGAAGGTGTTTTTCCTCTTTATATTTATACCATGGAGCTCCAGGAAGTTTTGTTAACATGGCGGCGATATCACCCCCAGTTCTTTCTTACTGACAAATCTAAAAATAATTATACCACACTGTGTAAATTTAACAGTGATAGCATCTAGGTTAGTTTTTGTAACAACAGGAGTTATGTCACTCGTTGGCGTACGAGTTTTACATTTCACACAATATAAATCCATATTTATGTATGTTATATCTAATGGAAATTACTGACTTTTCTGGGACAAAACGAACCTATTAAACATCATGCGATGTTACCAAATACTATTCGAACGATTATAACCGGACCATCTGGAAGTGGCAAAACGCAATTGCTACTTAACTTGATAATTAAATATATGAAATTTGATAAACGTTTTGGTAGCTCCGAGTGTAGACGATCAACGTTGTTATGAAGTGTTTAAAGATTTTATCGAAAGTGCAAAATCGATAAGCGATGAAGATGTTGTTGAATTTAGCGTTGAGGATCTTGATAACACCATCAACAATTTAATAGTATACGATGATGTGATGTTGGGAAGAAAAAATAAACCTGAAATTGTTTTTTTACGCGGACGATACAAGAACACTGATATGATTTATGTTACCCAGCGATATACTCAGCTCCCTAAATCAATCAGAAATAATTGTAATATCCTCGCAGTGTTTCACGGTGTCGAAACTCACACACTACAAAATATTCATCGCACCTGGTGCAGCGGCGATATTGGTTATAATAAATTTAGAAATTTCTTTAGTGTTGCTCAGGCTTACCCAACATGGATTTGTGACGATAAATATACACGATCCTCGGACAAGATATCGAATCGGACTTGATAGAATATTTGATAAAACCTAGCAACCGATTAGTGCACGACACCCCCCCCCCCGTGTGTAATTTTTTCACATGCAAGGCGCACACGTGGTCACGTAAAATAGTCTGTCATTTTGTCAACGCGCTATATAACCTAGTGATTTTATACACATACATTATCCCTATTATACATATAAAAATATGGTCTGTTTGCCCTGCCCTACTACTGCTCTTAATGAACTTACATTATGTCGTAATTTAGTATGGATAATATCTAGGGTTCGATTAAAAAAAACTACGCATTTCTCTACATACGATTTATGGAATAAACCCTTTACTAAAGCAAAAAAAGACATTAGTACAAGAGTATTTTGTTCGAGATTGATCCACAAGCCAGCCGTTGAGGGTAGAAATTATGATTTGCTAAAATTGAGCCTGAAATTGCAAATGAACATACTGTTTAAACGTCGATGATTATGACATGTTTGTTCTGATACGGGGACATGGAGTAATTCAATACGATAATCAGGCGTCTTAATGTATTTGAGTTTTAAAAAGTTTTGATTCTTTTTCTTCTAAACTGCAGACTCTCCCATCCGGTTTCAAAATAGAGAGATTTGCCTGCTAACCTTGTATTTGAGTTTTCGAAGATTTCTATTCGTGATGATGCTGTTTTAAAAATGCAGTCAAAGTGTCAGGCTCATCTGATATTTGCTGAAAGTAGTAATCATAGATGGCGATAAAAAGTCATATATTTTAGATCAATATTTCCAAAAACAAGTTCAGGAATATGTGTTATGTTTTTGTTCATGAAAAACATTGCCCCTGTTTTTTAACTTTAAGAGCCATTGCTTGGATCAATTATGCAGATTAATGAGATCCTTATTCATGACAATCTTTATTTCGGTACAGTAAGGAATGAATAATGCATAGATGAAGTCATCTGAGAGAGCTAATACGATCGGCAATGTCATTTACCTAAATTAGAAACACGATTGGCCCAAGCACAAATCCTTGCGGCACACCAACATTTATAATCATTTGTGAGGAATGAATATCGTACAATAAATAGATCATCGTTTTATATTACTTCGATAACTTTCAAGCCATTTTATCAGATTACTTAAAACATTATATTCCTTAAATTTAAAAAAACAACCTAAGTGTCAAGTCCGATCAAAAGCTTTTGATAGATTGAAAAAATAAAAATACAAGAATTTTAAGACATGTTTAGTGACTTGCATACGCTGTAATACATTTCAGTCAGCTGAAAAACAGTGGGGTTATGAATCCTGATTAATACTTGTAAAATAGTTGGAGTTCTACATAGACGTTCCCTAAAGACGGTACTTTTTTTCAGTCCGCAGATGACACAACATAAGAGATCTTCCTATACGTCCGTAAAAAAAATGTTACTGGTGGTTCTAAATTATTATTTATCTATTTATTTAGGTTATGGTGCCGATGAAGCAAGCAGGCGATCGGCTTGTGGGTATGACCTCGCCTTCCACTCCCACCTTGCGGGGACCAAGAGGTAAAAGTCGGTGAAATCTGCTTTACAAGCGTTTCATGGAATATTTTTAATCTTATAACTGTAGAGAAACGTACTTTTGGAAACATTTCCTCATTTTTAAAAAGTGTTTTTGCGAGAGGGATTTGGGACGAGTTGCGCCGGCACGGCCCTCCATTGATTCCGCCCCATATACTATTTTAAAATATAATCTGCAACCACAAATTATCTTCTGTATGTATGTTTCAAACTTACACAACCTTATGTGTTTGACTTCAAATTGTATTTTAATCTTTAGTAATCGGATTTGAATTATATTGCAATCCTCTACCACCACCCCACTCTCAGACCAATATCTGAGTGACTTATTCACAGATAATAGTAGTATATGGCATGCAATAAAGAGGATCAGGTCTGGATCAGAAGTTCATGAAAGAAAATGAAACGTTGTATTACCCTTTCTCATTTGGAATGTTATTCTTGGGTCCGAGACAGAAAAAATCTTTGTGTATTGATATATACTATGCTTCAAATTATTCAATCATTATCAGTTATGTTATCATAATAAACAGTTTTTCCTTTATGATAAACGATTGCGCAAATCCCTCTTAAATGAATTAATCATACATCCATGTTCTCAACAAATAAGTGAGTGCATGACATCTCGTACGTACGATTTTCTTTGAACCTTACTACACCTGTAACTGTGCTTAATATTAAATAACTTCTACTACTACTAATGTCGCTTAAGATTTAGATCGACATGGAAAATCATTTTGCATTTGAAGCTATTAGATTGGTGTTAACAACAGAGCAATTGGGGAGGTTGTAAAATAGTACAATAATATTTTTTTCTGTACAAATGTATCGTACATAGTGACACTGTCAAATTATACAAACGCTGTGTAATTATGTGTGTCATTTTTATTTTCTAAAAATATGTGTATAACACACGTATTTAAAGACATTTAATCATAATGGGTCTATTCATAGATAATGTTTCCAGTTCTCATTCAAACTGCTATCCCTGCCTTTAAAAAAAATCAGAAAGCTACTCACCTTTACGAAAACCCTAGAGAAATCACTGGGATAATTCTTTCTTCAACAAGAGGTCCTAAGTTCAGAAAAATAAACAACTCATAAGTAATCTTATTGTCCATTTACGTATCTGTCAACTGCCACTTTTTATTCGGGCTTATTCGGGATGGCGGCTTTAGAAGATGACAGTTAAATTACTTCCTTTCCACTTCCGAGCCTCCTACCCCAAGATACAAAAGCCAACTAAGAATTATGTAGAAACTTTTGGTAAGAATAACATTTCCTGACAAATTGTATTATATGTGTTGTTAATAACTCTCTCTCTCCCTGTGTGTGTGTGTGTGTGTGTGTGTGTGGTTCAAAGTTCTATCAAAATAAACAGGATATGTAAACCATATTTTTGTGTTAATTTATGAAAATTAATTCTGACAATTGTTAACACGTACAAGGGATAGTATCTTCCTCGAATTCCTGAAATGTGTCTGGGTTGACCCTGCTGTCAATCGATTCATCTGTCTACTAGACTACTATCCTTACATGATTGCTAAAAGAATTTAGTAACCTATACACACTTGGACATCTGATCTTCGTTTAGAAGAATTATAATGTAACTTTAAGCATCAGAATCTGGAAGAAAATTAGGTTACGTTCATTTTTTGAAATGATAACCAATTAAACAATCACCGTCTTGTAGGAGCAGATAAAGGTCGTCTGTGGTAGAGGCAACGAAAGAATAATATGGGGACTAAAGTGGGTAATGATTCATCAATTCTTTCAAGATGAATCATTTCAGTGGCCATAACTTAAAAGTTATTTTGAAACATTAAACCAGTTACATTAAAGTGTTTGGTGATAAAACATCAGTGCATTCTGTTACTTAATATCTATCTCCAAAATGTAAAGAATGCTTTCCTTATTCATTAGTAAATTTCTTCTGAAAATGCAATCTCTTTTAAATATAAATAAATAAATAAATAAATAAATAAATAAATAAATAAATAAATAAAAATCAATAATAAATAAATAGATCAATAAATCAATAAATAATAAATAAATAATAAATCAATACATAAATAAAGCAATTGATAAATCAATACTAAATAAATAGATAAATAAAAGAAAATAGTAAATGGCAAATAAAGTTGAAGAACATGTCAAACTTATATAAAACTTGAACAACACATTTCAAAACTATGAAGATATCTAATCATATATATTGTACAGAGGAAACTTTGTGTTTTAAAATATCTAATTACTCAAACACGTTCATTCACTATGTGAATGAAATGGTATTTATTTAAGAAACTGCATCTATTTTCTAAATAAAGTCAATGATCTTTATAAAACTCTATCATGAGGAATTACAATTATTTGTAAATGCAGTTAGCTGGCAATTTTTGTTTTCACTCTAAAGAGCTAGAAAGTGTCGAAAAAATCAGATACTGTATCGCTTGAATATTACCAGAAGAGTTATATCCCTTTTTACTTTTGTAAATGAAAGAAATATACAGATGAAAAGAAAAGTGATAGAAAAATACATAGATAGATGAAAGGTACATTTGATGATCCGTTGAGAGTCATCTTAGCGAACGATGTACATTGTAACCCAGATCTACTGCACCTTATTTTCATATCTGACTTTCTTAGAGAACATCTCTTTCTGCATATGAATCTTACCATAAGGTTGATTGTGGATGTATGAAAGTCTATCAAGTTTTATTTCATGGATGGACGATAGCATAATAAGTCTATTTTCTCTTTGATCCCATCTATCTCAAACTTTAAGAAATGTTCCATTTTCGTATTAGTCGATGATGCAATGTACTAGCTTATTGCTATAAATAGTCATTTTAAGTCGTGTTATACATTAGTGTGAGGGTTGGTATATAGAGTGTAGTAATAATAGGTACATTAATAGAAGACCCAATACTCTTCTAAGGACGTTAGCGATTTATATTTGTAAAAATATGACAAAAAACATACATAAACTGGCTCATTTTAAAAACGAGGAAGGCTCCTCAAACTCAATTGCATATCGTTTAGTGTAAGGCAACACAACACAAATATGTATCCTAAACTGACAATAATAAAATAAAAAGATAAAAGGATACGGCAGTCCTGTATATACATGATGTTACTAATATAAAGTGGTAATAACTATAAAAAAGACGTAGAAGTCCAATAGTGATATACATGGAATTACTAAGATGTTTAATGTTAATCTCTTATGAATCACCTGTCTTAATGTGGATTAGTAATTGCTATCCTATCACATATTTCCTAACGGAAACTATATTCCAATTAAATTTGCTTGATTTAGGTAAACATATCAAGTAAACATGTGATTTTTTTAACTTCCAGACATGGTCAACTGGTTAAAGAACGAGTATATAGTAAAATATTATAAAGTAAATAATTTCGATCATACTATAGTACACATTTTACACGTGTGAAATTTGGGGATCTGAAAGTATCACAATTATTTAAAATCGAACGTTTAAGAAACATCCTAAAACTGAGGAAAAGACTTCTACTTACATGCTTTACTCAGAAATGGGAAGAAAATTTTCTTGGTATAATTGTCAAATAACTTATGATTGAATTTTGGATGTTGATAAACAATAATAAATGGGATAAGCTACCTAGACCCCTTTATCAAATTTTGATTATGAGGCCAGTGCTAACGCTAATACTTATACATGAATGAAAAACTTAAAATGATTGTGATAACTATTGGAATCCTGACCTATTGTATGAATTTATTTATCCAAAAGGTACAAAGCGCATACCACACACTATTTATGCCTTTATATATATATGAGTGGCAATCGTCGGTAACCCTATTATCCATTGTTTAAAAGAAGATCTGAATATTGATAACACACGTATTTAAAGAAATTTAATCATAATGGGTCTATTCATATATAATGTTTCCAGTTCTCATTCAAACTGCTATCCCCGCCTTTAAAAAAATCGGAAAACTACTCACCTTTACGAAAACCCTAGATAAATCACTGGGATTATTCTTTCTTCAACAAGAGGTCCTAAGTTCAGAAAAATAAACAACTCATAAGTGATCTTATTGTCCATTTATGTATCTGTCAACTGCCACTTTGTATTCGGGCTGGTGGCTTTAGAATGTGCAAATTAAATTAATTATGTCCACATCCCAGGCTCATATCCCAAAACACAATAGCCCACTAAAAATTATGTGGCAAACATTTTGTAATATTAACATCACCTGACAAATTTTATATATGTGTTGTTAATAACTCTGTGTGTGTGTGTGTGTGTGTGTGTGTGTGTGTGTGTGTGTGTAGTAACATGGGACGATCTAGCGACAATAAGAATTCCAGTCAAAAAGGGCTTGGGACCTTCTGGCGACAAAGGGAATTTAATATGGGGAATATTATTTGGGACCTTCTGGCGACAAGGGTAATTTAACATGGTGGGACTATCCAGCGACAAGGGAAATTTAACATGGGGAATATTATTTGGGACCTTCGAGCGACAAGGAAAATTTAACATGGTGGGACTATCTATCGACAAGGGGAATTTAACATGGTGGGCCTATCTAGCGACAAGGGAAATTTAGTATGGTGAATATTATTTTTATTTAGGACTGTCTAGCGACATGGTAAAATGGAGGCAAAGAAAGCAAATATCTTTTCCAGGTATATGAGTGGCCCTGAAAACAAACCACACAATCTCCAATAAAAACAGAAGGGAAGGAAATTAAAATCACACAATCTGCTACACACACAGAAGGAAAGGAAAACAAAACAAGGATAATTAAGAACATCATACATTCTATGTAAAATATGTTCATTGTTTTCATTCATTCATCAATTTAATAAAAAGGTAGTATGATATTTACTGTCGACTGACTTCTTAAAATATCTCAAATTTAAGGGATGTCCTATTTCTCAGCACACGCTACAAACAATGTTGCCAAGTTGTAACAAATCGAAGTCGAAGGGAAAAAATGCAGCACCAACATATGCTTTGTTCTATCGACAGTCTAAGATGTGTGTTTTGATTTGAAATTCAACGTTAACCATAGGCAGGGTCATAAAGTGCAATGTCACTCGCGTCAATCATTGTTACATTGTTACAATTCTTCCAAACGTGTGTTTTGGTTCTGGTATTTTTATTTCAAAGTTAGCCATAAACAGGGTTATACAGTGCAAGATCACTCGCGTCATTCTTGAAATAGTTTTGTATTTGTTTCCTTTCTAAAAAACGGTAGATGTCATGCTTAAAAAATTTCCGTGACACATTGCAGTGCCAAAAATATAGATAAAGCTCTGATAACTAAATTGTACAAGTTTGTCAACTCAAGATTTTATTTCATCCAACGTTTTACTGATTGACTATTTGTAAGCGTGTAACATTTGAAAAACAAATTAGATAACAAACGAAAATTATGGTGCCTACTGATTAAATTTTGGAGAGGTATCTTCAAACGGGAACATCTACCGTTAGGATTTCAATCAAACGTATTACGACTGAGAGAGAGAGAGAGAGAGAGAGAGAGAGAGAGAGAGAGAGAGAGAGAGAGAGAGAGAGAGAGAGAGAGAGAGAGAGAGAGAGAGAGAGAGTATGTTATACCTACTTTTAAAAAGAATCAGGACACTTACGCTTCTTTTTTAGAAAAAATTCAAAGAAACACATATCCCACTTAGAAAATCAATTCCATAGGAAAAGTCCACGGTTTTAAAATATCACCAGAGTGAACCGATGACAAATACCACTAAAATGTTCTCACAAAATAGTTAATCCAAATACGCTGTGATGTATTGACTCTAAAATTGACATAATTTCCGTGGGATCGCCCAGGGTACGATTGTTCTTGCTTAAGTTTTACTTCTTTTTTTATATAAATAATCTAGCGGTGAAACACGACCTATCTCAAAACTAGGTGAAGAGCTACTGAAGTCAATTCGAAGTGAACGCAGTAAGAAAATTAGTCTAGCCAATGAAATTGTTTATGATGAGTGATGCAATGTTTTGTACGAAGGTAGTATGGCAAAATAATAAATACGCTCTCAAGTTGTTCCCATTGCAGTGCAGACTGGAATGTGAACTTAAATCCCTCCGTTGTGTATTGTAACATTTCTTCTTACCACATCAACTACTGAATGGTCACAGTACTCGTACAATTTCTTTTTACCACATCAGCTACTGAACGGTCACAGTACTGTTTCGCATTTTGAAACTGACAACTTTTTTTTGTATCTCACTTAAACATTTTGACGTACACACTCACATCGGTGTAGTCAGGAGTGGTGCAGTATTAAGTGGCATGTGTTTTTTTTTTTGTTTCTTTTTAATTCTTCTTTTCTTTTCAAACTTGTGAATCTGGATTTGTACGAATTAATGAAGCAAGTTCAGTGAACCTCAAGGATAAAAACCCAAGTTGTCTGTTTATTGATGTGAATATTTACATCAAAACCAATATGACCTGCAAAACACAAAGATATACGGCAAGCATGATTAGAATGAATACAACAACACCTAACTGTAGTAGCAAAGAGATGTTTTTCTTCACACCCGCGTAACTTAGAGTCTCAGTCCTCTTTCAAGACAAACTTGGTATCGGTTTGTGAGCGTGAAATTAAAATACTGAATAAACTTAAGCGCTTTGCTATAGACTATAGTATAGATAATTTCAGCAACAAACTAAACAACATAAATACCGTTACAGCAATAGAAAGCCCGAAATCGTCTATTAAAAAAGAAATGCGTTTAAAAATTAATTAAAGATTAACGATCGCTAAGCAATAAAACCGTATTAAAGAAAGGCAATGACATTTGTATATAGGCCTTTTACTTTGATATTGTATGCGAATGTAATCTGCCATATATTAACAGCTTTAAAAAAGGTATACGTATGAGAAACCTCAGTTCAGGGAAAATACACATATCAAAACAAAACATGCAATTTAATATCTACACACGGGTAAGCAGCTAAAACAAACCACATAATTTACTATCCAATATCACACCATCTATCATCCACACACACGGGGAAGCAGCCAAAACAAATTATACAATTTACTATCCACACACGGGTAAGCAGGTAAAACAAACCACATAATTTACTATCCAAAATCATATCATCTACCATCCACACACACACACACGGGAAAGCAGCTAAAACAAATTATACAATTTACTATCCACACACGGGTAAGCAGCTAAAACAAACCACATAATTTACTATCCAATATCACACCATCTACCATCCACACACACGGGGAAGCAGCCAAAACAAAACATACAATTTACTATCCACACACGGGTAAGCAGCTAAAACAAACCACATAATTTACTATCCAATATCATACTATCTACCATCCACACACACACACGGGTAAGCAGCTAAAACAAACTATACAATTTACTATCCACACACGGGTAAGCAGCTAAAACAAACCACATAATTTACTATCCAATATCACACCATCTACCATCCACACACACACGGAGAAGCTGCCAAAACAAACCACATAATTTACTATCCAATATCACACCATCTACCCCCCCCACACACACACACACACGGAGAAGCAGCCAAAACAAACCACATAATCTACTATCCAATATCACATCATCTACCATCCACACACACACACGGGGAAGCATCTAAAACAAGCCACATTATTTACTATCCAATATCACACCATCAATCATCCACACACGGGAAGCAGCCAAAACAAATCACATAATCTACTATCCAGTATCATACAATGATGAAAGTTTTTACTTCCACGGGTCGTATCGGATACTTGGCTGTCGTTATGCTCAAAGTGTGACTGATATCATTTCCCACTTTAGGTAACATTCCCAGACGACACACGTATAACCTGGCTTCTTGGATAATGGTTTTGTATTTGTTGGTATGAGCCATGAAATGGAAAGCAGTACTGTTACGATTCAGTCTGAAGCGAATATCCACACCGTTCAGCAAATACTTCTCTTGAAACCACATGTCCAAATGCATAAGGATCGAACAGTTCTAAACTACGTCCTTGCAGAACTTCTTGCACATCTACATTCAAGGCTGTGTCGTTAAACTTATCTGAGATGTCAGGTTTCCATACCACGCAAGCATCTAAATGATTGTTCTTGGCTTCTTTTCCGTACGTCAAGAGATTTTCGAGGTACGCTCGGTAAGAGTAAGTATCCATTCTACTTCTCACCCGTTTGTTATTCATGTACAAATCCATATCGCTGAACAAGGAATGCATGAAATTGTTGACGGGAGCTACTCGGGCATCGGCTCCTGGAACGGAGTTGTCCGTTTTAATCACTTTTACTTTCAAATGCAAGTAACTGCTGTTCAGATCGATGTAATCTTCGGGTTGCCCTTTGATTTCAAACTCGATGGGAGCTGAATCCGCCAAAGAGGAGACTGGATGAAATTCAACCCATTGGGCTTCTTGCATGGTCATCACAGTGGGTGGCATGGCAAAGAGATCCAGTTTCGACTTGGAACAAGCACAATATTCTTGGTGCATCACTTTTTCTCAGTCTCTATGTTTTGCTTTTAATAACCAAAAATGTCTAAGTCACGAACGGTTCTTTTTTTCTTAGTCTTTCTAACTTTAGAGGCATGGAGACGTTTGGAAGGATGTCTTCGTCGTCGCTTTCTGCCTTGTCCTTGCTGTGTCTTTTGGGAAGCAGGAATGCCAGACTCGGTACCGTTCCGGGCATTTATAGGACTTTCTCGTTGACCCAAAATTTCTTTACCCGTTTGAAGCAAGACATTTCTGCCTGCTGTCAAGAAAGCTTCTTTGGAATTTTGTTTGTCAATGAGAACATTTTGACGAAATTTTTTGCCGTGAGTCAATGCGGCATCTTTTAAGGTGTGCAATCCTCGTGTCACCATCGGTTTCAAAACATGGACCACGGAACGAAAGGCTGATTTAAACATATCTCATAAACCATGTCCTCGTTGTCGAGCGACTCCTCGGTACACACGATACATCAATTTTCAGCTGTTAGAGAATCGTTTATGAAAATGGAGTTTCACTGTGACTTTCCCTTTGGTAAATGGAATATTTTGTCCTAGATCTCCTTTTATAGTAATGTTGACACTGTCAAAATACGACTTACTGACTGACAGGCAAATAATGAGGATGTACAAATCTGCGGTGAACATGATAAGTATTCCCAACTTCTTCGTCAGCGATCATGGCAGAATCCACTTTGAAAGGAATGACACGCAGAAACGGTACAGTGGTGTGTCCCACGACGTTGTAGTCCACCACATCGGAGTACACAAACATCAAGTTGAGTCCTTGGTTCATTTCTACCGCGAATCGAAAAGATTTCGCAAAATCCGAGTTACTGATTATGGCTGGTATCTTTTTTCTTGACCAACCTGAAGTCTCCACCCAAAATATCATATAATTCAGGACAAAAGGTAATGACCATTATTTTATCCTCTGAAAATTTGATCATTAGTCTACAAGCCACTTTATGGTACTCAAAGGTAACACTTTTATGGCTTTCTTCATGGCTTCACCAAACAAAGTATTGAACTTGGTTACAATCGTATTCAGTAAATGTTGACCACTAAAATAATAACCTGCAGGAATGGTTAACATATAGGTGGACCGTTTAGTTTTGGGGTCCTGTGTTTTCATCGGGTCACTGACAGTGATGCGTTCCTCTAAGATTTGTTGCAATTGCTCGTCATACACTTGTACTGAAAAACTGTTTTGATTTTCCACGATGTTTTTGATTTGTGTGGGGTGTATCATTTCCACTAAAGCCACTTCCCAATGAGCATCTTGATCCAAATGAATGACTTGTGGTAATTTAGCCGTGGAACAGCACAACGTGTTGTTAGGAAACACCTCCATGGAACTGTCACTGGGTAACGTTAAGTAAAATTGGTTAATATTGTTGTTCATAATTCCAAAGCTTTCCTGTCCGAGGGGTCATTCGAGGTTAAAGAAGTGTCTAAAAGAGGATTGTGATTGACTGAAGTTGGACGCAAGGCTCCCAATATTGTTACTGTTGTTCCCGTTGTAAGAGTATTACAGGGAAAGATTGGAAAGACGATAACCGATGCAACTGCTGAGTAAAATGGTCCCCAATTGTTTGTCTCCTTGTTGCAAACTCACATTAGCATTGGCTGCACCGATGACACAATACACCACAAAGATTTGACATAAAAAGACGATATGGGTTTTAGGGACACGTTCTCCACACGACACCCACAAGGGTTGCTTTTGTTAATCTTGGAGAGAAGAACTGGGTGAAGGAGTAGTCACTGTGGTAGCTGAAGCTGTATTGAAGGGCATGATGGTCACTTATTTTTATAGTCGATGACTTGCGAAGCGTCAATCCAAGAATCAAAACTGGGAGGATATCCTTTCCAACGTACTTTGACTTCTTTGACACGCCTTTTACCTACTTTACGGGTTCTTCGTTCAAGAATGCTTTCAATGTCGTACACGTCGTCTTCTTTTTTGGTGACACGTTGTAACTCAGGCAAGTAAAACGTTCTTTTTAATACTTCTCCGTTCATGTCTTCCAATTTATAGACGGTAGGATGACGATCACGCACTCGTTCAGTAACACGAAACAATTCGGTGGTCCAGTTCGGTAAGTAACCTTTGTCTAAAGTGCATTTGGTTTTACCAATGCGAACCCAATCTCCAGGGGTTAACACTCCACCTTTCTTGGGGACATCCATCGTCCGGGACGTACCAAACAGACGCTCAAAAACAGTCACTTCGTTGTCGGGTGTCACATCTTGTGGGGCAATTCCAATGCTTCTATGGTAAGATTGATTGTAGGCTGGGACTAAATGCGGTAAGACGTCGATGTACTTGAGAGTGCGTAAAATATTTACACATGCGTTCTTTCAAGGTATGTTGGAAACGTTCCACGATGCTAGGTTTGGTTTCAGGATTTTCGGTGGTAAAAAAATGAATGTCACGTTTTTTTAATTCTCGTTGGAAAGCTTGGTTCAGAAATTTGGTGCCTTTGTCGGTTTACCATCGAAGAGGGTGACCACCACTTTGTTTCAACACCAGTTGCAAAGCTCGTACTAGCTCTCCGTTCGATTTGGAAGTCAATGGTACGACCCAGGCACATTTTAAAAAAGACGTCGATGACACAAAACAATGGTACGACCCAGGCACATTTTAAAAAAGACGTCGATGACACAAAACAAATATGTGTAGCCGCGAGTGTAGGTGGCTAAATGAGAGACATCAGCTAAATCGGCTTGCCATTGATGATCGATGCCTTCCACTTGAGTGCGACTTCTGTGAAATTTTCGTCGAATGGGTTTGTGTAAAGTGTACGTAGATTGACACAGGAGTAAATGTCGAGGGTACTGGTGGTGGTGGTGGTGGTAGTGGAGGTAATGGGATAGCTTTGGTCTTCATTTCTTTTCTTACATCTGGTTTCCTTTCTTTCTTTTTCAATTCTGTCGAAGGAGGAGTGGCCATCATCTTTTTAACCAAGTTTTGAGTTCTTCTCGTTGGAGAGTTGAGGAAGGAGTCAACAAGGAAGCTGCAATCTTACTCGAAATGGGAGTGGCGGTGTGTGTTTGAAAAATATCATGGGGTTCTTATGCTTTGGGTAATGGTGGGATTACGTCTGTCTTGTCCGCTGTAGAAAGTGATGGCAACGGACTATTCATTAGAGCCTTAAAACCGGCCAGAGTGGGTAGAGCTATTTGTTCCACAGCTTTTCGATGAAAGAGTTGCATTCGTTTCAAGAGTTGGCCGTACTTTTACGATTTTTCGGTTTCGGACAAATCGTTGCGATGCATCAAGGATTGCAATTCGTGTTGTAATTGGGATATCTCGCTCAAATGAAGATTGGGTGGTAAATGGGGGGTTCGTTGTTCTTGCCAACGATGGTATTCCATCCATCGTTTTTAAGGGACTAAAGTCAGTTTTCGTCCATCCATGGGCTTCCAAAGGTTATGTCTGAGATTGTTGTGCTCCATAGGGCCCTTTTATGTTCTGGAAGCATCATTCACATTTCTAACCATTCCTAGGGGTATCCCTTGGGACATCCCTTAGGTCATCCCTTGTGTCACCCCTTGTATCAAACCTGGTATTAAGCCTGTCAGCAAAGAAACAAGAAATGGTAAAAATCCACCGCGTTGCACCAACATCTTTTTTCTTTTGACGGACGGGTATTTTCTTTTGGACCATTTGACGAAGAACGTGTCGATGTTTGGCTAAGCATTTTTTTCTGGTGTGGAGACAAAGGTATCGTGCCTTTCAAGACATCCAAACAACATTTGCACACGGTATCGATGACATCTTTGGAGGCCGTTTTAATGATTCGTTTTCGCATGGGTGGAGAGGCTTTGGACAGGACGGACAACACGTCTCCGTGTTTGGCTAAACGAGGAGGTAGTCCTTACCTTTTCTTTCCCTTATGGTGTGAATAAGAATTTTTCTGCGAAGTGACATCTTTGTTTGTTCGTTCCAGAAATACACTGACGTCAAAGACTTGGTACACACACGCGTTTATCTTCTTTTCTAGCGCTTCGTCAAAAAGGTAACGATGTGTTTCCCAAAATTGCCAAAGTAACCTCCTTTTTGGTGACTCTGATTTTTTCTTTAAAGGACTACGTCTTTCAAGGGGATAACGTCGATGTTTGGTTTTTAAGCGTTTTGTAGGATGACGAGATTGTCTTTTTCCTTTTCCTTTTTGGACAGCAGAACGACGAGTGTGGTGTGCACGTTTTTGAGGAAGCATCATTGAGTGTTTATAAGTGGCGCAGAAAATACTGATTCACGTTGTTGTCCTCAAGTTATTTTTTATACTGGAATGCGACGCCACCGATTATCTTTCCGTCCTATCAACTTCTTGACAGGTAACACACGTCGTGAAGGGGTTCGCAATGGACTAAATCGGGACATTTTCTTGTTTGGACAAATCCAGTAAATTCTTTAACATGCCAGATCTTTCTTGGACTTTGACTTTGGGGGCAGGTACTTTGTGAGCAGCTGCTACTGCCGCTAATGTAGTCGAGGGTGTCACCGGTTTAGGAGACGTTTTAGGAGACGCAGATTTCCAATGTTTCATCAAATTAGGAAGAACGGGTGTCAAATTGGATTCGGCTGGCATCACCCGCAACGGAGAAGTGGAAGCACCTGAGGTTACTGGAAACACGGTCACTGGTGCTGAGCGTCGTGGTTTACGAAGGTAAGGTTGCGTCCTGTCCGAAGTACCTCTTTTGCGGGTGACAGCTTTTTCTGTGGACTTTTCTTTTTCTGTGTTTTGGTCTTGACAGCATTGTTCTTTTTCTTAGGGGTTAGTTTGATTTTTTTTTGGGTGGGGAGGGTCAACTTTGGGAGCAGTGGGATCCCATTTTAAAAGGGAACGAATGATGACACCTCCTAGAGAACCACTACCTCCAGGTTTCAATATGATTTGCTTTTTGATTTGAGTGTCGATGCGAGGATCGGCCAGTTGCGTCAAGGCTACTTTGTTTCTGTCAAAAAGCGTTTGGTTTGATGTGGAATGTGAATGATACCTTGCAGTATTTGACGTGCTGTCACCGTAAACCATCGTAAGACTTCTTTGAGACTGGCTTCTAAGACGTGAGCACGTATTTGTGGATTTTTTTCGTGACTGATACCGTACAAGGCACGAATCAAATTGATGGGAATATGAGACTGAAGGGACGTCATGTTGACGATGTATGAGACAGGGTCAAAGTGACCGTGGTTTTTATAGATGTTTTAGTGGTTCATATTGTTATGTTGACGACGAGGACGTGTACACGACAGGTCCTCCGTTTTGACACAAGTCGTGAAACAAATCGGTACGAAATCGCAAATAATCGGTGGGGGGGGGGGGTAAGTTTTAAATCCACAAGTAAATAGGCGTGTGGCGTTTGAGTGGCATCATCGTACGCATGAGTCAGCCAAGGTGTTCCTAACTCTTTGGCTAAGACTTGTACTTGCGATTTAACTCGAGGACTTTTAGACAAGACCACGTAATGAGCATTGAGACTAATGGTACGATGGGCTTTACTTTTTTGAAATAATGTGTAATGTAAATGACACTGGCATTACGTGAAATAATGTGTAATGTAAATGACACTGGCATTACGATGATGCCCTTTACGCGTAAACCACAGTTTAATTTCTTCTTCGTCTTCTCCTAACATATCGTCAAAAATGACCAAATGAGTCTCACTAGAGTCAGACACGATCCCATCGTCTTCTATATGAATGCCTTTCACAAACACAATGGAATCACCTTCACTTTCGTGCAAGAGACTGTATGCCGATTGCCACTCTTTGTAACACCACACGATCGATGAAATGATGTTTATGTTTGATCAAACGTTTGACCAATTCGGTTTTGCCTGAACCGCTCGGTCCAGCAATTAACATGTTAAAAGGATGACGAAGATACAAGGTTTCCCAACTAGCATGATCTAAGTGTTCGTCAATGACTTTGAATGTCGAGGAGGAAGGAGTAAATATAGTAGAATTAGCCATTGTAGTGTAGGGTATGACACTAATGACACAAAAACAGACACGACAAGAGGTTTTTATACTTTTTTTCAAGACACGTTTATTTTAATGCATGTTTAAATTGGAACAACACGAAAGACAAAAATACATAAAAGCCAAATGGATAAGTACATGAATAAAATACACATGGAAATGATCACAGTGGCATATAAACAAGTCACTGTACAACATTGTTTGGGTAGCGAAGGTGTCCTAGAGGTAGTGTGTAATGTTCTTATAGTCTCTACATGGGGTACAGTCACATAGGTGTCCTCTCGAGGATCTTTGTGGGGGAATGTCTATGACTGTCCTGGCTTGAACAGAGTGATTGTCCTCGGTGACAGATTCTTTTTCTTCTTCTGGCACTGTCACTAACACAGGTTTAAAAGTGACTTTTTTCACTCGACAATGGATTTTACGAACACAACGCTTGGGCATAATGGGATGCTTCGTTTGTCCAAGCCTCAAATCCCAACTTTTCCAGTTACGTACATCTGTCCAATGAGGGTGTAAATCACAAGCTACACACACATCCTCGTACACCACTTCCGTACGTAATAGTTGACGAATCTTTTTTTCCTGTAGAGGTCGAGACGTATCCAGATGAAAGCGTAAGGCTTTAAACAGAATGAGTCTCTCGTGGACATTTAAAGGAGTCAACATACTGTCTTTTTTGTAGGTAGTGTTCGTAAAGTGTCCACAAGGAATCGACATGTAAATGAAATCCCAGAAAGCAGGTCACTAAAATACACACTACACGTCGACCCCAATTAATGGGACACAGTTCTTGTAATAAGTGTTCGTAATCCTTCACCGTGTGAATATTCTCACTGATATCCTTCCACGGAATCTGTTTGACCACAAGTGACAAAGATTGTGGCATGGTAGTTCTATTTTATTATTCTTTTGTTTCGAAGACCATAAGTGTATAATCTGCACAGAATGATTTAAAATCTTCTCCAAAAGCGAAAGTGATTAACATAACGTGTAATTTCGGGCCACTGCCATTCAGGTACCCGGTTAAGAAAGATCAAAACATCTTCAGATGTAAAATGTCTAAATTGGACTCTGTGGAAGGTACACTTGATCCAGAGAAATCTGACACGTTGGTTGATTTTTGTCACTTTCCTCTTGCGAATATCACGACACAAAAGCTCTACAGTCACCCATTGAGATTTTTCTGTAGCAAGTCCCTGCCAAACTTCCTTGTAGATTTTCTCTTGCAATTTGTGTGGTGATCCTTGAATATTATGTTTTTAAAGAGGATTTATATACTGGTCTAGGTTTGTCTCCAAGTTAATCTGGTTAGTAAAACGACATGGGACAGTATTGTCATTTTCAATCACTTAGTCCCACTAAAGGTAGGTAGTAACAATTCGGAGACCATCGAGCATGTTCCAGGTAAGCGGAATCCTTTCTGTTCCCACTGGTAAATTGACACACCACAACTGAAACACTTGACTTTATCCCCTTCGCCCAAGTAGAAAAATCCGGCTCTGGCTAATTCTTCAGGAGTTGGAGCAGCAGAGGGGGTGAACAGACCAAGTGTTCAAGCAAAAATAAGGCTTCTACGGAAACCGAAACTAAATCAGACAAAACCGAAACTATTTCACATAAAAGGCTGCTATAGAGTCTTCCTAGGCAGAAACGGTGAACAGACAAATATTTCGTAAGCGATTTGGTTTAAAACCGAAACAAAAAAAATCTTACGATGATAGTGGTCACAAACACAGGGGCTGCGACACTACAACGTTCCAAGGCGACGTTTTATAAGCGGTCGTCGTTAATAATGAAAAAAATAATCTTACAACGATGTTGTCATTTAGTTTGCTGTTCACCCCGTCTGCTGCTGGAACTTTCAGTTCTGGGTTAATAATTTTTTTACGATGAAAATCACTACGATTTTAACCGAATATTTGATCGAGACCGATACGATAGCGTGTTACAGGTTCATGTAGATTTATCGTTACAAATCCAAGCGGGTTTGACTGAGCTACGCTAAAGAAATTTCTAAATTGATTATGATCCATATCACCGCAGCACCAAGTTTGCCAAATATTTCTAAGAGTATGAGTATCAACTCCGTTAAATACACACAATAAATTGCAGTTATCTCTGATCACTTTTGGAATCTGTGTGTAGCGTTGAGTGACATATATCACGTCCGTGCTTTTATGCCTGCCTCGGGAAAATATTCTAGCAAGATTTTTTTGTTTATCTAACATTACATCATCGTATACAACTAAATTGTTAATACTTCCATCGAGATCTTCTACTGATGGTGCCTCGTCAATATCGGTTATAAATTCAATAATACCCTCGCCGGCAATCTCTGAAGCGTTTTCAATAAAATCCTTTAACACTTCATAGCATCGTTGATCATCTACGCTAGGAGCAACTAAATACAACTTATCCCACTTCGTCCATCTCATTATTAAATTGAGCAACAATTGCGTCTTGCCGGATCCAGATGGCACGATTATAATCGTCCGGATAGAGTTTGGTAGCGCTGCATGATGCTTAACTGGTTCTCTTGCTTTAGTCGCTGAAAAATCAATTACTGTAGTATCATCAATATTCGTGGGGGATCAATTTTCGTGGTTTTCGTGGTTGCCACAAACCACGAATTTAAATCCCCAACGAAAAATGAGCCACATAGGTTGATGATCCCCCCAATTCCCGACCCGTTTTTTTTTTTACAGTGTTTCGTTTAAGTAAGGATAGAGAAAAAATATAGAAAAAGCATAACATATTCAAACAATAGTAATACTAAACAGAAAGAAAGAAAGAAAAAACACTAGTAATACAAAATTAGATTTAATACTTATTCAAGTCGATCCTTCAATCTAGTGCAGCTGTTGTTTAAACATTCAAATCTTTCTGAAAGCACATTTCATTTTATCCATGCATTTTAAATCCAATAGAACAACAATCCTGTGGTTTAAGTAAGAGATCATTCAACTGTACTTTAATAACTGATTGGTCTGGTTTTGTTGGCGGCGTCGGCTTCCTTTGATCTTGAACACTCAAACGAAAACATGGCGAAACTGATTAATCCTGACTGGTGTTTGATATGTGCTCACATAGGTGGAAGTATTGTTTTAGTGTTGTTGGCTGAGTCTGCTTTGACAGATGTTAATCACTTGGTCAAAAACACGTTGTAAGTATTGAACTTGCCGGGTCTTAGATATGTACTCATACAGGTGGTAGTATTGTTGTAAACATTAATGTGACAGCCGTTTGCGTCGGTATCGTTTTATTCTTTTGTATTCTTTATTTGGGGTACATGTAGAGGTTAAACCATGAAATTAACTACCTTATAATATGCAAAATTTGACAGGCAAAACCACGAATTTACGTCCCCACGAAAATGCCTTTTTTTTTACAAAACCACGAAAATTGAGCCCAACGAAAATAAATGATACTACAGTATATCCATATCTCTATACATAAATTATGGATCTATATTGTGTGAAGTGTAAAACGCGTACTGGCACAGATGACTTGACGATTACAACTAAAAATAACCGATCAGCGCTTTCTGGTAAATGCGTACAATGTGGTACAAAGAAATTTAGATTTGTGTCTATGAGATCTGCAGGAAATGCTATCATTTTTGATGATTTTAAAAAAAAAACGAGGAGGTGATATCGCAGCCAAGCTAACTAAACTCCCTGGAACCCCATGGGCAAAGTATTCAGGAGAAAAACACCTTCCAGGGTATAGTTATTGTGGACCGGGAACAAGACTTGATATCAGACTCAATAATCATAACCAACCCAAACCCGTTGAAGAACCAATAAACGCCACTGATAAGGCGTGTCACGCTCATGATGTTGCATATAAGAGCAGTGATTTGCAACACAGGCATCTAGCAGATGTGAAATTAATTCATGCATTAAATGCTATTCCTGATAAATCCTTCAAAGAAACATTAGCTTCATTTTTGATAAAATCGGCTATGAAAAGCAAATTGATGTTAGGTGCTGGTAATTAATAACAACATGGAATCTATTTATTATTCTCCAAAAGGATACTGGCGGGGTAGCGCTGCAATCAATAAACTCGCTAGCGCTGCAAAAGTGAAAAAAGCTACTGCGGCTAATTGGTTATCCAAACGAGCTATATGGCAAATTTATCTACCAGCGCCTAAACAAATTAATTACTCGCATTTTGATGTGACTGTCCCTAATGAAGTTCATCAAGCTGATATACTATTTCTGCCACATGATCGTGGTTACAAATACACGTTAACCGTAGTTGATGTTGCAGGTCGATACAAAGAAGCAGAGCCGTTAAAAACAAAGTCAGCCACTGAAGTCGCTTCTGCATTTGAAAGGATTTATCGACGAGGTCCTCTGCGTTGGCCAAATCTGTTACAAGTTGATCCTGGCAAGAAATTTCAGGGTGTGGTTGCATCTACAATGAAACATCATAATGTCACCATACGACGAGGACATACTGCACTACATCGTGATCAGGCAATTGTTGAACGGTTTAATCGGACGATTGCTGAGCGGTTATTTGGATATCTATACGCAAAAGAATTCATCCAAGAAAAGCGATCCCGTGAATGGGTCAAAAGGTTACCAGCTGTGATTACCGCACTGAATAATGAGATTACTAGAACAATTCACATGAAACCTATCAACGCGATTAAAAAGAAGTCTATACCTAAAATGGAAATTCAAGGAATTTCACAAAAAGATTTCAAAGAACCAATTCTTGGTAGTAATGTCACTGTTAGGTATTTATACAAACCAGGAGAGCTTGAAGGTGGCAGAAAAAGGGCTACTGATCCTATTTGGAGTGTTACTGCACACAAGATATCTACTATAACACGATCAACTGGTAGACCAGCAATCTATAAATTGGATTCAACTGCCCCTCAACGAGGATTTACTCGACAACAACTGCAAGTAATACCCGAGGATACACAATTACCACCACGGGGTCTTAACTAGCACCCCCCAGAGGCATTGTGCTGGCACCCCGGCGCCTGTTGGACTCAAGACATGTTAGCATCACATTATCTCTTGTATGACCAATACTGCTATTTTTTCTATCGACGGTAAATTGTCGAGAATCCCTATCTGACCAACACCAATTCATTACACAATTGCAACTCACGCAGTGATTATTCTGTTGCTGTGTCAACGTCATTATTAATTCAACATCAATATCAAATTCTTTATTATTTTTTTTTATCCTGCTGTTTATAACCAGAAAGTTTTTTTCTGATTATGTCCTTAGTGATGAAATCACCAGTGACAGTATCACTTATTGCATTGTCATTAGGATTTTCAAGGACAATTCTTCTAAGCTGATTTATTTTTCGTACTCTGGATACTGCGAGATAGACTAAATTCGACCATTCGATGCGATTATCCACCATCCAAACAATTGGTGTCTGTGATAGTCAATCCCTGTGAAGAATGTATTGTTGCTGCGTATCCTAGCGTCCACGGGGATTTATTAGCACGCAATGCATCTTCAACGACGCTGATATCAACCAGCACAATATCATTTAATACGAGAATTTGTTTTTCACGCTGTCCTGGAATATCAACTTCTATATTCTGCTTTCGTGTATCCGATGGCCTATAACACAACGGTACTGGAAGTGTTGCAAATCTTTTTATGCAACTCAAATAACTTCATCTGAAGTGTGTCTCTGACTATTTTTCTACTTGCAATTATCAAATCATTTGGTCTCCACGTTTCCCAAAAATCATTCATTGGAGTTTCTGAAATTATTTCAAGTGCTATTTCACACTGGATTCTATCCGGCTGTAATCTAATTAGCGCTTTGAATTCTCGTAATTGTTCATCAAGTGATCTATAATCAGTCTACAAAACCCTTTAGCCATTCATGTGGGGATGCACCGACAAATGGTGGTGGTTGGCCGTGATCACCGCACATGACGACTTTTGTGTTTTTGTTTAACAACCACTCGATTAATGTTTGTAATACATCTAATGACACTGTGCATATTTCATCCCAAATTATGATTTCAGGAATGAATTTATCACCCATACGCTCAGGAGTCCATTCATCGCCTTTCCATCGAAAAAAACTATGATAAGTACAGGCATTTACCCCTCGTTGTTTCATCTCTCTGGCGAGTCTGTGAGTTGGTGTTAGCACAATCATGGTTGACCGACGAAATAATTCAATTGCACGAGTTGTCTTTCCTGACCCACCACAACCGTTTAAATAAACTGTCTTGTATCTACATATTGGATCAGATACCGGTGGTGCATTAGAAAATTCTGATTGAATTTCAATGGGGTTACATGAAATATATTTATCATCCATGGTGACGTCTGCGGATTCTCAATTCTCATGTAGTGTTTCCTTTTTAAATCGCCAACGTCTGCAATTTTCCTCGGGATCTGTGAATGTCGCTACAGCTGATTTGTATTTATTGTGTATATACATCAAATCAGTAGCTACTCTAACTATCGGTATTAGGAAATCTATTTATCATCAAAAATAGATTAATAGAAGCATAGGCTAGCATAGAACTTCTCAAATGTGTGTACTGGGAATTATATCCATCACAGTAGGCAACAAACGTACCCAATTTCTCACCATTGGATAGAAAAGCATCCTTACGGGATACAAGTTTTCCCTGTTTCGTTAAATCCGTTACAATAAAATCGTATTCAGCGACATCTATGATCAACCGCGAAGAATATTTTGCATTGTCGTATCTTCCAACCTGGGTAAATTTACCGATTATTCTTCGTCCAAAATCTTTTGCTTGTTCTTTTTTAATTTCAAATAACTCCTTAGACCAATTCATGATTTGTTCTTCATTGAAATCAGGAAATTGTTTTCGCTGTTCGCTAATTATACGATCTAACTCGGGTTGTGGTAGCCAAACTTCTTTCTGAGCTCGATAGCATATAATAGCTTCACTAACAATCAACGATATTAGCATACCACAATCGATCATATATCGCAGTAACACTATTGGCATCCACGCCTTTTCAGATATATGTCTACCAAGCCAAAAATAACTACACGGATGTAACCCTGTAGCTAATTCGAATGATATCACACGAGCGAATCCAGTTAAATCAAAATCAGGCAATGGACCATTAATCGCAACACGAGTCATTTCATGCGTGGGGTGTCCAAGTCGTTTAAAATAGTTACTACATTCCCCATACCCGAGAAAACTTCCAGGATAACACGCGGATATATCAATTGAAATCATACCATCACGTGAGTATTTTGTATTCCACAGTCCTCTATGACCAAATTCGACGCAGCTCAATTTAACGTCCTCGAGAAAATCACTTCGTGTTGGACGCCATGAGTTTTTTACTCTTGCAAAGTGAGCTACCACTGATGGAATAGTAAAACTATCCGTTAATAGTTTTTCATGGAAACTCTCCGGTGAAAAATCATTAGCAATTTTTCTCATTCTAGTATCTAACTCTTCAACGCGATATAATTCACCATTTGGTCTTACAAATTGATCAAATCCTGATTCGGAACTAGAACTACTAAGTAACCACACTGACACAGGATCATCTTTACACAACGCATGAATAGCATCAAATAATTTCTCTTCATAGAAAACATCCCTGAGGAATTCTTCAGGGATATATCTCACGGATCTATCTCGTGGAAATATTGTTACTGCAGCCGTCCACGCGTGTTTGTTATGATCAATAATTTCAATTGGCGCTCCTCGCGATTGATATTTCGGTTCGTATAATACTTCTCCGGTTATTGTCGTTACTGATATTGTGAATTTTAATGATGCTTCTAATTTAGCTATATCAGAAATCTTTGCACCGTGCTGTTTCACTGTCAGTTCCCATTCGGTTATTTTCCTACGTCGCAGATCAGTTAGTTTATTTCCTCGGGATGCATTTGTGAAGTGTTCCATTACCCGTGTTGCTACACAAATCAGTGAACTAGAATATTTCATAGGAGCTAGTTTTGCAATATTGGGTTTATCATTTAACGGATATATTCCATAAACGATTGCTGTTACAGGATAAGATCTCTCGTAGTATGGTTTGTCAATTCCAGTTAGAATTCCTGGTTTGGAATCTCTACTCACAATGATAGTTTTTTATCCTTGAGAATTGGTTCAAATTTATCCCTGATAATCCATTCGCCTTCGCCTTCGATAATGAATTTTATTCTGAAAAAATACTTCTGTTGGGAATTGCTTTGCAATGAAAATCCTTTGGATTTTACACCCTTGGATTTCCCACCAAGGTGTGAAATTATCTCAGCTGCTCTTTCATCGTTCATCGTAGCATCGATGTTGGGTACATTGACATCTTCATCAATAATTCGAAATGTCGACCAACAGTGTGCTGCACCGTCTCGGTAGAATTCATTAAAACACTCCCTGATTTTACCCAGTATAGTTCTATCACCGATTAGACGTTTTGGTGTGTCAGAGACTCTATCGAGATTAAAATAAACATTTTTCCAGGGCTTAATTTTCGATAATCTTTGGAACTCCTTATCGAGATTGAATTTAACATTTTTCCAAGGCTTAATTTTCGATAATCTCTGGAATTCTTTCATGTTATAATCAATGAATTTAACATTTTTCCAAGGCTTAATTTTCGATAATCTCTTGAACTCCTCCATACAATAATTAAAACAAGCATTTAAATGAAAGATTTATGTATAATGAATCACTGCAAATGGCTCATGATTGGATCAACGACACCGTGTAACAAATCATGCAGAAATGAATTCTGTGGGTATCATATGCAAAGCTTTCGTCGTGGAAGCCTTGGTCCGTTACCTTGCATACGATGTGGGGTTGGGGTTAGGGGAAAATCACATTTGTGTATTGGTTGTGGTGGCAAACGATACAGGGAATTGAAGCGTTATTATGACAAAAGAATCAAAAATGGAAAATCATATGAATTTTAAATCAAAAATTCTGACCTTGACTCTGTCAAGGACAAAGTCAGCGACAAAATCATAAGAACTCCTCAAGACTACATCGAAAGATTCTCCAAAGAAGTAATCATTAAACCAAACAATGAATTAGACAAACAATAGTATAGTATATAAATGAACCAATAATTCAGATCACACCCTGTGATTTTAAATTATGAAGCATCCAGTGATGGTACTGTCAGACACTGCATTTTGAAGAAACCAGTTGGGTGGGATAATGGTATGGGGTATTTGATGTTTGGCGCTGGAAAGAAGAAATATTACTGCCATCGTTTCGTGTATGAATGTTTTTATGGATTGATCAATGATGGTTTTGTTATCGATCATAAAGATTCCAATCCAAAGAATAATTCTTTATCAAATCTGCAAGCTATCACACAAAGTGAGAATACCAAACGAGGAAAGACTGGCACTTGCTCAAAAAAAGCGAAACCCGTAAAATCTTTTAATACAACAAATAACGAAGAAAAAATATTCCAATAAATGAATGAAGACAGTGAGTATTTCGATATTTGTGGAGAGTCAGTACGAAAAGTTGCAGAAGGAATCTATCGATCGGCCATTTCAAAAAAGACCGGACAGAAAATTCAATTTATTTATGTCTGATGCGTCATATTTTTCATTTAGAAATATGTAATTATCATAGAATATGAATTCTGAAAAAATGAATAGCATTATTGATGAAATTCTAAAATTGAAAAGTCAGGATATCAAACTATCAGATGGGTTAAATCCTGATCAAATCATGTCAGATTTTCAGGATATAGAATACGGAGTTAACACTAACAAGTATATGCTGCCCAAGAAATATGCGCTAATAAAAAAAATTCAGAATTCTATTCGGGACTCTCTTGCATTTTCCAGTGACGTAAGTGTGTTTGTGCCGTTATTTACTATCGAAGAGGGAATACGAAAAGAATTGGGTAGCGAATACGAATTGAAAAAGGATATCAATTCTAAAGTTAGAAACATAAGAGCGTTAATTCAAGAAAATGAACGATTTTGACTGTGACCGACCCTCAAAGAGATTTTGTCATTTTTTGATTGTGACTGACCCTCAGAGAGATTTTCATTTTTTTTTTAGCATTTTTTGATTGAAAATGTCAAAATAAGTGAATAAAAAATATTTCACACACACTGAATAAAAAATCGATAGGCCGTTAGTGGATGGTTTTCACGATACGATGGTTGAGACTGAGTTGAATCCATAGATGGCTAAAGTGCCAGTATTAAATTAAAATTTTTATTTTATAGTAATTCCGGCACTTTAGCAATCATCGATAGAGGTATTTATTCGACGAAATAATGCTTCCACGGTGGTGTTAAAAATCATCCAACATGTCGAATTAACTGAAAAGTGTTTTCGTCTGTTAGGTCAGGTTCGGAAAATTGTTTTGCAATTGAAAAATTGTTTACGACTTCAAATAATGGTCAATGAAGCATTAACGACCCAATTGGTTCGTGAACGACTAGATGCAATCAAGAGATTTATACCAATTCGAGACTCTGTAAGGAATAAACTGCAACAACGAGAGTTTACAAACGGATTTTGCTTTGGGATCTGAAGAATTGTTTAAACCAGTAACCACAGCAACGAAAGGGGTAGAGCGTGCTATACGGGGAGATGTTCCCGAGACGGGGAAATTTGTTATTGGTGAACTTGAAAAAATAGCAGCGAAAACTGAACAAAACAGGCTGTACAAAAAATGGAATCAAAAAGAACAGTAGATGATTTACGCGTGAGATTTAACGAGGAAGGGTTAGCAGAAATTGATAAGACTGATCCAACAGAAATTCCTGCGCTTGTTGTTACGACTTATGAAAACAGAAAAAAAATGTTTAAACCAGAACATCATAAGTTTGTTAGGAGTATAACTCACTGGGCTGATATATTCTACAAAATCAAAACTAAAAAAGGTCAAATTAAGACAGATAGTGCATCATACATTGAATATATCAATGCGGTGGGTATAGTGTATAAACAATATGAAGAGTTTAAACAACAACAAAAACCGCAAAAACCGCAAAAGCGACAGCAACCTGCAAAGAAAATATCTTTTTCACCTAAAAAACAACAACAACTACCACCTGATCGAGATGATGATGTTCTTGATTATTTACAAGAAGCCGATTTAGAAGAACTGGATAAAGCAACTGGTTATAGCGGAAGTGGATTGCAAGATTCCAGTGAAAACGCTAGCGTTGGAAACTCAAAGAGTGAAAATCCAAGGATTTCATGTCCTGGTAGTGTTCTCAGTGATATATCACGATTATAAGTTCTTGTAGGAGGGTTCCGAGCTGGAAATAACTCACCGGAAACAGTTAATGAAGCAGCTGATATATGTAGATGGTTATTTCAAGGCGGTATCATGGATATCAGCACATATCGAGATTTCATTGGCGAGTTATCAAGTGGGTATCACAGTGACTGAAAATCCTTTGGATTTTTCATCACCGGGACTGAATTTACAATTGACAAATTGTTTTACAATTGAAAAATTGTTTCTGATTTCAAATAATGATCATACACTACAACCATGACAAACCAACCCCCGTCTATGTAGTTAATTCACGGTTTCCAGTTTATAGAGTATACTATGGTGATGGTTTAGGTAATACAATTACAGGGTTATTTGCAAGAATGGCTCGAAAAGTGATGCCGTTAGCTAAACAATTATCAATGAAAGCAATTGATGTTATTCGTGATAAGGGTATTAGTGCTGTTGGAGATCTTGCCGGAAAAGCGTTTTCAGCCGCGAAGAATAAAATAACATCATTAGTGAAATCACGGAGAAAGAAACCATTAATGCCTGCAAGTGTTAGTAAAATTATAAATAACGCAGTAGATGAAAAACTAGCGTCGTTGATAACCCCCGACCAAAGCAATATTGCAAATATGATAGCAGGAAGTGGCTTTAAAAAACCACGTCGATGAAATCCAACGGATTTTCACGCTAGCGTTTTTCACGATGAAAATCGTTTACGATTTCACGATTTAGACTCTGATAAATAGAATAAAATGTTCAAAAAGTCACCTGATCCAGCGTTTGATATAGACGCCCCAGTTGGCAAGGATGATTCTGTACGCGATTATCAATATTACGCCTATCATGCAATAGACTCAAATAGTCGATCAAGAATTGAACTTCAAGTTCATGATACCAGTAAATACTTTCTACCCGCTGAAGCGTTTATTGAAGTAGAAGGAGAAATTGTAACAGCTGCTGATACTCCTGCTGTACCAGCACCGTATCCAGCTGGTACTCAAGTCGGATTTGTTAATAATGGTATCATGGCGTTATTCGAAAGTGCTAGATATCTCATTGATGGAAAATAAATCGAGTCTATAGATCGCGATGTTGATGTGGCTACAACAATAATCGGGTTAGCGAGATATTCCGATGATTATACAAGATCAGCAGGACCTTCTATGATGTTTGCAAAAGATGTTAAAAATACCGCTGGAGGAAATCAATTTGTTGTAAGACGACCAAAGAATAATGCTGGTAATGCTAATATTGATGCCGAGGATATGATTATAAACAACGATGTTAATTTCAATCTAGGAGCTGCAACACGTATTTCAATGTTGGAAGGGCGGCGTAAATCATTTTCATGCGCGATTCCACTGCATCATATATTTGGATTCTGTAGAAACGTCCGAAAAGTTATCTACGGGGCGAAGCATACAGTATCGCTTGTACGAAAGAGTGATGATAATGACGCAATTTGGAGGATTCCAGCAAACGCAGATGCAGATCATGTAAATGATGATGCTGGTAAAGTTATTTTAACAAAAATATCATTGTGGATGCCAGTGTTGACTCCATCAATCACCGCAGAAGAACGATTACTATCGTTTATGGACCAAGGAGGAAAATCATTATTAAGTTGGCTAACGGTGAGTACAGATGTTAAACAATCAAATATCAACGGGTTATTCACTTGGAACCTAGCATCAAAACAAGGTGTTGCTGCGCCACGTCATATATTTATTGCGTTACAGGATAACACACGAGTTGGCGATCAACGTTTCAGTCATATGATATTTGATCAATTAGGTGTTAAAGACGTCTCACTGAGAATAAACGGCCAGCAGGAACCATCTGAAGATGTACAACTTGATTACAGTCAAAATCATATTGCTCGCGTGTATCATAGGTTGTTGTCGTTTATGGCACGCGATCAAAATGTCGATACTGGTCTGCAAATATCACAATAAGACTTTAAGAATTTGTATCCGATCTATTACTTTTCGCTGGAACATCTTGATTTAACAAGACAATCCGTCGTTGATATACATTTTAGAGCTAATGTAACCCGTCCTGGTGGTATTGCTAATTATAGAGCAGTTGCTGTCATTCTCAGCGACAAATCAATGCGACTCGAAGGTGTTGGAGGAAGAATGAGAGTGGTAGATGCGCCAGTGGAAAATCTTTGATTTTCAAAAACATGTAATCGAAACTTTATAGCAATTAGATCAATCTGTTATTGTATAATGTCGTATAGTAATATCAATGTGTCGTTGACACCTGGTCAATTACAAAAATTGCAATCCAAATCAGCTAAGCAATGTGGAACCACAATCACGCTGAAACCCAATCAAATGAATGGTGGGGAAAATAAATTATCGCTGACAACTCGTCAAGTAAAACATTTCAATGATGCACTTGTAGCAAAAAAAGGTGTTCAGATTACTCTTTCTGCGGCTGCTATCAAAAATATGATTAAAACAGGCGGTATATTCCCGTTGTTAGCTGCGATTCCAGCATTGATTGTGGCAGCAGCCCCAGCGGTAGCTAAAGCGGCAGCGTTAGTGGCTGTTGGTACCGCGGCAGGAATGGCACTAAAAAAGGCAACTGGGCAGGGTTATAAAAAAAGGGAAATGGTCTAAGACTACCAGGAACCCCGTATTCATGGTACAGCGGAAAAGGTCTGAGACTACCAGGAACCCCGTATTCATGGTACAGCGGAAAAGGTCTAAGACTAGGAACGGTTTATTAACTCAGAAATCTTCGATTTCCAAACCTTTGGTTGTGGAATCTTCGATTGGAAATCCTTCGGATTTCACGCCAATGTCCAGTTTTGATTTACTCGATGCTGCTAAAAAAAACTCGCGATTAAAAACTTCAGAGGTGTCTTTATGAAAGATCAATTACCGACACAACCCAACAGTGTTGAAACCGGTATCATTAATCTCAATAACAGCACCGGACCTGGAACTCACTGGGTTGCATACGCTATTGATCCACGTGGGATTGTCTATTTTGATTCATATGGATTAGCACCGCCAAAAGAGTTTATGAGTTATATAAAAACTGTTCCAATGAAGACTTGGTATTCTACGCTACCAACACAACAAATGAATGATCCACTAATATGCGGCAGCGAAGTATTAAATGTCCTTGACGCTATTTCTAACTATTTGGGTAACCCAAGGGTAAAACCACCACATGTTGTCGTAAATGAATACACTAGTAATCGCTGGAAATCGAAACTATTTTAGAGAGAGAGAGAGTTTTACAATAACATGATTGATATTTGGGGAAGACCTCTATCAGCGCTGAAGAAACCCTCCGCCGATGGCACTGCAACGGGTGATATAAAAAAATAATCGAAGATGAAATAGCTGAGACGTTGAATCTAGCAAGTGTTGACCCCGGGGAAAAAGTTGTATTTCAAGATCGTCAGGGTAAATTGAAAACGAGTAATATTTCTCTGGATGAAATTTTGGTTAAACAACAAAACCCAACCAATGATGCTATCGCGTTATTTTCCGATCAGGGTAAACTCAAACCGGGTAAACTTTTTTCGACTATTACAGATAGAATAGAAACTTTCAACAATGAGTTGGAAAATTCTCTGTTGGAACTAACAACACTTCAATCTAAAATTGAAGAACACGGAAAACAGTTTTCAATTTTTCGTAGAAACATCGTGGATAAATTTCTTGGAACTACATTCGATAAACTCGACATAAAACTCCCGGATATAAAAAAATTCATCGATGAGACGAAAAACTTCATCGAAGCCATCAAAACTGATTTTCCGAGGATGATAACAATCATTGAAAAGCAAAAATTCCTCATGAGAAAACCAATAACGTAGTATACACGATCCAACACGGATCATTTGCGTGGACACCTACAAACAACAAATTAGACATCACTGCAACCGTTAAGGGTATTTATCGATTAACACTAGTGATAACGACTCAATTTAATATATCATCGTCAAGTTCATCTGGGGTCAACAATACGATTTCAACGATCATCGACAAGGATACAACGGAAAAGTTCACGATAACATCTACTGATAAAAATTTGGTTAGGGTTTCAACAACGTGGTATTTGGAATTTGTAGCGGATTTAAGTAAATAACTAAATTGAAAGGAAAATCCTTCGGATTTCACAATTGAAAACGCTAGCGTTTTTAAAATAAAAATGATTTCATCAACGCAATGTCGCTATTATCAGGTCAGAGAATTTCAAACTAGACTCAAAACCCTCGCCGAGGAGTATCAAATAAAAATAAAAAAATACCGACGAAGAATCACCGCAATTGATATTACCATGTACTTGGTGTCAAGCGTTCTCGATGGCGCCGGAATAATACTTGCATCGGTTACAATGATTGCCCCGGTCGTAGTTCCAATTTGCATTTCTGCGGCGGCTACAATCGCGGGTATATCAACCGGGATAACAAAAAAAAATATCATCATGCAGCCAGAGTAAACTGCAAGATTACTTAATTCAATTTCATGTTGTATCAACCGCATACTCGCAATTATCCTCGATGATATCGTCGTCACTCGATAATACAATTATATCAGATAGTGAGTTCTCAGCGATGGTCAGTATTTATGATTCCGCGATATCAAAATTAGAAATACATCATGAGTATAATAACAATGACAACACCGATGGAATTACTTCAACGAATAGTGGAGAACACGAACCCAGTACAAACAAGCATGATATCAATAACATCAACGAATCCTAAATTCAGTGTGAATTTCCCTAGCCCAGTCCCCGTGAAGGAGATAGCGCTAGCAAAAATACGAGTGTATCACAGTTGGCCCAATATCAGATCGGTAGCATTTGGTGGCCAACAACCCAATAATTCACTGGTATTTGCGAATAAGAATAAACCCGATGGAACTCCAGACTGGAACGTTGTTTCGATACCAACCGGATCATATCAAATTGAACAAATCAATAATGAATTTAAGCGTAGAATAAAATCCATTACTGGAACAGAATCGAAAATCGCTATAACGGTTCATGAGCCGACGCTATCATCCGCAATTGAATTAAGCACAGAAGGATACGTCGTAGATATCTATCAGAGTTCTATTAGAACCGTATTAGGATGGCCTGAATTACCACCCCGAGGAAAACTCGTTGATATACCCGAACCACAAAAAACTGATTATATCACTGACAGAATAAAACCTGATAATCCAATAACAAGTTATAAAGATCACCAATTCACTATAGATTGTTTTGGTTTCGGATACCAACCAACTGGGAAAGAGAAGGAAGCGGATAGAATAGAGGGATATCATTTTATTGACAAACCTAAAATCGTTAAAAATTTCACAGCAATGAATAATGATTTTTCACTGTTCTTAATATCTCTTAAATCCGGCTCCCTCACCCGAGATGAATTTATCAGCGTCGTAGAAACATGTAATAAAATTATCGACGATATGGAAACATTTAATTTGAAAATTATTCAGGATATATTAGATGACGATAATCCCCTATCGAGAACAACATTTGCAACAACCCTTAGTATCCCCGTCAAGGATATTCCAACAGTTAAACTACCAGGATATAACGTACCAGAACTAAAAAAAACTTCTCAGTGACACCATCGATGTTGGTTTCAAAATAGTTCATGATGCATGGAGAAAAACAACATCATCGGAAATAAAAATCCTCAAACATAATAATGACCCAGACGGTGGCGGCAGACATATCGCTCCGTTCAACGTGAATATATCCTCAGTGATTGCGCTCAATTTAGTATGTGATGTTATCGAAGGAAGCTATCAAATTAATCTCGAACGATCAAATCAAGCTCAGCAAGGATATATTCTATACTTATTTGCACCAATAGCCCCTCCAGGATTTTTAATAATTGAGTCTCCGCTTAATCCAGTCTATATGCGGTGTCATAATGATTCGCTAACCAGAATTAATTTCAAACTCACTGACCAGTCCAATAATCTGATTGATCTACAAGGTGAGGTTTTACAAATTAGTCTGTTTGTGAAATCGTAGTGATTTTCATCGTAAAAAAATTATTAACCCAGAACTGAAAGTTCCAGCAGCAGAGGGGGTGAACAGCAAACTAAATGACAACATCGTTGTAAGATTATTTTTTTCATTATTAACGACGACCGCTTATAAAACGTCGCCTTGGAACGTTGTAGTGTCGCAGCCCCTGTGTTTGTGACAACTATCATCGTAAGATTTTTTTTGTTTCGGTTTTAAACCAAATCGCTTACGAAATATTTGTCTGTTCACCGTTTCTGCCTAGGGAGACTCTATAGCAGCCTTTTATGTGAAATAGTTTCGGTTTTGTCTGATTTAGTTTCGGTTTCCGTAGAAGCCTTATTTTTGCTTGAAAACTTGGTCTGTTCACCCCCTCTGCTGCTGTTGGTCCAGGTAGATATGTTGGCCATTTTTGGTTGAAAGTTTGGAATCAACTTTTAATCACTTTCACTTTCAAATACAAGTAACTGCTGTTCAGATCGATGTAATCTTCGGGTTGCCCTTTGATATCAACTCGATGGGAGCTGAATCCGTCAAAGAAGAGACGGGATGAAATTCAACGCATTGGGCTTCTTGCATGGTCATCATAGTGGGTGGCATGGCAAAGAGATCCAGTTCCGACTTGGAACAGACACAAGATTCTTGGTGCATCATTTTTTATCAGTCTCTATGCTTTGCTTTTAATGATCAAAAACGTTTAAGTCTCGAACGGTTCTTTTTTTCTTAGTCTTTCTAACTTTAGAGGTATGGAGACTTTTGGAAGGATGCCTTCGTCGTCGCTTTCTGCCTTGTTATTGCTGTGTCCTCAGGGAAGCAGGAATGCCAGACTCGGTACCGTTCAGAAAAATTTATGGGACTTTCTCGTTAACCGAAAATGTCTTTACCCGTTTGAAGCAAGGCATTTCTGTCTGCTCTCAAGAAAGCTTATTTGGGGTTTGTTTGTCAATGAGAACATTTTGAAGAAATTCTTTGCCGTGAGTCACTGCAGCATCTTTTAAGGCGTGCAATCCTCGGGTTACCATCGGTTTCAAAACAGGGACCACGGAACGAAAGGCTGATTTAAACATATCTCCAAAACCATGTCCTCGATGTTAAGTGACTCCTCGGTACACAGGATACATCAATTTTCAGTTGTTAGAGAATCGTTTTTGAACATGGAGTTTCACTCTGATTCACTCTGACTTTCCCTTTGGTAAATGGAATATTTTGTCCCAGATCTCCTTTTATAGTAATGTTGACACTGTCAAAATACGACTTACTGACAGGCAAATAAGGAGAATGTACAAATTCGCGGTGAACATGATAGGTATTTCCACCTTCCTCGTCAGCGATCATGGCAGAATCCACTTTGAAAGGAATGACACGTAGTAACGGTACAGAGGTGTGTCCCACGACGTTGTACTCCACCACATCGGATTAAACAAACATCAAGTTGAGTCCTTGGTTCATTTCTACAGGGAATCGAAAATATTTCGCAAACTCCGAGTTACTGGTTATGGCTGGTATTTCTTTTTTCTTGACCAACCTGAAGTCTCCACTCAAAATATCATACAATTCAGGATAAAAGGTAATGACCATTATTTTATCCTCTGAAAATTTGATCATTAGTCTACGAGCCACTTTATGGTACTCAAAGGTAACACTTGTTTTGGCTTTCTTCATGGCTTTACCAAACAAACTATTGAACCTGGTTACAATCGTATTCACTAAATGCTGACCACTAAAATAATAACCTGCAGGAATGGTTAACAGATAGGTGGACCGTTTAGTTTAGGGGTCCTGTGTTTTCATCGGGTCACTGACAGTGATGCATTCGTCTAAGATTTATTGCAATTGCTCCCCATACACTTCTACTGAGAAACTGTTTTGATTTTCCACGATGTTTTTGATATGTGTAGGGTGTATCATTTCCACTAAAGCTACTTCCCAATGAGCATCTTAATCCAAATGAATGACTTGTGGTAATTTAGCCGTGTAACAGCACAACGTGTTGTTAGGAAACACTTCCATGGAAGTGTCACTGGGTAACGTTAAGTAAAATTGGTTAATATTGTTGTTCATAATTCCAAAGTTTTCCTGTCCGAGGGGTCACTCGAGGTTAAAGGAGTGTCTAAAATAGGATTGTGATTGACGGGGTGACTGTTGGGAGAATGAATGACGCTGGACGCAAGGCTCCCAAAATTGTTACTGTTGTTCCCGTTGTAAGAGTATTTCAGGGAAGGATTGGGAAGAAGATAACCGATGCAACTGCTGAGTAAAATGGTCCACAGTTGTTTGTCTCCTTGTGGCAAACTCAAATTAGCAATGGCTGCACCGATGACACAATACACCACAAAGATTTAACAGAAAAAGACGATTTGGGTTTTAGGGACACATTCTCCACACCACACCCACAAGGGTTGCTTTTGTAAATCTTGGAGAGAAGAACTGGCTGAAGGAGTAGTCACTGTGGTAGCTGAAGCTGTATTGAAGGGCATGATGGTCACTTCATTTTATAGTCGATGACTTGCGAAGCGTCAATCCAAGAATAAAAACTGGGAGGATATCCTTTCCAACGTACGTTGACTTCTTTGACACGCTTTCTACCTACTTTACGGGTTCTTCGTTCGAGAATGCTTTCAATGTCATACACGTCGTCTTCTTTTTTGGTGACACGTTGTAACTCAGGCAAGTAAAACGTTCCTTTTAATACTTCTCCGTTCATGTCTTCCAGTTTATAGACGGTAGGATGACGATCACGCACTCGTCCAGTAACACGAAACAATTCGGTTGTCCAGTTCGGTAAGTAACCTTTGTCGAAAGTGCGTTGTGTTTTACCAATGCGAATCCAATCTCCAGAGGTTAACACTCCACCTTTCTTGGGGACAGCCATCGCCCGAGACGTACCAAACAGACTATCAAAAACAGTCACTTCGTTGTCGGGTGTCACATCTTGTGGGGCAATTCCAATGCTTATATGGTAAGATTGATTGTAGGCTGGGACTAAATGCGGTAAGACGTCGATGTATTTGAGAGTGTATTGATGCGTAAAATATTCCAACATGCGTTCTTTCAAAGTACGTTGAAAACGTTCCATGATGCTAGCTTTGGTTTCAGGATTTTCGGTGGTAAAATAATGAATGTCACGTTTTTAATTCTCGTTGGAAAGCTTGGTTCAGAAATTCGGTGCCTTTGTCGGTTTGCCATCGAAGAGGGTGACGACAACTTTGTTTCAACACCAGTTGCAAAGCTTGTACTAGCTCTCCGCTCGACATGGTAGTCAATGGTACGACCCAGGCTAAATTAGAAAAGACGTCGATGACACAAAACAAATATGTGTAGCCGTGATTGTAGGTGGCTAAATGAGAGACATCAGGTAAATCGGCTTGCCATTGATGATCGATGCCTTCCACGTGAGTGCGACTTCTGTGAAATTTTCGTCGAATGTGTAAAGTGTACGTAGATTGTTCTTGTAACCATCGTTGTGCTTCAGGTAAACGGAGCTTGTTCAGACGAGTCTTAGCAGCACGATATAATTTCTGAACACCTCCGTAACCTGCAGGGTGGGTTGGACCGTAGTAAATGTTGGCTAACACCTTCTCCATGGTTTTGTTAATAAGGTACCCAATCTTCGATGATACTGCTGTGGGTGAGGCGAAATGGCGGTTGTTTGGAAACGGTGTTACGTGTCCGATGTGCCACAGGAGTAAACGTCGAGGGTACTGGTGGTGGTGGTGGTGGTAGTGGAGGTAAAGGGATAGCTTTGGTCTTCTTTTCTTTCTCACTTCTGGTTTCCTTTCTTTCTTTTTCACTTCTGTCGAAGGAGGAGTGACCATCATCTTTTTAACCCAAGTTTTGAGTTCTTCTCGTTGGGGAGTGGGGGAAGGGGTCAACAAGGAAGCTGCAATCTTACTCGGAATGGGAGTGGCGGTGTGTGCTTGAAAAATATCATGGGGTTCTTCTTCCTTGGGTAATGGTGGGGTTACGTCTGTCTTGTCCGCTGTAGAAAGTGATGGCAACGGACTGTTCATTAGAGCCTTAAAATCGGCCAGAGTGGGTAGAGCTGTTTGTTCCAGAGCTTTTCGATAAGTTGCAGTCGTTTCAAGAGTTGGCCGTACGTTTGCAATTTTCGGACAAATCGTTGCGATGCATCAACGATTGCAATTCGTGTTGTAATTGGGATATCTCGCTCAAATGAGGATTGGGTGGTAAATGGGTGATTCGTTGTTCTTGCCAACGATGGTATTCCATCCAACGTTTGCAAGGGACCAAAGTCAGTTTTCGTCCTTCCATGGGCTTCCAAAGGTTATGTCTAAGATCGTTGTGCTCCATAGGGCCCTTTTATCTTCTGGAAGGATCATTCATATTTCTACCCATTCCGTGGGGTATCTCTTGGGACATCCCTTGGGTCATCCCTTGTGTCACCCCTTGTATCAAACCTGGTATTAAGCCTGTCAACAAAGGAGCAAGAAAGGGTAAAAATCCACCGCGTTGCACCAACATCTTTTTCTTTTGACGGACGGGTATTTTGTTTGGACCATTTGACGAAGAACGTGTCGATGTTTGGCTAAGCATTTTTTCTGGTGTGGACACAAAGGTATCGTGCCTTTCAAGACATTCAAACAACATTCGCACACGGTATCAATGACATCTTTGGAGGCCGTTTTAATGATTTGTTTTCGCATGGGTGGAGAGGCTTTCGACAGGACGGACAGCACGTCTCCGTGTTTGGCTAAACGAGGAGGTAGTCCTTTCCTTTTCTTTCCCTTGTGGGGTGAATAAGAATATTTTCTGCGAAGTGACATCTTTGCTTGTTCGTTCCAGAAATACACTGACGTCAAAGACTTGGTACACACTCGTTTATCTTCTTTTCTAGCGCTTCGTCAAAAAGGTAACGATGTATTTCCCAAAATTGCGTTTTGTAGGATGACGAGATTGCCTTTTTCCTTTAGTGGTTGTGAACGACGAGGGTTGTGGTGTGCACGTGTTTTGAGGAAGCATCATTGAGTGTTCAGAAGTGGCACAGAAAATACTGATTCACGTTGTTGTCCTCAAGTCATTTTTTATACTAGAATGCGACGCCACTGATTATCTTTGCATCGTATCAACTTCATGACAGGTAACACACGTCGTGAAGGGGTTCGCAATGGACTAAATTAGGACAGTTCTTGTTTGGACAAATCAAATAAACTCTTTAACATGCCAGATCTTACTTGGACTTTGACTTTGGTGGCAAGTACTTTGTTAGCAGCTGCTACTGCCGCTAATGTGGACGAGGGTGTCACCAGTGGAGGAGACGTTTTGGGAGACGCAGATTTCCAATGTTTCATCAAATAAGAAAGAACGGGTGATAAATTGGATTTGGCTGGTATCACCCGCAACGGAGAAGTGGAAGCACCTGAGGCTACCGGAAACGCGGTCACTGGTGCTGCAGGTCGTGGTTTACGAAGGTAAGATTGCGTCCTGGACGAAGTACCTCTTTTGCGGGTGACAGCTTTTTTTGTGGACTTTTTTCTTCTGTGTTTTGGTCTTGACAGCATTATTCTTTTTCTTAGGGGTTCGTTTGGCTTTTTTTCTTGGGGTGAACTTTGGGAGCATTGGGAACCCAATTTAAAAGGGAACGAATGATGACACCTCTTAGAGAACCACTACCTCCGGGTTTCAATATGATTTGCTTTTTGATTTAAGTGTCGATGCGAGGATCGGCCAGTTGCATCAAGGCTACTTTGTTTCTGTCAAAAAAGCGTTTGGTTTGATGTGGAATGTGAATGATACCTTGCAGTATTTGACGAGCTGTCTCCGTAAACAATCATAAGACTTCTTTGAGACTGGCTTATAAGACGTGAGCACGTATTTGTGGATTTTTTTCGGACTGATACCGTACAAGGTACGAATCAATTTGATGGGAAGATGAGACTGAAGGGACGTCATGTTGACGATGTATGAGACACAAGGTCAAAGTGATCGAGGTTTTTTTTATAGATTTTTTAGTGGTTTATATTGTTATGTCGACGACGAGGACGTGTACACGACAGGTCATCTGCCTTGACACCAGTCGTGAAACAAATCGGTAGGAAATCGCAAAATAATCGGGGGTGGTGGGTTTTAAATCCACGAGTAAATAGGCGTGTGGCGTTTGAGTGGTATCATCGTACGTATGAGTCAGCCAAGGTGTTCCTAACTGTTTGGTTAAAACTTGCACTTGCGATTTATCTCGAGGACTGTTAAACAAGACCACGTAATGAGCATTGAGACTAATGGTACGATGGGCTTTACTTTGTTGAAATAAATTTTGTGTAATGTAAATGACACTGGCATTACGGTGATGCCCTTTACACGTAAACCACAGTTCAAAGTTCTTCTTCGTCTTCTCCTAACATGTCGTCAAAAATGACCAAATGAGTTTGACTAGGGTCAGACACGATCCCATCGTCTTCGCTAGGAATACCTTCCACAAAGACAATGGAATCACCTTGACTTTCTTGCAAGAGGCTGTATTCCGATTGCCACTGTTTGTAACACCACACGATGCGTTGAGGTGAACGATATAGTTCAAATGATGTTTATGTTCGATCAAACGTTTCACAAATTCGGTTTTGCCTGAACCGCTCGGTCCAGCAATTAACATGTTAAAATGGTGACGAAGATACCAGGCTTCACAACTAGCAATTTCTAAGTGTTCGTCAATGACTTTGAATGTCGAGGAGGAAGGAGTAGAAATAGTAGAATTAGCCATAGTAGTGTAGGGTATGACACTAATGACACAAAAACAGACAAGACAAGAGGTTTTTATATTTTTTCAAAACACGTTTATTTCAATGCATGTTTAAATTAAAACAACACGAAAGACAAAATTACATAAAAGCCAAATGGATAAGTACAGGAATAAAATACACATGGAAACGATCATAGTGGCATATAAATAAGTCATTGTACAACATTGTTTGGGTAACGAGGGTGTCCTAGAGGTAGTGTGTAAGGTTCTTATAGTCTCTACATGGGGTACAGTCATATAGGTGTCCTCTCGGAAGGGTCTTTGTGGAGGAATGTCCATGACAGTCCTGTCTTGAACAGACTGATTGTCCTCGGTGAAAGATTCCTTTTCTTCTTCTGGCACTGTCACTAACACAGGTTTTAAAGTGATTTTGTTCACTCGACGATGGATTTTACGAACACAACGCTTGGGCATAATGGGATGCTTCGTTTGTCCAAGCCTCAAAATCCAAACTTTTCCAGTCACGTACATCTGTCCAATGAGGGTGTAAATCACAAGCTACACACACTTCCTCGTACAACACTTCCGTACGTAAAAGTTGACGAATCTTTTTTTCCTGTAGAGGTTGAGTCTTATCCAGATGAAAGCGTAAGGCTTTAAACAGAATGAGTCTCTCGTGGACATTTAAAAGAGTCAACATACTGTCCTTTTTTTTGGTAGTGTTCGTAAAGTGTCCACAAGGAATCGACAGGTGAACGAAATCCCTGAAAGCAAGTCACTAAAACACACACTAAACGTCGACCCCAATTAATGGGACACAGTTCTTGTAATAAGTGTTCGTAATCCTTCACCGTGTGAATATTCTCATTGATATCAACCATGGAATCTGTTTTATCACAAGTGATAAAGATTGTGGCATGGTAGTTCTATTTTATTATTCTTTTTTGTCGAAGACCATAAGTGTATAATCTGCACAGAAGTATTTAAAACCTTCTCCAAAGGCGAAAGTGATTAACATAACGTGTAATTTCGGGACACTGCCATTCAGGGTCACGGTTAAGAAAGATCAAAACATCTTCAGATGTAAACGGTCTAAATTGGAATCTGTGGAAGGTACACTTGATACAGAGAAATCTGACACGTTGATTGATTTTTGTTACTTTCCTCAATTTCACGATACAAAAGCTCTACAGTCACCCACTGAGATTTTTATGTAGCATGTCCCTGCCAAACTTCCTTGTAGATTTTCTCGTGCAATTTGTATGATGATCCCTGAATATTATTTTTTAAAGAGGGTTTATATACTGGTCTAGGTTTGTCTCCAAGCCAAATTGGTTTGTTAAACGACATGGTACAGTATTGTCACTTTCAATCACTTAGTCCCACTAAAGGTAGGTAGTGACAATTCGGAGACCATCGAACATGTTCCAGGTAAGCGGAATCCTTCTGTTCCCACTGGTAAATTGACACACCACAACTGAAACTCTTGACTTTATCCCCTTCGCCCAAGTAGAAAAATCCGGCTCTGGCTAATTCTTCAGGAGTTGGTCCAGGTAGATATGTTGGCCATTTTTGTTTGAAAATTTGGAATCAACTTTTAAAGTTAAAGTATTCAGGCAAGCGCACAGGGAACGAATATTCGTCTTTCACAAGTTCATTTCGATACAGGTACGGTGAAATTACCAGGAGGTTACTTTGGATTGAATGACATCCGTAGGATAGTAGCCGCATGGTCTCACGCGGAGATGGCATTGCTTTTGCATCAAGAGTGCTTGAGAAGATACTGTGACGTACTCCAGAAGTACGCTTCTCGACTACGATGTCTCATTCACTCTGTCACATTTACTTTGTTGCTGACCACGATGTCTACCAACAACTGTATTTCTTTATTTGATTTTTAAAAAATATAAAATACTAGATCCAATTTTTAAAATAATCTACTCTTACTTCACAGCAGCGACAACGACTTCTACTCTTACCACAGTTGCTACACCTACAAAGGGGATCCTTCCCGATACCAAAGTATGAGACAGCGCAAGCAAGTTGTGAAGTTTAGTGAATCTATATAAACAACAACTGTCAAGCCTGCTATGTTTCAGTTCTGTTTGTGATAATAATTTATGATATTTCGCATTATCCCAAGTGGAAGGTTACAAACCGTACACAAGTTATATGACTTTAGCTTTTGACACTTACACATACTTTTTTCTATCGTGTGATAAGTAGATTTGCGTTTTGGCTTCTGCCTGTATGTGAATTGTATGGTTTGTTTTGATATGTGTATTTTCCTTGAATAGTGTTTAGGTGTGTTCCCAAAAAATAAAAAGAAGGTACAAATCTGAAAAAGTCAGTTTGAATTGAGGTTTCTCTTTGCGTATACCTTTTTTCAAGCCGCATACAATATCAAAGTGAAATGCCAATATACAAATGTCATTGCCTTTCTTTAATTCGGTTGTATTGCTTAGCCATCGTTAATCTTTAATTATTTTTTAAAACGTATTTCTTTTTTAATACACGATTTCGGGCTTTCTATTGTTGTAACGGTATTTATGTTGTTTTGTTTGTTGCTGAAATTATCTATATATACTATAGTCTATAGCAAAGCACTTAAGTTTCTTCAGTATTTTAATTTCACGCTCACAAAAGGATACCAAGTTTGTCTTGAAAGAGGATTGAAACTCTAAGCTACGCGGTCGTGAAGAAAAACATCTCTTTGTTACTACAGTTAGGTGTTGCTTTATTCATTCTAATCATGCTTGCTGTATATCTTTGTGTTTTGCGGGTCATATTGTTTTTGATGTAAATATTCACATCAATAGACAGACAACTTGGGTTTTTATCCTTGAGGTTCACTGAACTTGCTTCGTTAATTCGTACAAATCTCAGATTCACAAGTTTGAAAAGAAAAGAAGAAATAAAAACAAACAAAATAATCATGCCACTTAATACTGCACCACTCCTGACTATACCGATGTGGGTGTGTACGTCAAAATGTTTAAGTGAGATACAAATAAATTGTCAGTTTCAAAATGCGAACCAGTACTGTGACCGTTCAGTAGCTGATGTAGTAAAAAGAAATGGTACGAGTACTGTGACCATTCAGTAGTTGATGTGGTAAGAAGAAATGTTACAATACGCAACGGAGGGATTTAAGTTCACATTCCAGTCTGCACTGCAATGGGAACAACTTGAGAGCGTATTTATTATTTTGCCATACTATCTTCGTACACATTGCATCACTCATCATTCAGTGGCTAGACTAATTTTCTTACCGCGTTCACTTGGAATTGACTTCAGTAGCTCTTCATCTAGTTTCGAGATAAGTCGTGTTTCACCGCTAGATTATTTATATAAAAAAAGAAGTAAAACTAAAGCAAGAACAATCGTACCCTGGGCGATCCCACGGAAATTATGTCAATTTTAGAGTCAAATACATCACAGCGTATTTGGATTAACTATTTTGTGAGAACATTTTTAGTCGTATTTGTCATCGGTTCACTCTGGTGATATTTTAAAATCGTGGACCTTTCCTATGGAATTGATTTTGTAAGTGGGATGTGTGTTTCTTTGAATTTTTCTAAGGGAAAATATACCACAAAAACAAGCGTAAGTGTCCGGATTCTTTTTAAAAGTTGGTATAACAGTCTCTCTCTCTCTCTCTCTCTCTCTCTCTCTCTCTCTCTCTCTCTCTCTCTCTTAAATTTCCCTTGTCACTAGATAGTCCCACCATGTTAAATTCCCCTTGTCGCCAGAAGGTCCCAAGCCCTTTTTGACTGGATTTCCCATTGTCTTTAGATCGTCCCATATTACTACTTGTATGTATGTATGTATGTATGTATGTATGTATGTATGTATGTATGTATGTATGTATGTATGTATGTATGTATGTGTGTGTGTGTGTGTGTGTGTGTGTGTGTGTGTGTGTGTGTGTGTGTGTAAGATCCGGTTGAAAATTCTATCAAAGTAAACAGGATATTTAAACCGTATTTTTTTTAATTTATGAAATTTAATTCTGACATTTGTTAATACATACAAGGTGATAGTATCTTCCTAGAATTCCTGGAATTTGTCTGGGTTGATCCTGCTGTCACTCGATTCATCTGCCACTAGTCTACACTCCCTAAATGATTAAAAAAAATTTAGTAACCTATACACACTTGATTCATTTCAAGGGCTTTAAATCACAATGGAGGGATTTAAGTTCACATTCCAGTCTAAAGTTCATCAATTCTTTCAATATTAAACATTTCAGGAGCCATGACTTACAAGCAATTTTGAAAAATAAAACCAGTTACATTAAGGTATTTTGGTGGTAAAACATCGGTGCATTCTTTGCCAGGTAAGTAAGTAAGTATTACTAGCGTAATAGTCCTATAGTACTTAAGATCTATCTCCCAACGTAGAAGAATGCTTTCATTACTCCTTAGTACATTTCTTTTGTAAATGTAATCTCTTTCAAATATAAATAAATAATAATCAATAAATCAATAATACATAAATAAATCAATCAATCAATAAATAATTCAATAAATCAAGAATAAATAAATATAATAATCTTTAAATAAAGAAATAATAAATCAATAAATCAAAAAATTAATCAATAAATCAATAATACATCAATAAATAAAATAAATTAAAGAAAAGAAAAGAGTAAATGGCAAATAAAAGTTGAAGAAAATGTCAAACTTACATAAAACTTGAACAACAAATTTCAAAACGATGAAAATATCTAGTCATATATATTGTACAGAGGAAACTTTGTGTTTTAAAAGGTCCAATTACTCAAACACGATCATTCACTATGTGGCTGATATGGTACTTATTTTTAAAAAAACTGCATCTATTTTGTAAATAAAGCCAATGATCCTTTTAAAACTCTATCATGAGGAATGACAATTATTTGTAAATACCGTTAAACCCACGGTTCTGATATTTAGAATAGGTGACACATTACTTCGAAGCTGGCAATTATTGTTTTCACTCTAACGAGCCAGAAAGTGTCGAAAAATTCAGATACTGTATCGCTTGAATATTACCAGAAGAGTTATATCCCTTTTAAATTTTGTAAATGAAAGACATATACAGATGAAAAGAAAAACGTTCTTACCACATCGTCGCTATTGTCAGGATTTTGATTATTATGATCTGTAATGTGACCACTAGATACGATCATCGACGATACAAACATTTGTATCCGAGATGGTTAATACTTGTGACGAATGAATTGTTATAGCGTATCCTAACCACCATTGAGGTTTGTTCATCGTTAATGTGTTCTCAACAAAACTGACAGGAAATTATACAATATAATTTAACACAATATATTGTTTCTCAGACGATCCTGGAATATCAACGTCAATATTTTGCCGTCTAGTACCTTCTGGGCGATAACGTAATGGTAAGGGTAGATCTGAAACTTTTTCCTTATGTAACAAATATAATTGTTGTTGACGTGTATCACGACTTATCTTTCTACTTGCGACTAAAAAATCAGCAGGTCTCCATATATTTAAAAAAAAACACATTGATAGGAGTTTCCCTAATTAATTCACGCATTAGTTTCACACTGAACTTTATTCGGTTGCAGTCTGATTAATTTCTTAAGGTCTTTTAATTCTGAATCAAGTTTTAAATCATCGGTTATTTCTTCATAATAATCTACAAACATTTTCAGCCATTTATGTGAAGACACTCCAACAAAGCAAAGGGGGGGGGGGTTTGGCCATGACCACCGTATATTATCACAGCAATATTTATGTTAATAAACAGTCAATAAATGTTTTTAATATATATTTAAATACTATGCATATTTCATGCCCAATGATGATCATTGGGATATATTTTTCAACGATTCGTTGAAAAGTCCAGTGATCTCCTTTTTATTGAAATAATTACAGATAAGTGCGTGATTTAACAGTTGTTGCTTTCATCTCTTTGGTGTGTCTGTGCGTAGGGGTTCAAACAATCATATCGAAATTTCGAAATAATTCAATCGGGCGAGTTGTTTTATCAGAGCTTCCGGTGACTCGCTATCAATGTAACTAATAATTGAACCTAATTTAGTTTTGTTAGACAATTAAGTCTTTGTTCGAAATATAAAGACATTTCTCTTCGGTGCATCGGCGATTATAAAGTTAAGTTCAGCATCGTCTGATATGACTCTTATAAAATGTCATTTACGATCATATCGTACTCCTTGCGAAACTTTACCAATTAATTTTCTGTCAAGATCTTTTGAGGTTTTATTTTCAAAATCAGTTATATAAAGATTTCTTTATCAGAATATGTTTCGGGCTTTGAAAATCAAACTTCTTTCTGCGGACGATATGATATAATTTGCTTCACTCACTGTCAGAAATATTAGTATTTTTGCGTCGATGATATATCGTAACAATGCAATCGGTACCTATGTTTTTTTTTTCTGAAACGTGTCTACCGAACCTGACAACCAATCGTATGATGTCTTTAGCAAACTCGAAGGACTCGATACAGACGAATCTAGTCAAGTCAAAATCCGGCAATGGTCCCTTTATCGCAATTCTGGTCATCTCAGGTCTTGGAAGTCCAAATCGCTTAAAATTAAAATATCCATGACATTCTCCCATTCCAAGGAAGCGTCCTGTATAACACGCTGCCGTATAAACTGAAATAACATCTTTAGAATCATATTTAGTATTCCACAATCCGCCGGGTCAATGTTCGATACAACTGTATATCTACAAGAAATTCAAATCATGATTTGTTTCTCTTGCAAAGTGAGCAGCAACTGACAGAACGGTAAAACAATTTTTCAGTAATAGTTAGATATTGTCAGTCTGCGACGAAAAGTTCTGCGCAAGACTTTTCATTTCTTCGTGGAGTGATTCTTCATAAAAATTATCACCATACAACTATGATCAATGTCGTAAAAATTGATCATAGTTATTATCGGCACCTGGAAACAACCACACTATTACAGTATCGCTTTTGCAAATATTTTCAATAAAATCAAAAATACAATCTTCATAAAATTTAACATTTCTGATTTGTGGAAATATTGTTACTGCATTAGTCCACGGATGCGCATAATAATCAATAATTTCAGCTGAAGCTCCTTTTGATTTTTACTTCAATTCGTACAAAACCTCTCCAGTTATCGTTTCTACCATTATTGGAAATTTTAGTTTCTTTCCTAGCTCAGCAATGTTATGATAGACGCTTTCGTTTCGTTAACTAATTCTGTCCACTTTTTTTTATATACGTCTTAAACCTATTGGATCGTTTCCACGAATCGCATTTGTGAAGCGTTCTGTAACTCGTTAGGTACACATTTTATTCTCGAAAATTTCATTGGTTTTAGATCATGAACGTTTGGTGTATCATTTATCGGGTATATTGCATAAATAACCATAGTTACAGCATATGCTCGTTCGTAATACGGTTTGTCAATACCACTCAACATTTCTGGACTGGAATGTATACCCAACGCTATGATATTCATGTTTTTTCATTATGAAGGACAGGGCCATGTTTGTTCCGAAAACTCCAAGTATTAAAGTCCGTTTAGGCTAATATAATACATTTTATTTTGAGATAATATCTTTGATCGTTTGTAGTTCATTATAGCATCGATGACTTCGTCAACACCTTTGGTGCCAAGTTTTAATTTAGAATGTTGACCGCACATGAGATTCATCCTCGTTGCTTAATTCTTTCTTGGCGTCACGAATACTTTTAATCTGACTTTTCGACTGATCATCCAGCGATAGGGATCAAATATGGATTAAGAAGTCTTTATTTTAGATAATTTTTCAAACTCCCCCATATTATAATAAGACATATATTTAAATTGAAATAGTTTTATTATATAATGATTCAAACAGAATAATTGTAGACGGCTAATGTTAGGCTCTACAACTCCTTGGAGCAAACCCTACGCAAATAAATTCTGTGGATGTCATCTACAAAGCATGCGTCGTGGGAGTCTAGAACATATGTCATGTCTGAGTTATTGTTGAAGAAGGTGTTGAAGTTAGAGGAGAAACGCAATTGTGTGTGCATATTGCAATATAGTGGTAAAAAATACAGAGAGATGAAAAGATGGTGTGATAGAAAAATAATACTGCTAATAATGACATTGTCTAAAATGCGTTGAAGATTACCTTTTTAGATGTTCAAAATAATCATGTAGATAAAAAAATATTGGTATATAAACTGTACAAAATGAATTTGTGAAACATCCCATCATCAAAAAGTATGAGTCAACTCGTGATGGTGTAATCAGGCACTGTCAACTAAAACACAAATCGGTTCTGTTGAAAATGTTGGTTATTTTAAATTGTCTGTTGGACAAAGACATCTTTGTCATAGAAGATGCTCTTGTGATCGGTCATATTGATTCAGATCCGAAAATAATATTTTAGTAATTTACTAGCTGTTACACAGACAAAATTGCAAGTTTGGAAATACTGGGAGATATATAAGAGTGGTTAAATCTACAATTGTAGAGACGGACGAAGAAATAATATTTCGATCAATGACTGTAGCTGGCAAACACTTCGATACTGTCAAACCTTCAAGACAATCTGTCGCACATAAAATATGTCTGCGTTTTCGAAAAAATATGAACATGAAATATTTCATTATTGTTAAAAAAAATAACTCTGTCAAGCAAAGTTCTCTTCGGTAGAATAATGAAGCAGTTATCTCGCTTGTTACCGCGTAAGTGACCTCATTTTCTTTTTGTCATCGTAACTAGTTATATACAATAATTTAACCATCTGCGTGATAATTCATAGTAGTGAAAAAAATATTTTTTTCACTGATCAAATTACTGAAAGGATTATGACACCTTTTAGTTTTGTCTCTGATAAATTCAAAAATAAATCGCCCGCCCGTTCGTGTAATGCAGTGGTTATATTTAGATCCCTCTGTTCTAATTCATGACTTTGCATTATGCAAAGCGTGATATAAGGGGCAACAATCGGTACATTCTGGACCCTTCTAAAACTTAATATGTATCTTATATAAGTTCAAACTTAATATATTTAACTTTACTCTCAGCTCAGGTATGACAAGAGACATTTGAGGATCATATAGGTAGAGAACTTAATGATGGTGGTTTAGAAGAAAGAGAAAAGTGGAAAAGAAAACGGTAGAGAGAGAGAGAGAGGTAAAATCAGATAAATATGTTGGACAAAGAAACTCTTGCGTTTAGATCTTTTGGATAAACATCAGCATATGGTAAGAAAATATTGTAATATATAATACTGTTTTGAGCTTACATAGGAAAACAATATTTTAATTTTCAGTTCTTTAATTTACTTATTCTAAAACGCATGTTAACATTTTTATTATTTATCATCTCACCAGATGTGCATTAACATTTATATTATTTAGCAACCCACCTTCTGTATATAATTTGTTTTCCTTCATCACTGTTTTTATTTTCTCTATTAAATAGTCATAATTCTGATCGAAATTGTTGTTGGTAATATCCTTTATTTTCCATTCATTGAGCGTTATCTGATGTGATGGCCATAGCAGATTATGAAATGTTGGATGTCAACTTCACACTTACACCGATTATTTTTCTGCGAGGCATCATTTTTCCTATATATTAGGGGGCATATACAAAATACAGGCATAGCCTGTTGTCCGTTGACACCTTTTGTTTTTTTTTATTCAGATTTATAATTTGTTTAAATTATTTGACTGTTAAACACTGTAAATTCTCTTGTGTATAATATATATCATCGTAACTAGTTATATACAATAATTTAACCATCTGCGTGATAATTCATAGTAGTGAAAAAAATATTTTTTTCACTGATCAAATTACTGAAAGGATTATGACACCTTTTAGTTTTGTCTCTGATAAATTCAAAAATAAATCGCCCGCCCGTTCGTGTAATGCAGTGGTTATATTTAGATCCCTCTGTTCTAATTCATGACTTTGCATTATGCAAAGCGTGATATAAGGGGCAACAATCGGTACATTCTGGACCCTTCTAAAACTTAATATGTATCTTATATAAGTTCAAACTTAATATATTTAACTTTACTCTCAGCTCAGGTATGACAAGAGACATTTGAGGATCATATAGGTAGAGAACTTAATGATGGTGGTTTAGAAGAAAGAGAAAAGTGGAAAAGAAAACGGTAGAGAGAGAGAGAGAGGTAAAATCAGATAAATATGTTGGACAAAGAAACTCTTGCGTTTAGATCTTTTGGATAAACATCAGCATATGGTAAGAAAATATTGTAATATATAATACTGTTTTGAGCTTACATAGGAAAACAATATTTTAATTTTCAGTTCTTTAATTTACTTATTCTAAAACGCATGTTAACATTTTTATTATTTATCATCTCACCAGATGTGCATTAACATTTATATTATTTAGCAACCCACCTTCTGTATATAATTTGTTTTCCTTCATCACTGTTTTTATTTTCTCTATTAAATAGTCATAATTCTGATCGAAATTGTTGTTGGTAATATCCTTTATTTTCCATTCATTGAGCGTTATCTGATGTGATGGCCATAGCAGATTATGAAATGTTGGATGTCAACTTCACACTTACACCGATTATTTTTCTGCGAGGCATCATTTTTCCTATATATTAGGGGGCATATACAAAATACAGGCATAGCCTGTTGTCCGTTGACACCTTTTGTTTTTTTTTATTCAGATTTATAATTTGTTTAAATTATTTGACTGTTAAACACTGTAAATTCTCTTGTGTATAATATATATATATATATATATATATATATATATATATATATATATATATATATATATATATGCTTATCATTTGTGTACATTTTGATCGTAAATCTCCCAGTAGTGAGTGCCTCATTTCGGAATTACGAGATTTTGCGAGATAACCTGAGAACGTTATTTCAGATATTGTGAAACTGGCCAATTTTATATGTGACACTCTTCTGAGTCCGCGGAATGAGTTTGGTATGCATAGTGATACATCCAGGCCGTCACACGAAGACGTATTCATGTGCCATATCAATGAGTTATTTCTCCCGATTCAGCACAAAACATATTTAAGCGTTCCAAATATTTGTAGGTTTACTAAATGAATGAAATTCAAAACAATTCGGGATTTATTACAATTCGATTCACTGCGTCATAAAATAACTACGCGTGGAGGTAAAAAAAGACAACTAAGTAGCTCGAATCTTGATATGTGATACGGAAATACAAATTAAACATACTATGCGCAAACTGAAAGCTTGATAAAGTTTTCAAGTAAAAGATGAGAGAGAGAAAGAGAGACAGACAGACAGACAGACAGACAGAGCGCGCAATAACACTTGGACTGCTTCAATGAAAATACAGTATAGCTAAATTTCGTGATCACATGATGCACACAGAAAGGAATCGCTCTCAGTAGCTTGCTAAGGTGGGGGCAAGAGGGGCGGACAAATAAAGGTTGCCCTGAGCGCCAGAGCATGGGACGCCAAAGCCATTGGAGACTGCTTTGTCATCCTGGGAGCCATTTACCGTTAGTACGCCACTCTCCGCACTATATGAATTACAAGATCACATGGAATCAGTAAATTTAATACGAAAACAGTATATGCATTCATATGTGATACACATGATCATTAAAAGTTTACAACTTTGTAAAAGTGATCGATTAAACATATTTACGTGATGTATAAAATTGAATTAAGTTTCGCACCAAAGAATATATAATTTCATAATCGTGGTACTGGCAAAAAAGGGCAAATTACATTGTAATATTCATCTCTGATACCTTACGTTTTGTATTTCAAATAAAGTTGAAGACAAATACAATATTTGGATTTTGCCTGGCACTAACTTAAATACAAGAATCGTGTCAATTAGAGATTATTTTGTTACTTGGGGAGGGGTGGGGAAACTTAAAAAGGAACATTATCGTCTTAATAAATTGACAAAGGCTGTTTGTGTCATAGCAAGGACAGAAAAAAACATTACTTCACAAAGCATAAGTATTTTGTGATTGTACATAACATAGAAACAATACACAATGTCAACAAATACATATTATGTAAACAATACACAATACACAATGTCAACAAGCAATTTTTGTTTAAAACGATTATAATATCTGATTATGGTACTTGAACTTAATTATACAGTTTTGTAATCCTTGAAAATGTGTATTTCAATTGCTTTTTTAAAGTACACATACTGTGTACTTATTTCGATCTGACGAGAAACCCAGTTGTTTCTATCCTTTTTACTTAAACTGTGTCATTTTGTTTAATGGACAGACACATATTTCAAATGCAAATCGTGCACAGTATTTTAAATTTTATTGAAATTACAAAACAAATTGTCGACATTATAAATGGTTAAACTATTTCCTTATAATTGCTAACCAAAAAATGAAAATGTTTATTATTCTCCCGCTTTGCTAAAAATTCGGGGGAGGGTTTTCGTGATACCGTTCGTCTATGACTATGTACGTCTATCTGTATGTCCGTTATCACATCTCCGTAACCGTTAGATGGAAATACACGAAATTAATAATGACGCTATAATTGTGGTACTTGTCTTGGAAAAGAGTATCATCCTCCAGCCTATGGTATTCTTGTGAGAAGTTCAAAGGTCAAATGACCTAAACGTTTAATTACGATGACCGTTCAAATATTTTGTGACCATACATGCGGTAAACGAAGAAAGGCACATCATATATATGACTGATCTTGTATGAAGACCTTCGAGTTACTGTCTGGTTCGTAGTGGATGTGCCGCAAAGGCAAAGGATTTAGAAGATACAAATGCAACGAGTGGATTTACGATGGCGTGCCACAGCATTTACTCTAGTTAGACTTAACGTCTCAACATGGTGGTGACAGTGACGTCCTAATCTAACCAGTTAGGTATATATGCACAAGGATAACGTTATGTAAATAAACAAACCTGACGTACCTTTTGGGCATGTAAACAGGTGCACCACGTGACTTAACGATTGCACATTAGTTGCCCTAAAATCCAACGTGCGACTAATGGTCCCGAATTAAAGGCATTGTCATTATTGTTGTTGTTGTTGGGTTTAACGCCATTTTTCAGCGGCCAGTATTAATGGTGGATGAAGAACCCAGGAAAACCCCGTAAAGAACCACCGACCCACGAAAAGCTACTGTCAAGCTTTCTCACATACCCACATTGGCCGAATCCGAGACTCGAACCTACGCAGAGAGAGGTGAGATGGCACTGATCCATAACGGGAGTGCGCTTTAGACCACATGGCCACTCAGCGCCCCCCCCCCCCCCGTCATTGTCTTTTTGCGGCATTAATTTACTGAGTACAAACCTCAGCTTATCACTGTCAACATACAGGTATCAATTGATTCCTAATTAGTTTATTTACATAAACATGTCGACGTACAAGATTTTCTACCCCAAACAAATGGATAACAATTTCAAATCTTATTAACTGCGAATATATTAATCAAATTTACACGAAGTTTCACAACTTAATTAAAAGTGCTATGCCGAACCATCAACTTGTTTTAATGGTAGTGCTACAATGGTATGTAATCGCTTCGGTGGGCGAATTGTTTAGAGCGAACCCTGGTCGAGTCACACCAAAGACTAATAAAAATGGTACTAGCAGCTGCTTTGCTTGGGGCTCAGCATTAAGAGGTTATGTTTGCACTGGTCGGCCTGGTGTCCGGATAATGTGACTTGGTGGGACGTTATTTGTGCGACATGTCTGAAGCATGACGACCCAATGCTAGACATCACAATAAACTGCCACACCTCAGACATCGTAGCGATAGGACTATTGTTGTTAAGACTACGTTAAAAAGGTATTTTGACCTGTGTGCAAAGTTGCGGTCTGTTTAGCAAGTGATTTAAGGTGCAATACCAGCATTAGATTGATACACTCAAAACAAAAACTAGGGGACACTCTCGATGTACTCTCTCATTACACCAACATGTAATGAACACGTTAACGCATATCTGAAACTAAAACGCACCGGTTCCATTCAGCATTTTCTTTCCAGACCGGAATATTGTAATTCATTTCTATCTTGTTTGTATCAGTAGCTACAACAAAAGCCTCAAAAAGTTAAAATATGGATGCTCTGTTCATCCTTAGTGAACGAACAACTGAACACACCCCACCCCTGCGCAGCAATCTTCACTGGCTTGCAGTTTGATTCCAAGTCAAACACAAAATCTGTTCACTGTGCTTCATTCTCATTTGTCAGGCTCCAGTGCATTATTCCTATCTGACCTCACCTATGTGTATACCCCATCAAAAAACTTACGTTACACTTCTGACACTCCTATTCTCATCATTCACAATGTTAAAACGTAGTCTTATGGACAATGTTCCCTTTCGTACCAGGGTCCGGATGTGTTTTACACAAAGTCCAGGATTAAACATTACTGATTTCCTACGCAAATAATACTATTTTGTATTTTCTGAAGCTGCTTTTAGTTTCTAAATAAAGGCCTTGATAAATTAAAATCCTAGTGTGACATGGCAATTGTTTGTAAATAAAGACCTTGATAAATTAAATCCTAGTGTGACATGGCAATTGATTGTAAATGTAGACCCTGATAAATTAAAATCCTAGTGTGACATGGCAATTGTTTGTAAATAAAGACCTTGATAAATTATAATCCTAGTGTGACATGGCAATTGATTGTAAATGTAGACCTTGATAAATTAAAATAATAGTGTGACATGGCAATTGTTTGTGAATACAGACCTTGATAAATTAAAATCCTAGTATGGCATGGCAATTGTTTGTAAATGTAGACCTTGATAAATTAAAATCGTAGTTTGACATGGCAATTGATTGTAAATGTAGACCTTGATAAATTAAAATCGTAGTGTGACATGGCAATTGTTTGTAAATACAGACCTTGATAAATTAAAATCGTAGTGTGACATGGCAATTGTTTGTAAATACAGACCTTGATAAATTAAAATCCTAGTGTGACATGGCAATTGTTTGTAAATGTAGACCTTGATAAATTAAAATCGTAGTGTGACATGGCAATTGATTGTAAATATAGACCTTGATAAATTAAAATCGTAGTGTGACATGGCAATTGTTTGTAAATAAAGACCTTGATAAATTCAAATCGTAGTGTGACATGGCATTTGTTTGTAAATAAAGACCTTGATAAATTAAAATCCTAGTGTGACATGGCAATTGTTTGTAAATAAAGACCTTGATAAATTAAAATCGTAGTGTGACATGGCAATTGATTGTAAATGTAGACCTTGATAAATTAAAATCGTAGTGTGACATGGCAATTGTTTGTAAATAAAGACCTTGATAAATTAAAATCCTAGTGTGACATGGCAATTGTTTGTAAATAAAGACCTTGATAAATTAAAATCCTAGTGTGACATGGCAATTGATTGTAAATACAGAATTTGATAAATTAAAATCCTAGTGTGACATGGCAAGTGTGACATGGCAATTGATTGTAAATACCTTAAAGCACAGTGTTCTGATATTTGGGTCAAATGACATAATACCTCGAAACTGACAATTTCACGATGAAGAGTTAGAGGGTGTTGAAAGCTTCAGTTGGTTTAAAAATACATTATTTCAGCTGGTTTAGTTTCCAAAGATCATAAAATTGACTTCAGCCAAATCAATGTGCACATCTTAACGGTATCAGCCTCTCGCGTACAGGTTAGGTCACTATTAAACAGTTAGGTTTAATTGAAAGAGTCAAATGGACATTCATTAAAAATCACTTAAAGTGAACAAATGCACAAACGAGTTAATACATAAAGAAGTTGTTAACTTGGTAATTACCTACTGTTAAGATGATTCAGTAAAACAAAAATGTACTACATTAAACATAAATACAGTATAATGTTAAATGATAGGAATGTTTTCACAATTTGCTTGTCTTGGTTATTTGGATGGCAACTTTTTAGGTCTTTCTTTGATTTGTAGTTCGTAATAATGTACAATCTACGTTTACTATTTCAATTTTATTCTCAACAAATGAAAGGTGCACCGTCTGTCAGAATGAACGAAATTATTCGTTCTACTTTCTCTTTCTCTCTCTTTATATATATATATATATATATATATATATATATATATATATATATATATATATATATATATATCAAGTGTATTGCTCACCTATTGAGCAATGCACAAGCTATTTAAGTACAACTTGAGTAGCACTTGTTGATGGTTTGAAGTCAGTACAGGTAAGCATGTTGCATATTTAATTTGTGTTTTTTCTTTTGTCAAAACTTTCTAAATTACATGAAGCTAAAAATTTCAACAAGAATGTTTTTGTTGAGCGATACGATCAAATAAAATTCTCTTTCTAATTTCAACCAGCGCCAATGAATATTATGTATATAAATTAAAATTTGCCTTAAAATTATAATTAAAATTATAATAATGATTTGTCTTTAAAAATATAGCATTAATTACCAACTGAATTGTAATATGCAATACAATAAATTCTAAAACCATTTATTTTGATGATGTTAGTTTGAGAAAAAGAAACCCCGCATATGTGCATTACATTTTCTGAACGGTCAGCAGTTTCCATTTATTTTAAGATATTAGTATATTATAGTACTGTTGTGCAATATTGACTGCATTACGTTGAGTGATTCAAGGGAAATAATTCATGCACAAATTCATTTCATGAATGGCATACAAGGGAGAGCATACATTTCATGATAGGCATAAACAGGGAAAGTAAAAATTTAAAACTCGAATTTAAACTGACAGTTAAAATTAGAAATACTGTTAAAAAATCTTAAACTTATGAATAATAATAACATGTGCTATATTTCTTTCTCATCTTGGTGTAAGGTGTCATAGCGGCCATCTTTGCTGATAGTTTCATTTAACTCCTGGCCATATACTTTACAGTAATTGATTACGAACGGGAAAATTATAGTACACTATGAAAGGATTCTCCCCCCATCAGCACCCATCGTTTCTAATATGAAACAGTAACACTGTTTATGACTTGCTTTATCACCCATTCAGAATTCCTGTATAAAATTGACACAAATTTTCTTTTTCTCTCACCCGTATAAAAAATTTCCGTTTGTGACTTGTACATTCGTATTACTTTGTTTCTTGTTGATATTGAAAATACTATTTTTTAATGGATGTTAAAATTAGCAAATACCATTTTGTCTACTGATGCCATTACAACAACAACGGCAACACCGCCAACAACAGGAGTTACTTTTGCCGTTACTAGTAAATGTTTCCATGTTTCTACCGTTATGTCACATCTTATATTCATATTACTATTTATAAAACTGTTTATGTGACTTGTACCACTATAAGTCTTCAGTACAAGCATTTGATAATTAATTGTGACAATTTATAACATAGGTAATATGCATGTATCTGTCAATATAACATGAAACATGCAGATAAATTTAACCTGGCGATTTTCTAACAAATAATGTAACATTTATATGGCAATGAATGGGGCATAACCACGGGAACAGCTAAGATAACTTTGTTAGCCTCACGTTTACTTTCTTTCTTTATATGTGTGCAAATAATGAATACTGCGATTGATGGCTTCATCTTTTATGTTATCAAATGCTCTCACCTTTTATGGAATGGGAACATCCGAACACGTGATGATGATAGTTGCATTATAGTGCTGTATCGTCCATTGCAGGCATGTAGAACTGGTTTAAGTTTCTAGCAAAGCTGGATATTTAATTCTCCTGGGGGAGGAATGGTGCCGCACCCCTATGCGTGTATGTAATCAAGGAGTACTATTTAATTTGGTCGACAGGTCGGGGTCACTATTAAGGAACCATCGACCTGGATGGAGGACCCAGAGTGAGTGGGATTGGACCCAACACACGCTTAACCCACACAAGGATGTGGCAAGAAATGAACTATAGTATTAAAACAAACTATGAAACTCGAACAAACAATGACGTGATAGGTGTATTTATATCTGCGAATGGAAACGTACGTCCTGATACGTAATGTTAAATATCATGAGGTATGTCAGTATGCTGATTGTGTGTTCCCATTACGCACATCGGTAACGCCTATTTAGGCGGAAGATTTATAAACACTTGTACAATTTGTACACTACTGCACAATAAACAATCGCACAGTCCTATTCCACGTCTAAAAAAAAAAAAATTTTAAAAATGTGGATCACTAAATTATACTAATCTTATAATAAACCACATAACATAAAACTCACTCATTGAGTCCAATTAGTGCATACAGTGAAACCTCTCAACACCGAAACCGCAGTAAACCGAAATTCCATAGAAACCGAAATAGTATTCTGCTTACACATGTCCCTATAACTCAATAATTTAATTTTGTATATCCGAAAAAACCTCAAACACATTGTATTTATACTGTCCTGAGAGTTTTCTGTCTCGAGGAGCAATACCTGTCACTGGCAATAATGAGACGCCTTTTAAATAATTGTAAGCCACTATAAGATTTTGCCTGTAAAAGTCGTAGCATTCCTTTTCAAGTAAGTATTTATTACCAGCTAGATAGTCCCGCAAATTTAGACTAAAGAAAGAAAGAAAGAAAGAAAGAAAGAAAGAAAGAAAGAAAGAAAGAAAGAAAAAAAGAAAGAAAAATATTGTAAATAGCAAAGTAAGGTTAAGAATATGTCACAATTTTATAAAATTGGGACAGCTGATTTCACGTTATAGAGATTTGAAATTATAAATGCTGTAGAATGGATATTTCACGGACCAACAACAATTCGTTTTATGAATGATAATATTATTGTTTCAAAAACTGATTGTAGTTCGTAAAAACAAAAGTTCCTGATACTATAAATTTCTACAGTGACAGATGGAAATTATTTTGAATAATTTAACGCCCAGTGTTATTATATTCAGGAAAAAATGCAGTGAAACTCAAGGCTGACAATTATCTTTTCCTGATGAAAAGCTTGGGAGTCTTGAAAACATAATATACTTACGAAGTATGTTTACTTCAGATTGAATCATTTCCAAAACCTCATAACGATTATTTCCAAGCTCAGACACGGTATGTCGAGCAAATAGCTTTGTACATGTACATGTACAGTTAGCGCATCAACGTACAGGTTACAAACTAAAACGTGACTGAATAACTGAATGGACGAAGCAGCGAGTCTTTAACACTCACTTGATTGAAAATAAATATCGGCAAAAATACCTCCCCCAAAAAAACAGCAACAACTAAAACCCCAAAAAGGTTAAGCATATGCGTATGCATGGTAAAGTTAAAAGATGGTAATGTATGAAATGGCTAACAAAATTTGGATGTTTGGGTCATATATCTACTGTCTACTTTAGACTTCAATAAATACACGAATTGTCCATGTTAATAAAAAAGCAATTGCTTTACATTAACGTTTCATAACTACATTGTTCAAGCTGCGTAGTTATTTACCACTATATTCATATATTCCTGAACCAACGCTGACCTTCAAAGACTTACAACGAGTACATAAAGTTGTTACTACATTTACTGCAATTTTTAAAAATAATATAACTGGAAATGTTATGTGTCTTTTGTTTTTTTAGATGAAGCTTGCGTAAAGTGCAAGGAAACATTGACAAAACAATTAAAATAAACAAAGTAAAGATCTTTTGTAGCAAGATTTTATTTCGTGGTTAATGTTTTCGAAATAACGCAGATTATGTCAAAATCGTCTGCCAAGAAATTATCGAGCAACATTTGAACTTCTTCCATAGATGTTAAGCAAAAATAGGGTAATGTTGTGTTGAAAGTTACACAGTAAACATGAATAAGATCAGGTTGTGAGTTGTATGCATGGTTGTAGGGCCCTTTGTTTCTGTTCTGTACTAAGGGATTGACTTAAGCAACCCTCTTTCGATCGAATAACTTTTTCGTACATGTACGGATACTGTTTTTAGATGTTGGTATTGACCGATGTGGGGAGACTATTTGCTTCTTGCTATACAACAACTGGGCATCAAAATTTAATTTTAGCACAAGTTGAACCAATGATCAACAGGTAGTGCATAGTTAGTTACCTGTAATGAGCACGGTAATTAGTATGTAAGAGGTTTTGATTTAGCTTTGATACTTCAATTAGTTAAGTTTCTCTCTCTCTCTCTCTCTCTCTCTCTCTCTCTCTCTCTTGTAATATAATTGTTTTACATTTAAAGCTAAAAACACTACTTTTATTAAAATCCCGTTATGTAATGAATACGCTGTTTCCTGTAAAATGATATATGGGTAAACGTTTTGAGAGTTTTCCGTCTGACGTATTTTTTTCTTTCTACTATTCATTTCTCGAGGCATATTGTAACGTAATGTGAAGATTAAGTTTGTCTTTCTTTCTTTCGCAATGTTTATAATAATAAAGCTAAATACAAAACTATTAGTATTTATATCAAATTAACTCTTTTTTCAATGCGTGTTCACAGTTTGACGCTGCAAGAGTGCATATATCGAACAAAAGAGAGATGTATTAAATGTGTCTAGTAAAAGCAGAAAATACAGCTAAATACTGGAAAACTAAATTTAAAAAGTACTTTCTGATCCGAAACATTATGAAGATAAAATAATGAGTACAATATTTCGTTGGGAAAAGGGAAATCTGATATACATTTTGATTACTTAATTAAGTATACAATCAATAAAAAATAATATCCTTCCTCAAAAGTGTATAATCAAATAGTTTGAAAGCCCACACAATATTGAAAGGTAAAACATAATACAAGATCAAAGTCTTCGAGGATAATTATCAATTTAAATTTGGTTGAACTGGAATGAAACGATTAGTGCGCATGCCATTATTTTACTTTGCAGCTTTGCCCAGCTGGATAGAAGTAAAAAGGACATGATAGCGGCAAAAGAAACATGGGAAATACATTGATGGAAGGTCCCTCAGTAAAGAATACATATTTTAGCGTACTTAGAAAAAAAGATGAAACAAACCATACAGATTTGTTTGTAAATGTCTTGTGGATGCTGATGATTATTTTTGAAATTAAAAGGTCGATTCAATCAGTTTTGACAGAACTGGATAATGCAATTGTCAATGAGCGCTTGAAAAAGAGATACATGGTGTTGCCGCCAAAAGTATCTCTTATCAACACAAACACGGTACAAAATAGTAAAGCTAATGACACTAGTCTTGGTGTATGGAAATGGACTATTGGTGCATTAGAAAGACAAACTGCTGTCACAAGCTACGTTCGAAAGAAAGAACATCAAATCATAGAAGCATATGACTACTTTCGGCCTAAACCAACAAGGATATTTGCATACCCTACTTCAATAAGAACCTATGTCGAAGATGTCATTAGGACACCACATGCTTCGCAAGGAGATCTTATGAAACATGAATGGGCACGTTACCGGACATATGAATCATTTCCAAAGACATGTAATGTTTCACCAATCAGACTGTCCAGGGCCGGGTTCTACTACACGGGCATACAAGACGAAACTGCTTGTTTCTCGTGCGAGCTCAAGTACAAAAATTGGCAATCCGAGGACTCGCCACAGGAAATCCATCGGCAGATGTCTCCTGACTGCACCTTTCTGAAAGGATCTGACAGCAGAAATATTGCGATTGAAAGGGATGAGGATGATACAGAACGACATCAACAAAACGATGACGAGAGTGTTCATGTAGAAAACGTGGCTAGTGGAGGGGCAAATGAATCATTTTCATCAGCACAACATCAATATGCATCTCAAAGGGCCGTTACGGAGAGAACGACGAGAGACTCGAGCGAAACACAGACAAATGAACTTATTGAGGAAGTATCACGCCAAGATGGGAATTCAGTTGGGTCTACGGAAAGGAGAAGACCGCCATATATTAGCAATGACCATGCAAAACATCCGTACTATGCAACATTGTCCAACAGAATGGCATCTTTCACAGGTTGGCTGGGTCTAACAACTCATCAGCCACGCGACCTGGCATCTGCTGGTTTCTTTTATGTGGGTGAGTTTCAATTCGTTTTTAATGGCTGATTCCTAACGTTTCTTAATACAATAATGAATGTTGTCATAGAAAATATTGGAATTTAACGGAAACGTACCAAAACATATATCAGATATAAATGTAGTCTCAACTAACCAGGCAAATGCGACCTTAAATCAAACGTCGTATCTGAGGGGAGTGAAAACTTCATTTTATAATAATTATTCTTTTCACATCTTAAGACACCTGACATCTAACAGAACATATTGGAAATAAAGTACTTACATTCATAGTAAATGCTTTCTAATGGTAAGGCTGTACTTTCATCGGGAAGGAGATCACAACAAGTACATTTTTTAAGTTACGTTTTTCATTTGGCAGGAACGGGAGACTGTGTACGATGTTTCTTTTGTGGAGGCGGGTTGCGAAGTTGGCAAAATGGTGACGACCCGTATGCTGAGCATGCGCGATGGTATCCTGATTGTGATTATATTCGGATTTATGGAGGTGATGAAGACTTACAGGTATATTCAAGAGACACCGAGAGTTCACCAGAAACTAACGACGCCCAGTCAGTTGGAAATGCTCCAGATATTTCACAAAAGGTACGTGACACATCATAAGGTCCTGTAGTACAGGTGTCGTTATTCCGCGTTATATATATATATATATATATATATATATATATATATATATATATATATATATATATATATATATATATATATATATATATATGCAACCTGTATCTGATAAGATTTCAAAATTGCATCTATTTTAGGAAATGGACGAAAACGCATTGAGGACGACCGCAGCTCAGACTATTCTAGCAATGGGATACACTATTCAGACCGTAACACAAGCAATAGAAACGTTTAGACTATATCAAGGTAAAGTTGAAACTCACAAACAAGAACACATTTTCACACACAAACACACTCGCATACAAGGAAATGTATATAATTTCAAATATTTTAATTCTTATTCCATTAAATATTCGTTTAACCTCGCAAATTACTTGTAGGAAACCAGTTAACAGCCACCTTCAAATGTACACAAAACTGTCGTATCGTGACATATTTATTCACAAAACGAATCTAACAGGACGTTACGTTGTATCGACCTCGGAAAGATAGATAATATTTGTATTTCTATCATATTCGACATTTTATGTTTCAAAAACTGTCCATGATAAATATTGACATACAAAGTATTAACAAGCCCCCAACTCCGTAACTTCCTCCCACAAAAACAAATAACAACGCACTGTATCGAAATCGCCATCCGTCGACGCGAACATTTATACTCTTTTCATTCGTGCCCTAGTTAAACTATGTTCAAAATGTTATTAGTCCTTGTTATATACCGTGGACGTTATAGTTGTTCAAGGAATTGCTAGTAACATGAATCCATGGATACAATCTGAAAAACTTACCATCAGCTTCAGTGTAAAGGCGGCAATCGCATACATTGTCAGTAAATAACATCATTTATTTTTACAAATTTTTTAATAACTTTTGAACTATATTTATATATGTTTGCTTATCTTTGTGCCAGAAAGCAAACTTTTCACAGCCGAACAGCTACTGGAATTAATTCTGGATCAAGAAGAGAATCAAAGTTACGATGGAAACTCATCGGTTAACAAAAGAGTCAGTGATTCATGTCAAAGACACACTGATGTGTCAGCATCAAACGACATCAACAACGACGATCCAAAAAATGCAAGCTTAGAGATACGAAATTCCTCTGTTACGATAGCAAACAGCAGTAAGTACTTTTCTTCCAGGAATCAATGTCAGAAGGTAACATTTCTCGGATTTATTTTTCTTTCCATTGTCTCCAAAGTTAGTGTGTTGCCTTACGCATGACTGCAATTAAAACGGATTAACGGTAATTCAGCCTAGAACCTGAATTTGGCATTTATTATAGTAATGACGTGATGTTATGCAAATCGTATGCCAAATTGAGACTTGGGACTTTAGTAAAGTAATAAATTCTTTGTGCAGTTCAGAGTATTATAAATTGCATCATCGGTTCTCTAGAATTCATCGGGTTTTAAAGTTATTTACCAACCTACTTTCTGTAAACGTATATTTCAATTCGTTTGATGTATATTATCTATAATGTTCACTAATGTATAAGTCATTGTTTATAACATGGCACATATAAATGGTTTTCACAGAATTATCTCTTCAAACCATGTCTTTCTCACAATGATACCAAGGAACAAAGCAACGTAAAATCTCAGTTATGTTCATGTACTACAGTTCTTACGGAATCGCTTTTTAGAGTCGATTGCATAAAGTTATAGTGAGTGTGGTATATTTTCAGATAACTTTGAATCCATATTAGAAGAAAATCGTGAACTAAAGGAGCAGATGACCTGCAAGATTTGTATGGATGCCGAGGCGTGCATAGTGTTCCTTCCATGCAGTCACATGATGACTTGCCCCCAGTGTGCCCCGGCATTTCGCAAGTGCCCTGTCTGTAGGGCATTAGTTCGTGGGACTGTACGAGCATTTAAGTCATAAATACTGTGAAAGAATGAGGCTGAACTCGAGCATACCCGTACGATGCAGAGTATATATGTATGACTGACTGACTTTATTTCCTCTTCAAAAGAGATTACATCAGATTAATCAAATTCAGGATAATACAAAATCATGAAATACAACAGAAAAGTGTATTAAAAAAGGTGTAATTATCAATGTAGTTCTTTCTACATGACATATGTGCTTATGCATATATATATATATATATATATATATATATATATATATATATATATATATATATATATATATATATATATATGTATACACATACATATATATACACACACAAACACATATATACACATACACATATAAACACACATACACACATCTATACATATATATGTGGAACAACATAAAACCATTCTCAAATGAAAAAAGATAGCAAAAGGTAACAGTCTTATATTATATGAGACAGAGAGCATTATATCTCCGTGATCTGTCGTACAACAAAATTGCGGAATTTGACAACAGGATGGCCTTTTGTTTTTGCTTGTTTTTTAAGTTAATTAATTTATTTATTTAGCTGAACTACTTATTATTGCTGTTATGTTATGACATGTTGGTTGAGAGTAGGGCATGCATTTTATTGTAAAATGAGGTTATGCTTTTTGCCGTTACCAACATGAGTTTATCCCACACATCATCGTCGATAGACGACAAGCAATCTACTCTGCTTCCAAGAAGTGTCTCCAATAGTATATCGTCTTCTTGGTTGAATAAATTAACCCCGTCTCTCACCTCTAAAGTGTCAATCACCCTCTCAAAGAAGACGTTTCGTTCTTCAAGTAGCATTTCACAACCTAAGATAAGATGTTTCTCTCTGTCGTCAGTCTCTTTTCCACAGTTTGCATATCATAACTTTTCCAACAGGCATGATATATAGTTTCACTATTTCAGAGAGAGGCCATAACATAGATGGAAATTTACGCCCAAGAAACCATATACTGCTTGGTTTTAAGTCCAAATGAATGTTTCTGAAGTGAATGAAATCGCTCCTTAGTACAATATCTGTATTCCAGGTAGATTCTTCGATGTTTTGAATATTATCAATAATATTTCGATTCCAAACAATTTTACCTTCGGTTTGTAATCTTACTGCATAGTCTAAGAGAACACTTCCCATACCATATTTCTTGAATATTTTGTCAATATCTGCTGTAAACCCCGTCTGTGTTACTGGGTTGGTCAAGTACTGACATAAACGCAAAATAAAAATCTTTTTCCAGATAAGAGTCCAATCGCCCCTACACAGCCGGTTGAAAAAGCACAATTTCATCTTATCTATGTATGCTTCCATTGACCAGAGTCCTAAGGTACTACGCGTTGCCTCTGTGGGCGAATATTTATCGAAAGCTTGCATACGTCGCGCTGCATATCTCTGACATAGCTCAAGTTCTTCTATATTTGTGTTTGTCATGTCCGACCATAATTCACATCCATATAGGACTGAGGGTAGAATGATTCTTTTCCATATTTTCATACTTGTTAGAGGGTTCATTCCCCCGTCTCTGATACCAATAAAATAAAAAGAGTTTAATAAGTGTTTACCTTTATCGCATGCTTCTTTCATTGCGTCGTTAGGTTTAAAGTTGTACTTTAGAGATATGCCGGCATATTTCTTACTTTTGACTACTGGAATTGGCGACTTGTCGAATAGAAAAGAAGGGATATCAGTTCTTCTTTTCTTTGTAAAGAGGATGCTGCAACTTTTATCTGCGTTATATTTCAATCTCCACTTTTTCGCAAAATTAGAGATTGTATCGAGCAGATGCTGAAAGATTTGTATGGATGCCGAGGCGTGCATAGTGTTCCTTCCATGCAGTCACATGATGACCTGCCCCCAGTGTGCCCCGGCATTTCGCAAGTGCCCTGTCTGTAGGGCATTAGTTCGTGGGACCGTACGAGCATTTAAGTCATAAATACTGTGAAAGAATGAGGTTGAACTCGAGCAAACCCGTCCGATGCAGAGTATGTATGTATGTATGTATGTATGTATGTATGTATGTATGTATGTATGTATGTATGTATGTATGTGCGTGCGTGCGTGCGTGCGTGCGCGTGTGTGTGTGTGTGTGTAGTTCGTTACTTGCTAGTCTCAAACTTAGATCCGATTGTCATTCGATGAATATATCTTCAATAAAGTGATGTAAATTATCTACTGGATGAAGGCCTAGTTGCGTCTTTACTGGATGTAAGTACGCTATCTACTTAAGTTAGCTCGAAATACCTTGAATAAAAATAATTATTAAAATATAATGCATTCATTTTTTTAAATAAAATAATGTACAATACAGCCTGAGAAAATATTTTTAACTTGATCAATAATTAGATACATTTCGTTGCAAACTTCTGAACAGCCATAGTGACTGATGTATTAATATAAAGTTCTTGTTGTACAATGAAGTTCAAACCATAACACGCGATCTATGCCCGTGGCCACATTACAACTAGTAGCATTGACCAAGGGAGTTCTAATAGTGAGCCCTCTACGTGACTCCGAAACAAAAAGGGAGCACAAGAGGCACCACAGTTCCGACAACTTCAAATGGAACCAAAACAGAAAATTATTATAAAATATAAAATCTTCCGTTGTTCAAGAAAGCTATAAATGAAATTGTTATAACTTATTGGAGTGCAAGCTCTACCTACCTAAACGGTCTCTGAATTACATTATCATTTCAGTTTAGACCGTATAAAATGATGGAGACTGAACATCATGATAATGGCAGTTTCGATCGCAAAGAGTGGTAGAAACAGGATAACACGATAATGGCAGTTTAGATCTAAAGAGTTGTAGAAACTGGATAACATGAAACTGGCAGCTTATATTGCAGAGAGTGGGAGAAACTGGATAACATTATAATGACAGTTTATATCGTAAAGAGTGTTATAAACTGGATAACATGATAATGGCAGTTTAGATTGTAAAGTGTGGTATAAACTGGATAACATGATAATGGCAGTTTATATCGTAAAGAGTGTTTTAAACTGGATAACACGACAATGACAGTTTAGATCGTAAAGAGTGGTAAAAACTGGATAACACGATAATGACAGTGTAGATCTAAAGAGTTGTAGAAACTGGATAACATGAAAAATTGCAGTTTATAACGTAAAGAGTGGTAGAAACTGGACATCATGTTAATGACAGTTTAGATCGTAAGGAGCGGTATAAAGTGGATAACATGATAATGGCAGTTTAGACTGTATAAAATGGCAGAGACTTAAATTGAAAGTAAGGACTTAGTACTCGTTTATAGCAGAACAAATATCTTATGTATAAATATAATATTGACTGTAAACATACATGCTTTTATGTCTGACATGTAGAATTATGAAATACCCCTTTAGACTATGATCTCTTTATCCAGATCTGACGAGATAAACATATTTAGGTGATAATAAATCTATCAGTTGCCTGTGTATAGATTTTCCATGTTAGCCTAGTGCTAATTATTCATGCACTGCTATTGTGATATTGAGAACAACAATGGCATTTCATGCATAAATATATGATTATTATGTAAAACTCCATTGTTATAGCAGCTGAGAAACACTGTAATTAATACACACCAAAGTCGTCAAAATGCAACTATAGCAATTATAAGACAGTCTCAACAGACATAATTAGTAGTCCCTTTGCTATGTATTTACACAACAATAGCAAACAATAGACAACATTGACAATAACCACGTGTTAATGAGCACGTTTATCCTAGTACCCTAGAGCTTCTGTTATTGCCAAATTGAAATTCAATACTAATAGCAACCCATATGATTGATTCCTATAATCTTTTACTTTCATTAATTGCAATGCTTCTCTGAATATATAATTTCCTGCTCCCATCCTCTGACGTCTTAGCAAGAACCAATTAGTGGTAATTGTGGGGTAAATATAGTACCTTAACCTTTTCGATTCTCATTCATTTGATATGTTTAAGACACGTGATTTCTTTCATGGGTCAGTTGTCTTAATGACAATTCTTCGTATACATGCAAAATAATATATCGGTATTTAACCTCTTCATTACGGGTTTTATTTTCAGGAGTTGAATTACCTTTATTTACAACTTTACACTTGCTAAATGTTTGAGGTTTTTGTAGTATATTAATTATGTTTGAAGAAAGTTGCATATGCAGTATGCATTGAGAAGCGTTTTAGAATTTGGAATGGTTTTGTATTGCACATACAAATGATTATACATTCGAATATTGTTATAAAATCGTATTTCCACTTCATATAAATGAGAGATGCATCTAAAATGTCATTTGGATATACAAACTGTTTTATATGAAGAAAAAAAAGTCTTGTAATACATGACAAATGTTGTGCTAAACACATGAGCAATATCGCTGTTTAGATATGATCATTTATTTATCTTTGAAGGAAAGAAAAGATAATGATTATATACTAACGTTTGAAACAGTATGTTATATTTGTCACTATGGTGATCTACTGACAGGCCAATGTTAAATTTAAAGTAACTAGGCACCCACAGGATGGTATGATCGAGTGTTAAGTGACAAAACTGAAATGACAGTAACTACTGACTGCGAGAGATATGGGTAAAATGCAAGTAAGTAACATGGAAGTGTGAGGGGAAATAGTTAATCTACCAACCAGTTTGTCTGCTTAGTAGTATCCTATAACAGTTTGTATTATGTTGTGTTTCTCTATATTGTGCGATTGAACTTGGTTAGTAACTGAAGAGAGAGAGGCCTATCTGACTACTCACATAGTTGTTTTGGTTGTTGTTGTAATCAATATATTGCATAGCAAATAATTGTTATTTGTCTTTTTTATATATTAATATACGTATTACTTAGAAATAACCTTGTCTGCCCCATAAATATGTTATTTGCATTCAAACTGTCACACATAATTTGCATCTAAATTATAATTAATCTTCTCTGCGGCCTTCCGCAGGCACGTATTCTCTCTGCAGAATACTTGTGCGTAGAAGTTTAAAAGTTTACAAGTCTTTCATCAAATAAAAATTACATCGTAAATGTGCAAATACATTTAATATATCATTTAAATCTTATGACAAAAAATATTACCGTAACAATTGTGTGGACGATATGTTCTTATATCCATAATAGGCTCAGTATTCATTTACCACATACATATGCTCAATGGTTAACGTTCGAAATGCAGTTTTAATTGGTCGTGAGAATAACACAATGGAAACAACTCAGATGTTTTAAATATTATCATTTGAAATACGACAAGAACTCAACCGATAATTATTACAATCTGCGCAGAGGGAAACGTATTACCAGGAATTTGTTTTAAGATATCAATATGACCTACTGGTTCGTGGATATAACTGTGGTTTTCTTCTCTTAACAACACTTTTAAACAAAACCTCATGCATGTATTCAGTTTTGTTGTCTACTGACAATTTAAGATAGCTATTTTCATTGATTATATGTGTGATGAAAGATAAATAATAATACGGTTTTCATCAGATTTTAAATTTGATATACGGAGTGACGTTTAATGCTGATTATTTGAAACAAGCGTGTATATCTAAATTTTCATCCAGACCTCGTCATGCGTAAATAAATATGTTAGGATTTATGAATTATGATGCACTTGGCTCGCATTTCCTATTAATTTCTTATGATCAGGCTAGAATGAGTTTTTGTTTCTTGTTTGTTTTAGAGCTTAAAATTGTGTATTATTTGGGATAAAGATCTGTTTTTCCTACGTCCATGCTAAACCCTTAATGTAGTTCGGAACATGCTATCATGCTGAATAAAAAGAGGATCTCAAATGGGTAACAATTTAATATTTAATTTATGAAACTGTAATTTAGTTGGCGTTATGCAAAAAGTAATCGATATATTTACATGTTATAACTAGTTATTTTTGTATTTAGAGACAGATATAAAGATTAAATTTTTTGTGTACAGATAGATATACATACATTTAGGTATGAACACATTTTCCCGCTCTTCATAGCTTTATCCATGTACATAATATACTTTTGATCTCAGCACGTGTAAACTAATGAATTAGGAAATAAATACTCCTGCCATGCAACGGAATGTAACACTGTGTATCTTTGAGAACAAATGTGTTATGTCATGGTGTCATTAGCTCATTCATGTGGAAACAAAAAGACGAAAAACAAACCAAAACATTCCATAGTCTGTCAAGCAACATCATGGTCATAGCCTATTGTTGATAGCAAACCTCTTCAACATGTAGTCTGACAATAATGACCTGTCCGTTTAGCCTTTCAGAGTTGTATTCAAAATTTACAATTGATTGAAAAGTAAAGGTTACACTGAGAGAAAAATAGTGGTACTAGAAATTTGTGTAACTTTAAATTTGTATTTTTCGTGTGTGTTAGTAACATTGCTCGTGGTTAAAAGAGATGGATTTATGTTTCATATTCAGTTTAATTTTGATAATCTCACCGTCTGTGCATTGATTTAGTTTGACCAAATTTCATGTCACAAGTGCCAAAAATCACTGTATATATTTTTTGTCGGGTAAATAAAAGGTTAATTAAAACATGTAAGCTAAGCCAAACTTTCCTTCACATCATGATCAATACAAAACGTATGCTGTCTAATAGGCATAATGTGGTTAGACCCGATAATATATGTACCATGGGATAATTTTCCTGTTAGATTATAGAACATTCATTATCAACATTTACGACATGACTCACTTCACAACGCCATGTATAGAACGTAAATTCCTTAGTATAAATGGTTTCACACAATCATTCATTGATCACGTGACTCATGAATCGTTCTCACATATCCGTCCATAAGACAAACGTAAAACTTTGGTTCTCTGACACAATCAGCTAGTTTTTTTCAACCATAGTTTCTAAGCTAATGGAATACCAAACCACTATCAGAAGGATATTATTGTATGCCAGTGACTCTAAGTAATTTTAGATGTTCAGAAAATTCTGAGAACTACAGATAAGTTGTGGCGTACCAATGACTTTTTCTCTACAAATCGAGTGTTATTAAGTAGAATAATATTGATTATCGACGTCCGATGCTATCTGCTTTCCAGTAAGAAGTTGCATCATTTAGCAAGTAAGGTGAAGGTTAGACATTAAAATCTAATAACTATCATGGCAACCATTATAGCAACAATGAAATGTAGCCTCACAGTATCATATCTCTGGTATTCCAGTCTAGCTAAATTTTACCTGATATAAATGAGTAATACGGTGTATTTACCTAGTATTAAATATTTCTTTAAATATTCTAAATAAAATCGTGTTTTTTTTTTGTTTTTTTTAAATTATTTTATTTATTTATTTGGAACATTCCACGTAACATAAGTAATCATCGTGTTTCATTGCCATGGAGATTGTTTTTAGAACATACTTGTTCGCACACGGAATAAACGTTCTACGAGAAAATTAAATACGTTTCGGGAAGTCTATTTCTCCAAAACATGCCTGTCAAACTGTTTAATGACTTTTGAAGAAGAATCACGATGATTTAAATGAAACATTCCGTTATTTTAAGATAGAATAATTCATAATAAATCTATCCGACCGTTTGTTGTTTCATGGGTTGAAATTAATTTTTGAAAAGTTTCTAAATTGAAATATTTTTTTAAAAGCGATAGTTGAGGCATCACAAAAAGTGTCTTAATCTCTCTCTCTCTCTCTCTCTCTCTCTCTCTCTCTCTCTCTCTCTCTCTCTCTCACAGCCGTTTAAAACTTTTCAAAGCTTTACTATATTATTCATCCTGTCAAGCGTGATCAATGGACAGTAATTTGATATAGAATTCGCAATAGAAAGGTAAAAAGAAAATATCTTTAAGAATAAATCCAGGACAAGAAACGTTATAGGTGTCCGATACAAGATAATCGGGTTTGGTCATGTAAGGAATGATATAACGTGCGTAATGGTCACAAGACTAAACTATGTTGGGTGTTAAAACACACAAAATATTTTGTGTATAATAAAATTAACGATTAATCGAAAGGTACATGACCCGTCTGATATATGGCTCCATCTAAAGCTCATAATAAATTTGACAGATAATCACAGGTATACATACTAAGATCATCTAATATTGAAACTATGTCACTCATCACTTATATCACCTTTTTTAATACCTGCATCAATTTATTTCATAAATGCACTATTCATGCATGACTGACTGACCACTTCTTATCAATAATAGGCTGTTTAAAACAATGGAGGATATATATATATATATATATATATATATATATATATATATATACATATATATATATATATATATGTATATATATATATATATATATATATATATATATATATATATATATATATATATATATATATATATATATATATATATATATTCAAATACGTTCATGAAAAGTGTAAAGTTATCAACCCAATTGCTTGACAAAGCTCGGAACAAGCGGAAAGAGTCCAACAAATTGAACATTATCGTACGTATGTACTCTTAAACGTTAACTAATTAATCATGCAATGTTATTAAGGAGGATTAAGTAAACATATTAAGGAGAGAGAGAGAGAGAGAGAGAGAGAGAGAGAGAGAGAGAGAGAGAGATTATTAAACGTACGTATCACCGGACGTTTCATCGTTCATTTTTAAAGAAAAGTGAATGATAAAGTTGACATATTTTACGCATTCAATGCCATAATCGAAGTCGTCATGCTATAAATACAGTCCTCTCAATCAGAACACTCGGATTTGAAATATTTTATAAATATAGCACATGACAAGATTACTTATTTAATAATAATAATAATAATAATAATAATAATAATAATCATAATGATGTTGATAAAAAAATTAATAGTACATATTAACAAACGAAATCTATCTATCTATCTATCTATCGCTCCGATGGCCTAGTGGTTAGAGCGTCCGACGCAGGAGCGGGAGATCGCGGGTTTGATCCTCGGCTGAGTCATACCACCAAAGACTTACAAAATGGTACTAACAACTGCCTCGCTTGGCGCTCAGCATTAAGAGGTTAGTGTTAGGACTGGTAGGCCTGGTGTCAGGATAATGTGACTGGGTGGGACATAATGCTACATGTTTGCTGTATGATGCCCCAGTGCAAGACATCACAATAAACTACCTCACTGCAGACATCGTAGCGATATGACTGAAAAATTGTTAAAGCTACGATAAAAATTCTAATCAAACAAACGAAACAAACAAATATATATCTATCGATGTTTCTATCTATCTACATTTTGCATTTATTGTGGAAAATGTTTTTGTCATATCTAAAATGCAGGATAAAAAATTGTAATATCACATTTATAAGGAACAATGAGGGATTCATTTTTGACATTTACTGATACTGCAGACTCAAATCTTTGACTATATTTTAAGCAACAGCTTAATATTAGAAACTGGTTGTTTTAGCTGAACATACATACCGATTCGACATACATGGTAAAACACTATGCGGTGGTGTAAGAATAGGAATAAAATACTGATAGTGAAATTAATCAATGATCGGAATTTTCCGACAGGTAACGCAAAATTCCGAAGATTCCTGCTATTTATAGCCAATAAATTTCAGTATTTGTCCCTATTTATCTACAACGAATCGATAATATAGGACTAGGCTGGCTTGTGAAAGGAAGCTTGCAGCATAGCGTTTCAAATGGTGAAGAATATGAGAAGTGAACATATTTGAGTATTCCTGACGAAAAAGGTAAATAAATACCACTCAACCGTAATAGTTTATACCTGCCCGTAAAATAGCACATGGACCACTAAATCAGTTTGTTTTTATAGAGCTGGTTGAGATACTCTACTTTAAAAAAAGATCCGCAAGTTATAGTATGTAAATATTAAGTGCATTTTATGTACTATACACTTATAATGATTATTGGAATTATTAAACTAATTCTTTCTTAGAGAGAATGTGGGGATTTAAACTGTTTATTTGATGTCAAATAATGCTTTATTTACTTCCAATTTTACATTGGTCTCATAAACAAATGTGACAGGTCTTGTTACGTCTGTTTTGAAGAAAATCCGTTGAGGTGGAGGTGGATGGGTTGGTGGGTCGTGAAGCGCACAAATATGATATGAATAGTGTAGTGTAAATTATTCAAAACGATCTGTTCAGAATAGGGCAAATCGTTCATATATGCAACTATTCGTGGATTGCCATATATAGTAGCCCGATACCCGTCCAGTTGGTTTATGAAATAATTTTAGTTTCATAACTACTGAGCTCTATTTGTTGTCATTATTTTTGACACATTGCTTTATATTTTGTCTATTCATTTACTGCTATTTTTCACTCTTAAAGATTCATTTATAGCCGTATATCATTGTGAATCCTGTTATTCAAAATTATTATTATTATTATTATTATTATTATTATTATTATTATTATTATTATTTGTTTTATTATTATTATATGTTATTATTATTATTGCTCTTATTATTATAGGTAATTTTTCAAAACAATACCATTTTTGAGGACATCTAGCGAAGGTACGATATGGCAAGAGAAGAAGGTTATACAGGATCTATGCCCACTGTAAAACCTACGTCTTTGCAATGCCATGTTGTAGATGTTCTGATGTCATTCGAAATTGAAGATAAAGGCAAACCCATGAAAAATGAATGGGCCAGGTATATAAGCTTTGGAGCATTCCCGCGAACGTCACCTGTTCACCCAATTAGATTATCGAAGTCCGGGTTTTATTACACAGGACAAGATGATGAAACTGTTTGTTTCTCGTGTGGATTAAGGAACAAGAATTGGAAAGTAGGAGAGTCTCCATCTGAGATTCACACGAGATTATCGCCGAATTGTAAATTTGCAAATGGTAATGAGGATGGTAATATTCCAATATTAAATAAAAACACTTATCTTAATGGTTCCTGCATAGATAGATATCAAATTTCTGATCCAAATATAGTACAGTTCCCTCCAAGCGAGAGCAGTAGAATGAATCAAAAACAATTTGGACCATCATGTTCCAATAAGAACGACCACCTAATGACAGGATGCCATGCTGATGCGCAGCCATCGACTGTAAATGCAACAGATAGACACGAAGAAGCTACGAACAACACAAACGGGCTAGCAGAAGGAAAAAACCGAAATAAAATCCAGAATATTGCCAACAGAGATTCAGTAGTCTCTACTATTACCAATACAAGTCTGACAGCTGAACCTGTGGATACTGAACTGCAATTATCCAAACTTGAACCTACTAAGGAAAGGAAGATAAATGAAAATGTCGATAGTCTTGGAATATATCTTGAAAATCCAAAGCATCCACAGTACTCTATCCTGGCATCCCGCCTGGAATCTTTTAGAGGATGGCCATCACTATCAACGCAGAAACCATCTGATTTGGCAGCTGCTGGGTTATACTATGTTGGTAAGCCATATTTGCTGTGTTTTCTATTTAGATGTAAATGTCAATTCTATATTGATAAGAATATGTTTGATTTTACGTACAAAACTACACGATCATGCATTAGATACAGCGCAATCTGATTTATAGAGGGTTTCCTGAATGTCGATGAAGATAATTTTATTTGAGAATATAATTAAGATTTATTACTTGAAAAAAAAGCGAGATATATTTATAATATATAACAAAAATCTATATTAAATTGAAGTTTGTTTCGGTAATAATATTTACGTCTTACGTCAAATAACAATAGACAAAGTCTAATAAGTACTATTGGCTTTCTTGATCGTAGTGGATATTATCATTAATCGAAGACCAACCTAATGATGTAGATCCTTTCGTTTAAGGTGATGGAGATTGTGTTCGATGTTTCTTCTGTGGGGGTGGATTGAGAAGCTGGGAGGAGGGAGATGACCCTTGGGAAGAGCATGCACGATGGTATCCAGACTGTAGTTTTCTTAAAACGTGCAAAGGAGACCTTGTTTTGCGTCAGCTTGTGGGAGTAAATCTGAGAAATGTAGAGACGTTGACAAGTGAACGGCATGACGACGGTACATTGGAAATGAGACCTGGAGATGAAATACGCAATATGTCATACAAATCTAAAGTCGAGGAGGTCGCCAGTGCAAATGCCATGAATTCGCCTGCAGTGCAAAGCGTATTATTCATGGGTTACAGTCTTGAGATGGTCAAACAAGCCATGCAGATACTTGAATCCAGAGAAGGTAACTTCATTTATCACGTTGATGTTTAAATATATCTGGAGACAAACGATGTCATTGAAAAGCTATGAAAAACATCAGACCTCATTTTAAAGCATGGTAACGAAATGTACAACCTACTATGTTAATCTACATCCAAGATGTAATAAATTGTAGCAAAACCAAACACTGTAACGATTCTGCCAAAATTTCATTTGTAAAATAGTTTAATCAGAGTAAAAACGTATATTTTCTACGAGCCAGCCCAAACAAAAACAAGTAGACTGTCTGAGCACACAGTTATTTCAAGAATCGGAATAATTAAGTTTGATGCAGTTCTGGAAACATTGTTTCGAGTGAAAATTGTATACACTCATCTGTCTAATAACTTTAAAGAATATAATTGTTCTGTTCAATTTAAGGGCATTCCACATGTTCAGCGAATGATTTGCTGGAGGTAATATTTCAAACAGAAGAATCCAAATCAACAACACAACAAGGAAATGAACTATATCCTACCAATGATATTACACAAACTCTCGAAGAAATCAACGGAAAAGAGGACAATATGAATGCAAGCAACGAAGAGAAAAACAACCATTTTCCACCTCAAGAAAACGCACACTCGAAAATTGAAGAAATGGGTAATGATTCCTTAAAAGAAAAATTTTCTTTTAAAGAAATGGAATCTCTGTTGGAGCAAAACCAAGATCTCAAGGACCAAACGACATGCACAATTTGTATGGCTGCCGAGGCGTGCATAGTGTTCCTTCTATGCAGTCACATGATGACCTGCCCCCAGTGTGCTCCAGCTTTCCGCAAGTGTCCTATCTGCAGGGCGTTAGTTCGTGGAACCGTACGAGCATTTAAGTCATAAATACTGTGAAAGAATGAGGTTGAAATCGAGCATACCCGTCCGATGCAGAGTATATATGTTTTATGCCGTATATATGTATGTATGTATGTATGTATGTATGTATGTATGTATGTATGTATGTATGTATGTATGTATGTATGTATGTATGTATGTATGTATGTATGTATGTGTGTGTGTGTGTATATATGTATGTATGTATGTAAGTTTGTTTGTGTGTGTGTGTGTGTATGTATGTATGTATGTATGTATGTATGTATGTATGTATGTATGTATGTGTGTGTGTGTGTGTGTATGTTTGTATGTATGAATGTATGTATGTATGTATGTATGTTTGTGTGTGTGTGTATGTATGTATGTATGTATGTATGTATGTATGTATGTGTGTGCGTGCGTGTGTGTGTGTGTGTGTGTCAATTTCCTAGTTCGTTACTTCCTAGTCTGAAACTTAGATCCGATTGTCATTCGATGAATATATCTTCAATAAAGTGATGTAAATTATTTGCCAGATGAAGGCCTGGTTGCGTCTTTACTGGATATAAGTACGCTATCTACTTAAATTAGCTCGAAATACCTTGATTAAAATAATTGTTAAAATATAATGCATTCATTTTTTAAAAATAAAATAATGTACAATACAGCCTGAGAAAATATTTTTAGCTTGATCAATAATTAGATACATTTCGTTGCAAACTTCTGAACAGCCATAGTGACTGATGTATTAATATAAAGTTCTTTGTTGTACAATGAAGTTCAAACCATAACAAGCGATCGATGCCCGTGGCCACGTTACAACTAGTAGCATTTACCAAGGGAGTTCTAATAGTGAGCCCTCTACGTGACTCCGAAACAAAAAGGGTGCACAAGAGGCATCACAGTTCCGACAACTTCAAATGGAACCAAAACAGAAAATTATTATAAAATGTAAAATCTTCCGTTGTTCAAGAAAGCTTTAAATGAACCTGTTATAACTTATTGTAGTGCAAGCTCTACCTACCTAAAAGGTCTCTGAATTACATTATCATTTCAGTTTAGACCGTATAAAATGATGGAGACTGAAAATCTTGATAATGGCAGTTTCGATCCTAAGAGTGGTAGAAACTGGATAACACGATAATGGCAGTTTAGTTCTAAAGAGTTGTAGAAACTGGATAACATGAAACTGACAGCTTATATTGCAGAGAGTGGGAGAAACTGGATAACATGATAATGGCACTTTATATCGTAAAGAGTGTTATAAACTGGATAACATGATAATGGCAGTTTAGATGGTAAAGAGTGGTTGAAACTTGATAACATGATAATGGCAGTTTAGATCGTAAAGTGTGGTAGAAACTGGATAGCATGAAAATGGAAGTTTATATCGTAAAGAGTGTTATAAACTGGATAACACGACAATGACAGTTTAGATCGTAAAGATTGGTAGAAGCTGGATAACACGATAATGGCAGTGTAGATCTAAAGAGTTGTAGAAACTGGATAACATGAAAATGGCAGTTTATATCGTAAAGAGTGGTGGAAACAGGACAACATGATAATGGCAGTTTATATCGTAAGGAGTGGTATAAAGTGGATAAGATGATAATGGCAGTTTAGACTGCATACAATGGCAGAGACTTAAATTGAAAGTAAGGACTTAGTACTCGTTTATAGCAGAACAAATATCTTATATATAAATATAATATTGACTGTAAACGTACATGCTATTCTGTCTGACACGTAGAATTATGAAATACTCCTTTAGACTATGATCTCTTTGTCCAGATCTGACGAGATAAACATATTAAGTGATATTAAATCTATTAGTTGCCCGTTTATAAATCTTCCATGTTAGCCTAGTGATAATTATTCATACACTGCTATTGTGATATTAAAAACAACAATGGCATTTCATGCATAAATATATGATTATTATGTAAAACTCCATTGTAATAGTCGCTGAGAAACACTGTAATTATTACACACCAAAGTCGTCAAAATGCAACTATATCAACTATAAGACAGTAGTCCCTTTGCTATGTATTTACACAACAACGGCACACTAGCAAACAATAGAGAACATTGACAATAACCACGTGTTAATGAGCACGTTTATCCTAGTACCATAGAGCTTCTGTTATTGCCAAATTGTAATTCAGTACTAATAGCAACCCATATGATTGATTCCTATAATCATTTACTTTCATTAATTGCAATGCATCTCTGAATATATTATTTCCTGCACCCATCCTCTGACGTCTTAGCAAGAACCAATCAGTGGTAATTGTGGGGTAAATATAGTACCTTAACCTTTTCGATTCTCATTCATTTGATATATTTAATACTCGTGATTTCTTTCATGGGTCAGTTGTCTTACTCAATGACAATTCTTTGTATACATGCAAAATAATATATCGGTATTTAACCTCTTCATTACGGGTTTTATTTTTCAGGAGTTGAATTACCTTTATTTACAACTTTTCACTTGCTAAATGTTTGAGGTTTTTGTAGTATATTAATTATGTTTGAAGAAAGTTGCATATGCAGTATGCATTGAGAAGCATTTTAGCACTTGGAATGGTTTTGTATTGCACATAAAAATAATTCTACATTCGAATATTGTTATAAAATAGTATTTCCACTTCATATAAACGAGAGATGCATCTAAAATGTCATTTGGATATAAAAACTGTTTCATATGAAGAAAAATAAGTATTGTAATACATGACAAATGTTGTGCTAAACACATGAGCAATATCGCTGTTTAGATATGATCATTTATTTATCTTTTGAACGAAGGAAAAGATAATGCCATAATTGATTATATAATAACGTTTATAACAGTAAGTTCTATTTGTCGCTATGGTGATCTACTGACAAGCCAAAGTTAAATTTAAGGTAACTAGGCACCCACAGGATCGAGTGTAAGTGACAAAATTGAAATGACAGTAACTACTGACTGCGAGAGATATGGGTAAAATGCAAGTAAGTAACATGGAAGTGTGAGGGGAAACAATTAATCTACCAACCAGTTTATCTGCTTAGTAGTATCGTATAATAGTTTGTATTATGTTGTATTTATCTGTATTGTGCGATTGAACTTGGTTAGTAACTGAAGAGAAAGAGGCCTATCTGACTACTCACATTGTTGTTTGGTTGTTGTTGTAATCAATATATTGCATAGTAAATAATTGTTATTTGTCTTTTTTATATATTAAGATAAGTATTACTTAGAAATAACTTTGACTGCCCTATAAATAGGTTATTTGCATTCAAACTGTCACACATAAGTTGCATCTAAATTATACTTAACCTTTCTACGGCCTTCTGCAGACACGTATTCTCTCTGCAGAATACTAGTGCATAGAAGTTTAAAAGTTTACAAGTCATAAGGGGTTCTTTCATCAAATAAAAATTGCATCGTAAATGTACAAATACATTTATTATATCATTTAAATCTTATGACAAAAAATATTACCGCAACAACTGTGTGGACGATATGTTCATATATCTATAATAGGCTCAGTATTCAATTACCACATACATATGCTCAATGGTTAACGTTCGAAATGCAGTTTTAATTGGTCGTGAGAATAACACAATGGAAACAACTCAGATGTTTTAAATATTATCATTTGAAATACGACAAGAACTCAACCGATAATTATTACAATCTGCGCAGAGGGAAAAGTGTTACCAGGAATTTGTTTTAAGATGTCAATATGACCTACTGATTCGTGGATATAACTGTGGTTTTATTCTCTTAACAACACTTTTAAACAAACCCTCATGCATGTATTCAGTTTTGTTATCTACTGACAATTTAAAATAGCTATTTTCATTGATTATATAATTGTGATGAAAGAGAAATAATAATACGGTTTTCAACAGATTTTAAATTTGATATACGGAGTGACGTTTAATGCTGATTATTTGAAACAAGCGTGTATAACTAAACTTTCATCCAGACCTCGTCATGCATAAATAAATATGCTAGGATTTATGAATTAGGATGCACTTGGCTCGCATTTCCTATTAATTTCTTACGATACAATGAGTTTTTGTTTCATGTTTGATTTGAAGTTTAAAACTGTGTATTATTTGGGATAAAGATCTGTTTTTCCTACGTCCATGCTAAACCCTTAATGTAGTTCGGAACATGCTATCATGCTGAATAAAAAGACGATCTCAAATGGGTAACGATTTAATATTTAATTTATGAAATTGTAATTTAGTTGGCGTTATGCAAAAAGTGCTCGATATGTTTACATGTAATAACTAGTTATTTTTGTATTTAGAGACATATATAAAGATTTAATTTTTTGTGTACAGATAGATATACATACATTTAGGTATAAACACATTTTCCCGCTCTTTATACCTTGATCGATGTACATTGTATCCTTTTCATCTCAGAACGTGTAAAATAATAAATTAGGAAATAAATACTGCTGCCATGCAACGGAATGTAACACTGTGTATCTTTGAGAACAAATGTGTTATGTCATGGTGTCATTAGCTCATTCATGTGGAAACAAAAAGACGAAAAACAAAACAAAACATTCCATAGTCTGTCAAGCAACATCATGGTCATAGCCTATTGTTGATAGCAAACCTCTTCAACATGTAGTCTGACAATAATGACCTGTCCGTTTAGCCTTTCAGAGTTGTATTCAAAATTTACAATTGATTGAAAAGTAAAGGTTACACTGAGAGAAAAATAGTGGTACTAGAAATTTGTGTAACTTTAAATTTGTATTTTTCGTGTGTGTTAGTAACATTGCTCGTGATTAAAAGAGATGGATTTATGTTTCATATTCAGTTTAATTTTGATAATCTCACCGTCTGTGCATTGATTTAGTTTGACCAAATTTCATGTCACAAGTGCCAAAAATCACTGTATATATTTTTTGTCGGGTAAATAAAAGGTTAATTAAAACATGTAAGCTAAGCCAAACTTTCCTTCACATCATGATCAATACAAAACGTATGCTGTCTAATAGGCATAATGTGGTTAGACCCGATAATATATGTACCATGGGATAATTTTCCTGTTAGATTATAGAACATTCATTATCAACATTTACGACATGACTCACTTCACAACGCCATGTATAGAACGTAAATTCCTTAGTATAAATGGTTTCACACAATCATTCATTGATCACGTGACTCATGAATCGTTCTCACATATCCGTCCATAAGACAAACGTAAAACTTTGGTTCTCTGACACAATCAGCTAGTTTTTTTCAACCATAGTTTCTAAGCTAATGGAATACCAAACCACTATCAGAAGGATATTATTGTATGCCAGTGACTCTAAGTAATTTTAGATGTTCAGAAAATTCTGAGAACTACAGATAAGTTGTGGCGTACCAATGACTTTTTCTCTACAAATCGAGTGTTATTAAGTAGAATAATATTGATTATCGACGTCCGATGCTATCTGCTTTCCAGTAAGAAGTCGCATCATTTAGCAAGTAAGGTGAAGGTTAGACATTAAAATCTAATAACTATCATGGCAACCATTATAGCAACAATGAAATGTAGCCTCACAGTATCATATCTCTGGTATTCCAGTCTAGCTAAATTTTACCTGATATAAATGAGTAATACGGTGTATTTACCTAGTATTAAATATTTCTTTAAATATTCTAAATAAAATCGTGTTTTTTTTTTGTTTTTTTTAAATTATTTTATTTATTTATTTGGAACATTCCACGTAACATAAGTAATCATCGTGTTTCATTGCCATGGAGATTGTTTTTAGAACATACTTGTTCGCACACGGAATAAACGTTCTACGAGAAAATTAAATACGTTTCGGGAAGTCTATTTCTCCAAAACATGCCTGTCAAACTGTTTAATGACTTTTGAAGAAGAATCACGATGATTTAAATGAAACATTCCGTTATTTTAAGATAGAATAATTCATAATAAATCTATCCGACCGTTTGTTGTTTCATGGGTTGAAATTAATTTTTGAAAAGTTTCTAAATTGAAATATTTTTTTAAAAGCGATAGTTGAGGCATCACAAAAAGTGTCTTAATCTCTCTCTCTCTCTCTCTCTCTCTCTCTCTCTCTCTCTCTCTCTCTCTCTCTCAGCCGTTTAAAACTTTTCAAAGCTTTACTATATTATTCATCCTGTCAAGCGTGATCAATGGACAGTAATTTGATATAGAATTCGCAATAGAAAGGTAAAAAGAAAATATCTTTAAGAATAAATCCAGGACAAGAAACGTTATAGGTGTCCGATACAAGATAATCGGGTTTGGTCATGTAAGGAATGATATAACGTGCGTAATGGTCACAAGACTAAACTATGTTGGGTGTTAAAACACACAAAATATTTTGTGTATAATAAAATTAACGATTAATCGAAAGGTACATGACCCGTCTGATATATGGCTCCATCTAAAGCTCATAATAAATTTGACAGATAATCACAGGTATACATACTAAGATCATCTAATATTGAAACTATGTCACTCATCACTTATATCACCTTTTTTAATACCTGCATCAATTTATTTCATAAATGCACTATTCATGCATGACTGACTGACCACTTCTTATCAATAATAGGCTGTTTAAAACAAGGGAGGATATATATATATATATATATATATATATATATATATATATATATATATATATATATATATATATATATATATATATATATATATATATATATTCAAATACGTTCATGAAAAGTGTAAAGTTATCAACCCAATTGCTTGACAAAGCTCGGAACAAGCGGAAAGAGTCCAACAAATTGAACATTATCGTACGTATGTACTCTTAAACGTTAACTAATTAATCATGCAATGTTATTAAGGAGGATTAAGTAAACATATTAAGGAGAGAGAGAGAGAGAGATAGAGAGAGAGAGAGAGAGAGAGAGAGAGAGAGAGAGAGAGAGAGAGATTATTAAACGTACGTATCACCGGACGTTTCATCGTTCATTTTTAAAGAAAAGTGAATGATAAAGTTGACATATTTTACGCATTCAATGCCATAATCGAAGTCGTCATGCTATAAATACAGTCCTCTCAATCAGAACACTCGGATTTGAAATATTTTATAAATATAGCACATGACAAGATTACTTATTTAATAATAATAATAATAATAATAATAATAATAATAATCATAATGATGTTGATAAAAAAATTAATAGTACATATTAACAAACGAAATCTATCTATCTATCTATCTATCGCTCCGATGGCCTAGTGGTTAGAGCGTCCGACGCAGGAGCGGGAGATCGCGGGTTTGATCCTCGGCTGAGTCATACCACCAAAGACTTACAAAATGGTACTAACAACTGCCTCGCTTGGCGCTCAGCATTAAGAGGTTAGTGTTAGGACTGGTAGGCCTGGTGTCAGGATAATGTGACTGGGTGGGACATAATGCTACATGTTTGCTGTATGATGCCCCAGTGCAAGACATCACAATAAACTACCTCACTGCAGACATCGTAGCGATATGACTGAAAAATTGTTAAAGCTACGATAAAAATTCTAATCAAACAAACGAAACAAACAAATATATATCTATCGATGTTTCTATCTATCTACATTTTGCATTTATTGTGGAAAATGTTTTTGTCATATCTAAAATGCAGGATAAAAAATTGTAATATCACATTTATAAGGAACAATGAGGGATTCATTTTTGACATTTACTGATACTGCAGACTCAAATCTTTGACTATATTTTAAGCAACAGCTTAATATTAGAAACTGGTTGTTTTAGCTGAACATACATACCGATTCGACATACATGGTAAAACACTATGCGGTGGTGTAAGAATAGGAATAAAATACTGATAGTGAAATTAATCAATGATCGGAATTTTCCGACAGGTAACGCAAAATTCCGAAGATTCCTGCTATTTATAGCCAATAAATTTCAGTATTTGTCCCTATTTATCTACAACGAATCGATAATATAGGACTAGGCTGGCTTGTGAAAGGAAGCTTGCAGCATAGCGTTTCAAATGGTGAAGAATATGAGAAGTCAACATATTTGAGTATTCCTGACGAAAAAGGTAAATAAATACCACTCAACCGTAATAGTTTATACCTGCCCGTAAAATAGCACATGGACCACTAAATCAGTTTGTTTTTATAGAGCTGGTTGAGATACTCTACTTTAAAAAAAGATCCGCAAGTTATAGTATGTAAATATTAAGTGCATTTTATGTACTATACACTTATTATGATTATTGGAATTATTAAACTAATTCTTTCTTAGAGAGAATGTGGGGATTTAAACTGTTTATTTGATGTCAAATAATGCTTTATTTACTTCCAATTTTACATTGGTCTCATAAACAAGTGTGACAGGTCTTGTTACGTCTGTTTTGAAGAAAATCCGTTGAGGTGGAGGTGGATGGGTTGGTGGGTCGTGAAGCGCACAAATACGATATGAATAGTGTAGTGTAAATTATTCAAAACGATCTGTTCAGAATAGGGCAAATCGTTCATATATGCAACTATTCGTGGATTGCCATATATAGTAGCCCGATACCCGTCCAGTTGGTTTATGAAATAATTTTAGTTTCATAACTACTGAGCTCTATTTGTTGTCATTATTTTTGACACATTGCTTTATATTTTGTCTATTCATTTACTGCTATTTTTCACTCTTAAAGATTCATTTATAGCCGTATATCATTGTGAATCCTGTTATTCAAAATTATTATTATTATTATTATTATTATTATTATTATTATTATTATTATTTGTTTTATTATTATTATATGTTATTATTATTATTGCTCTTATTATTATAGGTAATTTTTCAAAACAATACCATTTTTGAGGACATCTAGCGAAGGTACGATATGGCAAGAGAAGAAGGTTATACAGGATCTATGCCCACTGTAAAACCTACGTCTTTGCAATGCCATGTTGTAGATGTTCTGATGTCATTCGAAATTGAAGATAAAGGCAAACCCATGAAAAATGAATGGGCCAGGTATATAAGCTTTGGAGCATTCCCGCGAACGTCACCTGTTCACCCAATTAGATTATCGAAGTCCGGGTTTTATTACACAGGACAAGATGATGAAACTGTTTGTTTCTCGTGTGGATTAAGGAACAAGAATTGGAAAGTAGGAGAGTCTCCATCTGAGATTCACACGAGATTATCGCCGAATTGTAAATTTGCAAATGGTAATGAGGATGGTAATATTCCAATATTAAATAAAAACACTTATCTTAATGGTTCCTGCATAGATAGATATCAAATTTCTGATCCAAATATAGTACAGTTCCCTCCAAGCGAGAGCAGTAGAATGAATCAAAAACAATTTGGACCATCATGTTCCAATAAGAACGACCACCTAATGACAGGATGCCATGCTGATGCGCAGCCATCGACTGTAAATGCAACAGATAGACACGAAGAAGCTACGAACAACACAAACGGGCTAGCAGAAGGAAAAAACCGAAATAAAATCCAGAATATTGCCAACAGAGATTCAGTAGTCTCTACTATTACCAATACAAGTCTGACAGCTGAACCTGTGGATACTGAACTGCAATTATCCAAACTTGAACCTACTAAGGAAAGGAAGATAAATGAAAATGTCGATAGTCTTGGAATATATCTTGAAAATCCAAAGCATCCACAGTACTCTATCCTGGCATCCCGCCTGGAATCTTTTAGAGGATGGCCATCACTATCAACGCAGAAACCATCTGATTTGGCAGCTGCTGGGTTATACTATGTTGGTAAGCCATATTTGCTGTGTTTTCTATTTAGATGTAAATGTCAATTCTATATTGATAAGAATATGTTTGATTTTACGTACAAAACTACACGATCATGCATTAGATACAGCGCAATCTGATTTATAGAGGGTTTCCTGAATGTCGATGAAGATAATTTTATTTGAGAATATAATTAAGATTCATTACTTGAAAAAAAAGCGAGATATATTTATAATATATAACAAAAACCTATATTAAATTGAAGTTTGTTTCGGTAATAATATTTACGTCTTACGTCAAATAACAATAGACAAAGTCTAATAAGTACTATTGGCTTTCTTGATCGTAGTGGATATTATCATTAATCGAAGACCAACCTAATGATGTAGATCCTTTCGTTTAAGGTGATGGAGATTGTGTTCGATGTTTCTTCTGTGGGGGTGGATTGAGAAGCTGGGAGGAGGGAGATGACCCTTGGGAAGAGCATGCACGATGGTATCCAGACTGTAGTTTTCTTAAAACGTGCAAAGGAGACCTTGTTTTGCGTCAGCTTGTGGGAGTAAATCTGAGAAATGTAGAGACGTTGACAAGTGAACGGCATGACGACGGTACATTGGAAATGAGACCTGGAGATGAAATACGCAATATGTCATACAAATCTAAAGTCGAGGAGGTCGCCAGTGCAAATGCCATGAATTCGCCTGCAGTGCAAAGCGTATTATTCATGGGTTACAGTCTTGAGATGGTCAAACAAGCCATGCAGATACTTGAATCCAGAGAAGGTAACTTCATTTATCACGTTGATGTTTAAATATATCTGGAGACAAACGATGTCATTGAAAAGCTATGAAAAACATCAGACCTCATTTTAAAGCATGGTAACGAAATGTACAACCTAATATGTTAATCTACATCCAAGATGTAATAAATTGTAGCAAAACCAAACACTGTAACGATTCTGCCAAAATTTCATTTGTAAAATAGTTTAATCAGAGTAAAAACGTATATTTTCTACGAGCCAGCCCAAACAAAAACAAGTAGACTGTCTGAGCACACAGTTATTTCAAGAATCGGAATAATTAAGTTTGATGCAGTTCTGGAAACATTGTTTCGAGTGAAAATTGTATACACTCATCTGTCTAATAACTTTAAAGAATATAATTGTTCTGTTCAATTTAAGGGCATTCCACATGTTCAGCGAATGATTTGCTGGAGGTAATATTTCAAACAGAAGAATCCAAATCAACAACACAACAAGGAAATGAACTATATCCTACCAATGATATTACACAAACTCTCGAAGAAATCAACGGAAAAGAGGACAATATGAATGCAAGCAACGAAGAGAAAAACAACCATTTTCCACCTCAAGAAAACGCACACTCGAAAATTGAAGAAATGGGTAATGATTCCTTAAAAGAAAAATTTTCTTTTAAAGAAATGGAATCTCTGTTGGAGCAAAACCAAGATCTCAAGGACCAGACGACATGCACAATTTGTATGGCTGCCGAGGCGTGCATAGTGTTCCTTCTATGCAGTCACATGATGACCTGCCCCCAGTGTGCTCCAGCTTTCCGCAAGTGTCCTATCTGCAGGGCGTTAGTTCGTGGAACCGTACGAGCATTTAAGTCATAAATACTGTGAAAGAATGAGGTTGAAATCGAGCATACCCGTCCGATGCAGAGTATATATGTTTTATGCCGTATATATGTATGTATGTATGTATGTATGTATGTGAGTGTGTGTGTGTGTATATATGTATGTATGTATGTAAGTTTGTTTGTGTGTGTGTGTATGTATGTATGTATGTATGTATGTATGTATGTATGTATGTATGTATGTATGTATGTGTGTGTGTGTGTGTGTGTATGTTTGTATGTATGAATGTATGTATGTATGTATGTATGTATGTTTGTGTGTGTGTGTGTATGTATGTATGTATGTATGTATGTATGTATGTATGTATGTATGTATGTATGTATGTATGTATGTATGTATGTATGTATGTATGTGTGTGTGTGCGTGCGTGTGTGTGTGTGTGTGTGTGTCAATTTCCTAGTTCGTTACTTCCTAGTCTGAAACTTAGATCCGATTGTCATTCGATGAATATATCTTCAATAAAGTGATGTAAATTATCTGCCAGATGAAGGCCTGGTTGCGTCTTTACTGGATATAAGTACGCTATCTACTTAAATTAGCTCGAAATACCTTGATTAAAATAATTGTTAAAATATAATGCATTCATTTTTTAAAAATAAAATAATGTACAATACAGCCTGAGAAAATATTTTTAGCTTGATCAATAATTAGATACATTTCGTTGCAAACTTCTGAACAGCCATAGTGACTGATGTATTAATATAAAGTTCTTTGTTGTACAATGAAGTTCAAACCATAACAAGCGATCGATGCCCGTGGCCACGTTACAACTAGTAGCATTTACCAAGGGAGTTCTAATAGTGAGCCCTCTACGTGACTCCGAAACAAAAAGGGTGCACAAGAGGCATCACAGTTCCGACAACTTCAAATGGAACCAAAACAGAAAATTATTATAAAATGTAAAATCTTCCGTTGTTCAAGAAAGCTTTAAATGAACCTGTTATAACTTATTGTAGTGCAAGCTCTACCTACCTAAAAGGTCTCTGAATTACATTATCATTTCAGTTTAGACCGTATAAAATGATGGAGACTGAAAATCTTGATAATGGCAGTTTCGATCCTAAGAGTGGTAGAAACTGGATAACACGATAATGGCAGTTTAGTTCTAAAGAGTTGTAGAAACTGGATAACATGAAACTGACAGCTTATATTGCAGAGAGTGGGAGAAACTGGATAACATGATAATGGCACTTTATATCGTAAAGAGTGTTATAAACTGGATAACATGATAATGGCAGTTTAGATGGTAAAGAGTGGTTGAAACTTGATAACATGATAATGGCAGTTTAGATCTAAAGTGTGGTAGAAACTGGATAGCATGAAAATGGAAGTTTATATCGTAAAGAGTGTTATAAACTGGATAACACGACAATGACAGTTTAGATCGTAAAGATTGGTAGAAGCTGGATAACACGATAATGGCAGTGTAGATCTAAAGAGTTGTAGAAACTGGATAACATGAAAATGGCAGTTTATATCGTAAAGAGTGGTGGAAACAGGACAACATGATAATGGCAGTTTATATCGTAAGGAGTGGTATAAAGTGGATAAGATGATAATGGCAGTTTAGACTGCATACAATGGCAGAGACTTAAATTGAAAGTAAGGACTTAGTACTCGTTTATAGCAGAACAAATATCTTATGTATAAATATAATATTGACTGTAAACGTACATGCTATTCTGTCTGACACGTAGAATTATGAAATACTCCTTTAGACTATGATCTCTTTGTCCAGATCTGACGAGATAAACATATTAAGTGATATTAAATCTATTAGTTGCCCGTTTATAAATCTTCCATGTTAGCCTAGTGATAATTATTCATACACTGCTATTGTGATATTAAAAACAACAATGGCATTTCATGCATAAATATATGATTATTATGTAAAACTCCATTGTAATAGTCGCTGAGAAACACTGTAATTATTACACACCAAAGTCGTCAAAATGCAACTATAGCAACTATAAGACAGTAGTCCCTTTGCTATGTATTTACACAACAACGGCACACTAGCAAACAATAGAGAACATTGACAATAACCACGTGTTAATGAGCACGTTTATCCTAGTACCATAGAGCTTCTGTTATTGCCAAATTGAAATTCAGTACTAATAGCAACCCATATGATTGATTCCTATAATAATTTACTTTCATTAATTGCAATGCATCTCTGAATATATTATTTCCTGCACCCATCCTCTGACGTCTTAGCAAGAACCAATCAGTGGTAATTGTGGGGTAAATATAGTACCTTAACCTTTTCGATTCTCATTCATTTGATATATTTAATACTCGTGATTTCTTTCATGGGTCAGTTGTCTTACTCAATGACAATTCTTTGTATACATGCAAAATAATATATCGGTATTTAACCTCTTCATTACGGGTTTTATTTTTCAGGAGTTGAATTACCTTTATTTACAACTTTTCACTTGCTAAATGTTTGAGGTTTTTGTAGTATATTAATTATGTTTGAAGAAAGTTGCATATGCAGTATGCATTGAGAAGCATTTTAGCACTTGGAATGGTTTTGTATTGCACATAAAAATAATTCTACATTCGAATATTGTTATAAAATAGTATTTCCACTTCATATAAACGAGAGATGCATCTAAAATGTCATTTGGATACAAAAACTGTTTCATATGAAGAAAAATAAGTATTGTAATACATGACAAATGTTGTGCTAAACACATGAGCAATATCGCTGTTTAGATATGATCATTTATTTATCTTTTGAACGAAGGAAAAGATAATGCCATAATTGATTATATAATAACGTTTATAACAGTAAGTTCTATTTGTCGCTATGGTGATCTACTGACAAGCCAAAGTTAAATTTAAGGTAACTAGGCACCCACAGGATCGAGTGTAAGTGACAAAATTGAAATGACAGTAACTACTGACTGCGAGAGATATGGGTAAAATGCAAGTAAGTAACATGGAAGTGTGAGGGGAAACAATTAATCTACCAACCAGTTTATCTGCTTAGTAGTATCGTATAATAGTTTGTATTATGTTGTATTTATCTGTATTGTGCGATTGAACTTGGTTAGTAACTGAAGAGAAAGAGGCCTATCTGACTACTCACATTGTTGTTTGGTTGTTGTTGTAATCAATATATTGCATAGTAAATAATTGTTATTTGTCTTTTTTATATATTAAGATAAGTATTACTTAGAAATAACTTTGACTGCCCTATAAATAGGTTATTTGCATTCAAACTGTCACACATAAGTTGCATCTAAATTATACTTAACCTTTCTACGGCCTTCTGCAGACACGTATTCTCTCTGCAGAATACTAGTGCATAGAAGTTTAAAACTTTACAAGTCATAAGGGGTTCTTACATCAAATAAAAATTGCATCGTAAATGTACAAATACATTTATTATATCATTTAAATCTTATGACAAAAAATATTACCGCAACAACTGTGTGGACGATATGTTCATATATCTATAATAGGCTCAGTATTCAATTACCACATACATATGCTCAATGGTTAACGTTCGAAATGCAGTTTTAATTGGTCGTGAGAATAACACAATGGAAACAACTCAGATGTTTTAAATATTATCATTTGAAATACGACAAGAACTCAACCGATAATTATTACAATCTGCGCAGAGGGAAAAGTGTTACCAGGAATTTGTTTTAAGATGTCAATATGACCTACTGATTCGTGGATATAACTGTGGTTTTATTCTCTTAACAACACTTTTAAACAAACCCTCATGCATGTATTCAGTTTTGTTATCTACTGACAATTTAAAATAGCTATTTTCATTGATTATATAATTGTGATGAAAGAGAAATAATAATACGGTTTTCAACAGATTTTAAATTTGATATACGGAGTGACGTTTAATGCTGATTATTTGAAACAAGCGTGTATAACTAAACTTTCATCCAGACCTCGTCATGCATAAATAAATATGCTAGGATTTATGAATTAGGATGCACTTGGCTCGCATTTCCTATTAATTTCTTACGATACAATGAGTTTTTGTTTCATGTTTGATTTGAAGTTTAAAACTGTGTATTATTTGGGATAAAGATCTGTTTTTCCTACGTCCATGCTAAACCCTTAATGTAGTTCGGAACATGCTATCATGCTGAATAAAAAGACGATCTCAAATGGGTAATTTAATTTATGAAATTGTAATTTAGTTGGCGTTATGCAAAAAGTGCTCGATATATTTACATGTAATAACTAGTTATTTTTGTATTTAGAGACATATATAAAGATTTAATTTTCTGTGTACAGATAGATATACATACATTTAGGTATAAACACATTTTCCCGCTCTTTATACCTTGATCGATGTACATTGTATCCTTTTCATCTCAGAACGTGTAAAATAATAAATTAGGAAATAAATACTGCTGCCATGCAACGGAATGTAACACTGTGTATCTTTGAGAACAAATGTGTTATGTCATGGTGTCATTAGCTCATTCATGTGGAAACAAAAAGACGAAAAACAAAACAAAACATTCCATAGTCTGTCAAGCAACATCATGGTCATAGCCTATTGTTGATAGCAAACCTCTTCAACATGTAGTCTGACAATAATGACCTGTCCGTTTAGCCTTTCAGAGTTGTATTCAAAATTTACAATTGATTGAAAAGTAAAGGTTACACTGAGAGAAAAATAGTGGTACTAGAAATTTGTGTAACTTTAAATTTGTATTTTTCGTGTGTGTTAGTAACATTGCTCGTGATTAAAAGAGATGGATTTATGTTTCATATTCAGTTTAATTTTGATAATCTCACCGTCTGTGCATTGATTTAGTTTGACCAAATTTCAGGTCACAAGTGCCAAAAATCACTGTATATATTTTTTGTCGGGTAAATAAAAGGTTAATTAAAACATGTAAGCTAAGCCAAACTTTCCTTCACATCATGATCAATACAAAACGTATGCTGTCTAATAGGCATAATGTGGTTAGACCCGATAATATATGTACCATGGGATAATTTTCCTGTTAGATTATAGAACATTCATTATCAACATTTACGACATGACTCACTTCACAACGCCATGTATAGAACGTAAATTCCTTAGTATAAATGGTTTCACACAATCATTCATTGATCACGTGACTCATGAATCGTTCTCACATATCCGTCTATAAGACAAACGTAAAACTTTGGTTCTCTGACACAATCAGCTAGTTTTTTTCAACCATAGTTTCTAAGCTAATGGAATACCAAACCACTATCAGAAGGATATTATTGTATGCCAGTGACTCTAAGTAATTTTAAATGTTCAGAAAATTCTGAGAACTACAGATAAGTTGTGGCGTACCAATGACATTTTCTCTACAAATCGAGTGTTATTAAGTAGAATAATATTGATTATCGACGTCCGATGCTATCTGCTTTCCAGTAAGAAGTCGCATCATTTAGCAAGTAAGGTGAAGGTTAGACATTAAAATCTAATAACTATCATGGCAACCATTATAGCAACAATGAAATGTAGCTTCACAGTATCATATCTCTGGTATTCCAGTCTAGCTAAATTTTACCTGATATAAATGAGTAATACGGTGTATTTACCTAGTATTAAATATTTCTTTAAATATTCTAAATAAAATCGTGGGTTTTTTTTGTTTTTTTAAATTATTTTATTTATTTATTTGGAACATTCCACGTAACATAAGTAATCATCGTGTTTCATTGCCATGGAGATTGTTTTTAGAACATACTTGTTCGCACACGGAATAAACGTTCTACGAGAAAATTAAATACGTTTCGGGAAGTCTATTTCTCCAAAACATGCCTGTCAAACTGTTTAATGACTTTTGAAGAAGAATCACGATGATTTAAATGAAACATTCCGTTATTTTAAGATAGAATAATTCATAATAAATCTATCCGACCGTTTGTTGTTTCATGGGTTGAAATTAATTTTTGAAAAGTTTCTAAATTGAAATATTTTTTTAAAAGCGATAGTTGAGGCATCACAAAAGGTGTCTTAATCTCTCTCTCTCTCTCTCTCTCTCTCTCTCTCTCTCTCTCTCTCTCTCTCTCTCTCAGCCGTTTAAAACTTTTCAAAGCTTTACTATATTATTCATCCTGTCAAGCGTGATCAATGGACAGTAATTTGATATAGAATTCGCAATAGAAAGGTAAAAAGAAAATATCTTTAAGAATAAATCCAGGACAAGAAACGTTATAGGTGTCCGATACAAGATAATCTGGTTTGGTCATGTAAGGAATGATATAACGTGCGTAATGGTCACAAGACTAAACTATGTTGGGTGTTAAAACACACAAAATATTTTGTGTATAATAAAATTAACGATTAATCGAAAGGTACATGATCCGTCTGATATATGGCTCCATCTAAAGCTCATAATAAATTTGACAGATAATCACAGGTATACATACTAAGATCATCTAATATTGAAACTATGTCACTCATCACTTATATCACCTTTTTTAATACCTGCATCAATTTATTTCATAAATGCACTATTCATGCATGACTGACTGACCACTTCTTATCAATAATAGGCTGTTTAAAACAATGGAGGATATATATATATATATATATATATATATATATATATATATATATATATATATATATATATATATATATATATATATATATATATTCAAATACGTTCATGAAAAGTGTAAAGTTATCAACCCAATTGCTTGACAAAGCTCGGAACAAGCGGAAAGAGTCCAACAAATTGAACATTATCGTACGTATGTACTCTTAAACGTTAACTAATTAATCATGCAATGTTATTAAGGAGGATTAAGTAAACATATTAAGGAGAGAGAGAGAGAGAGAGAGAGAGAGAGAGAGAGAGATTATTAAACGTACGTATCACCGGACGTTTCATCGTTCATTTTTAAAGAAAAGTGAATGATAAAGTTGACATATTTTACGCATTCAATGCCATAATCGAAGTCGTCATGCTATAAATACAGTCCTCTCAATCAGAACACTCGGATTTGAAATATTTTATAAATATAGCACATGACAAGATTACTTATTTAATAATAATAATAATAATAATAATAATAATAATAATAATCATAATGATGTTGATAAAAAAATTAATAGTACATATTAACAAACGAAATCTATCTATCTATCTATCTATCGCTCCGATGGCCTAGTGGTTAGAGCGTCCGACGCAGGAGCGGGAGATCGCGGGTTTGATCCTCGGCTGAGTCATACCACCAAAGACTTACAAAATGGTACTAACAGCTGCCTCGCTTGGCGCTCAGCGTTAAGAGGTTAGTGTTAGGACTGGTAGGCCTGGTGTCAGGATAATGTGACTGGGTGGGACATAATGCTACATGTTTGCTGTATGATGCCCCAGTGCAAGACATCACAATAAACTACCTCACTGCAGACATCGTAGCGAAATGACTGAACAATTGTTAAAGCTACGATAAAAATTCTAATCAAACAAACGAAACAAACAAATATATATCTATCGATGTTTCTATCTATCTACATTTTGCATTTATTGTGGAAAATGTTTTTGTCATATCTAAAATGCAGGATAAAAAATTGTAATATCACATTTATAAGGAACAATGAGGGATTCATTTTTGACATTTACTGATACTGCAGACTCAAATCTTTGACTATATTTTAAGCAACAGCTTAATATTAGAAACTGGTTGTTTTAGCTGAACATACATACCGATTCGACATACATGGTAAAACACTATGCGGTGGTGTAAGAATAGGAATAAAATACTGATAGTGAAATTAATCAATGATCGGAATTTTCCGACAGGTAACGCAAAATTCCGAAGATTCCTGCTATTTATAGCCAATAAATTTCAGTATTTGTCCCTATTTATCTACAACGAATCGATAATATAGGACTAGGCTGGCTTGTGAAAGGAAGCTTGCAGCATAGCGTTTCAAATGGTCAAGAATATGAGAAGTCAACATATTTGAGTATTCCTGACGGAAAAGGTAAATAAATACCACTCAACCGTAATAGTTTATACCTGCCCGTAAAATAGCACATGGACCACTAAATCAGTTTGTTTTTATAGAGCTGGTTGAGATACTCTACTTTAAAAAAAGATCCGCAAGTTATAGTATGTAAATATTAAGTGCATTTTATGTACTATACACTTATTATGATTATTTGAATTATTAAACTAATTCTTTCTTAGAGAGAATGTGGGGATTTAAACTGTTTATTTGATGTCAAATAATGCTTTATTTACTTCCAATTTTACATTGGTCTCATAAACAAGTGTGACAGGTCTTGTTACGTCTGTTTTGAAGAAAATCCGTTGAGGTGGAGGTGGATGGGTTGGTGGGTCGTGAAGCGCACAAATACGATATGAATAGTGTAGTGTAAATTATTCAAAACGATCTGTTCAGAATAGGGCAAATCGTTCATATATGCAACTATTCGTGGATTGCCATATATAGTAGCCCGATACCCGTCCAGTTGGTTTATGAAATAATTTTAGTTTCATAACTACTAAGCTCTATTTGTTGTCATTATTTTTGACACATTGCTTTATATTTTGTCTATTCATTTACTGCTATTTTTCACTCTTAAAGATTCATTTATAGCCGTATATCATTGTGAATCCTGTTATTCAAAATTATTATTATTATTATTATTATTATTATTATTATTATTTGTTTTATTATTATTATATGTTATTATTATTATTGCTCTTATTATTATAGGTAATTTTTCAAAACAATACCATTTTTGAGGACATCTAGCGAAGGTACGATATGGCAAGAGAAGAAGGTTATACAGGATCTATGCCCACTGTAAAACCTACGTCCTTGCAATGTCATGTTGTAGATGTTCTGATGTCATTCGAAATTGAAGATAAAGGCAAACCCATGAAAAATGAATGGGCCAGGTATATAAGCTTTGGAGCATTCCCGCGAACATCACCTGTTCACCCAATTAGATTATCGAAGTCCGGGTTTTATTACACAGGACAAGATGATGAAACTTTGTTTCTCGTGTGGATTAAGGAACAAGAATTGGAAAGTAGGAGAGTCTCCATCTGAGATTCACACGAGATTATCGCCGAATTGTAAATTTGCAAATGGTAATGAGGATGGTAATATTCCAATATTAAATAAAAACACTTATCTTAATGGTTCCTGCATAGATAGATATCAAATTTCTGATCCAAATATAGTACAGTTCCCTCCAAGCGAGAGCAGTAGAATGAATCAAAAACAATTTGGACCATCATGTTCCAATAAGAACGACCACCTAATGACAGGATGCCATGCTGATGCGCAGCCATCGACTGTAAATGCAACAGATAGACACGAAGAAGCTACGAACAACACAAACGGGCTAGCAGAAGGAAAAAACCGAAATAAAATCCAGAATATTGCCAACAGAGATTCAGTAGTCTCTACTATTACCAATACAAGTCTGACAGCTGAACCTGTGGATACTGAACTGCAATTATCCAAACTTGAACCTACTAAGGAAAGGAAGATAAATGAAAATGTCGATAGTCTTGGAATATATCTTGAAAATCCAAAGCATCCACAGTACTCTATCCTGGCATCCCGCCTGGAATCTTTTAGAGGATGGCCATCACTATCAACGCAGAAACCATCTGATTTGGCAGCTGCTGGGTTATACTATGTTGGTAAGCCATATTTGCTGTGTTTTCTATTTAGATGTAAATGTCAATTCTATATTGATAAGAATATGTTTGATTTTACGTACAAAACTACACGATCATGCATTAGATACAGCGCAATCTGATTTATAGAGGGTTTCCTGAATGTCGATGAAGATAATTTTATTTGAGAATATAATTAAGATTCATTACTTGAAAAAAAAGCGAGATATATTTATAATATATAACAAAAATCTATATTAAATTGAAGTTTGTTTCGGTAATAATATTTACGTCTTACGTCAAATAACAATAGACAAAGTCTAATAAGTACTATTGGCTTTCTTGATCGTAGTGGATATTATCATTAATCGAAGACCAACCTAATGATGCAGATCCTTTCGTTTAAGGTGATGGAGATTGTGTTCGATGTTTCTTCTGTGGGGGTGGATTGAGAAGCTGGGAGGAGGGAGATGATCCTTGGGAAGAGCATGCACGATGGTATCCAGACTGTAGTTTTCTTAAAACGTGCAAAGGAGACCTTGTTTTGCGTCAGCTTGTGGGAGTAAATCTGAGAAATGTAGAGACGTTGACAAGTGAACGGCATGACGACGGTACATTGGAAATGAGACCTGGAGATGAAATACGCAATATGTCATACAAATCTAAAGTCGAGGAGGTCGCCAGTGCAAATGCCATGAATTCGCCTGCAGTGCAAAGCGTATTATTCATGGGTTACAGTCTTGAGATGGTCAAACAAGCCATGCAGATACTTGAATCCAGAGAAGGTAACTTCATTTATCACGTTGATGTTTAAATATATCTGGAGACAAACGATGTCATTGAAAAGCTATGAAAAACATCAGACCTCATTTTAAAGCATGGTAACGAAATGTACAACCTACTATGTTAATCTACATCCAAGATGTAATAAATTGTAGCAAAACCAAACACTGTAACGATTCTGCCAAAATTTCATTTGTAAAATAGTTTAATCAGAGTAAAAACGTATATTTTCTACGAGCCAGCCCAAACAAAAACAAGTAGACTGTCTGAGCACACAGTTATTTCAAGAATCGGAATAATTAAGTTTGATGCAGTTCTGGAAACATTGTTTCGAGTGAAAATTGTATACACTCATCTGTCTAATAACTTTAAAGAATATAATTGTTCTGTTCAATTTAAGGGCATTCCACATGTTCAGCGAATGATTTGCTGGAGGTAATATTTCAAACAGAAGAATCCAAATCAACAACACAACAAGGAAATGAACTATATCCTACCAATGATATTACACAAACTCTCGAAGAAATCAACGGAAAAGAGGACAATATGAATGCAAGCAACGAAGAGAAAAACAACCATTTTCCACCTCAAGAAAACGCACACTCGAAAATTGAAGAAATGGGTAATGATTCCTTAAAAGAAAAATTTTCTTTTAAAGAAATGGAATCTCTGTTGGAGCAAAACCAAGATCTCAAGGACCAGACGACATGCACAATTTGTATGGCTGCCGAGGCGTGCATAGTGTTCCTTCTATGCAGTCACATGATGACCTGCCCCCAGTGTGCTCCAGCTTTCCGCAAGTGTCCTATCTGCAGGGCGTTAGTTCGTGGAACCGTACGAGCATTTAAGTCATAAATACTGTGAAAGAATGAGGTTGAAATCGAGCATACCCGTCCGATGCAGAGTATATATGTTTTATGCCGTATATATGTATGTATGTATGTATGTATGTATGTATGTATGTATGTATGTATGTATGTATGTATGTGTGTGTGTGTATATATGTATGTATGTATGTAAGTTTGTTTGTGTGTGTGTGTGTGTATGTATGTATGTATGTATGTATGTATGTATGTGTGTGTGTGTGTGTATGTTTGTATGTATGAATGTATGTATGTATGTATGTATGTTTGTGTGTGTGTATGTATGTATGTATGTATGTATGTATGTGTGTGCGTGCGTGTGTGTGTGTGTGTTTGTCAATTTCCTAGTTCGTTACTTCCTAGTCTGAAACTTAGATCCGATTGTCATTCGATGAATATATCTTCAATAAAGTGATGTAAATTATTTGCCAGATGAAGGCCTGGTTGCGTCTTTACTGGATATAAGTACGCTATCTACTTAAATTAGCTCGAAATACCTTGATTAAAATAATTGTTAAAATATAATGCATTCATTTTTTAAAAATAAAATAATGTACAATACAGCCTGAGAAAATATTTTTAGCTTGATCAATAATTAGATACATTTCGTTGCAAACTTCTGAACAGCCATAGTGACTGATGTATTAATATAAAGTTCTTTGTTGTACAATGAAGTTCAAACCATAACAAGCGATCGATGCCCGTGGCCACGTTACAACTAGTAGCATTTACCAAGGGAGTTCTAATAGTGAGCCCTCTACGTGACTCCGAAACAAAAAGGGTGCACAAGAGGCATCACAGTTCCGACAACTTCAAATGGAACCAAAACAGAAAATTATTATAAAATGTAAAATCTTCCGTTGTTCAAGAAAGCTTTAAATGAACCTGTTATAACTTATTGTAGTGCAAGCTCTACCTACCTAAAAGGTCTCTGAATTACATTATCATTTCAGTTTAGACCGTATAAAATGATGGAGACTGAAAATCTTGATAATGGCAGTTTCGATCCTAAGAGTGGTAGAAACTGGATAACACGATAATGGCAGTTTAGTTCTAAAGAGTTGTAGAAACTGGATAACATGAAACTGAGAGCTTATATTGCAGAGAGTGGGAGAAACTGGATAACATGATAATGGCAGTTTAGATGGTAAAGAGTGGTTGAAACTTGATAACATGATAATGGCAGTTTAGATCGTAAAGTGTGGTAGAAACTGGATAGCATGAAAATGGAAGTTTATATCGTAAAGAGTGTTATAAACTGGATAACACGACAATGACAGTTTAGATCGTAAAGATTGGTAGAAGCTGGATAACACGATAATGGCAGTGTAGATCTAAAGAGTTGTAGAAACTGGATAACATGAAAATGGCAGTTTATATCGTAAAGAGTGGTGGAAACAGTACAACATGATAATGGCAGTTTATATCGTAAGGAGTGGTATAAAGTGGATAAGATGATAATGGCAGTTTAGACTGCACACAATGGCAGAGACTTAAATTGAAAGTAAGGACTTAGTACTCGTTTATAGCAGAACAAATATCTTATGTATAAATATAATATTGACTGTAAACGTACATGCTATTCTGTCTGACACGTAGAATTATGAAATACTCCTTTAGACTATGATCTCTTTGTCCAGATCTGACGAGATAAACATATTAAGTGATATTAAATCTATTAGTTGCCCGTTTATAAATCTTCCATGTTAGCCTAGTGATAATTATTCATACACTGCTATTGTGATATTAAAAACAACAATGGCATTTCATGCATAAATATATGATTATTATGTAAAACTCCATTGTAATAGTCGCTGAGAAACACTGTAATTATTACACACCAAAGTCGTCAAAATGCAACTATAGCAACTATAAGACAGTAGTCCCTTTGCTATGTATTTACACAACAACGGCACACTAGCAAACAATAGAGAACATTGACAATAACCACGTGTTAATGAGCACGTTTATCCTAGTACCATAGAGCTTCTGTTATTGCCAAATTGAAATTCAGTACTAATAGCAACCCATATGATTGATTCCTATAATCATTTACTTTCATTAATTGCAATGCATCTCTGAATATATTATTTCCTGCACCCATCCTCTGACGTCTTAGCAAGAACCAATCAGTGGTAATTGTGGGGTAAATATAGTACCTTAACCTTTTCGATTCTCATTCATTTGATATATTTAATACTCGTGATTTCTTTCATGGGTCAGTTGTCTTACTCAATGACAATTCTTTGTATACATGCAAAATAATATATCGGTATTTAACCTCTTCATTACGGGTTTTATTTTTCAGGAGTTGAATTACCTTTATTTACAACTTTTCACTTGCTAAATGTTTGAGGTTTTTGTAGTATATTAATTATGTTTGAAGAAAGTTGCATATGCAGTATGCATTGAGAAGCATTTTAGCACTTGGAATGGTTTTGTATTGCACATAAAAATAATTCTACATTCGAATATTGTTATAAAATAGTATTTCCACTTCATATAAACGAGAGATGCATCTAAAATGTCATTTGGATATAAAAACTGTTTCATATGAAGAAAAATAAGTATTGTAATACATGACAAATGTTGTGCTAAACACATGAGCAATATCGCTGTTTAGATATGATCATTTATTTATCTTTTGAACGAAGGAAAAGATAATGCCATAATTGATTATATAATAACGTTTATAACAGTAAGTTCTATTTGTCGCTATGGTGATCTACTGACAAGCCAAAGTTAAATTTAAGGTAACTAGGCACCCACAGGATCGAGTGTAAGTGACAAAATTGAAATGACAGTAACTACTGACTGCGAGAGATATGGGTAAAATGCAAGTAAGTAACATGGAAGTGTGAGGGGAAACAATTAATCTACCAACCAGTTTATCTGCTTAGTAGTATCGTATAATAGTTTGTATTATGTTGTATTTATCTGTATTGTGCGATTGAACTTGGTTAGTAACTGAAGAGAAAGAGGCCTATCTGACTACTCACATTGTTGTTTGGTTGTTGTTGTAATCAATATATTGCATAGTAAATAATTGTTATTTGTCTTTTTTATATATTAAGATAAGTATTACTTAGAAATAACTTTGACTGCCCTATAAATAGGTTATTTGCATTCAAACTGTCACACATAAGTTGCATCTAAATTATACTTAACCTTTCTACGGCCTTCTGCAGACACGTATTCTCTCTGCAGAATACTAGTGCATAGAAGTTTAAAAGTTTACAAGTCATAAGGGGTTCTTTCATCAAATAAAAATCGCATCATAAATGTACAAATACATTTATTATATCATTTAAATCTTATGACAAAAAATATTACCGCAACAACTGTGTGGACGATATGTTCATATATCTATAATAGGCTCAGTATTCAATTACCACATACATATGCTCAATGGTTAACGTTCGAAATGCAGTTTTAATTGGTCGTGAGAATAACACAATGGAAACAACTCAGATGTTTTAAATATTATCATTTGAAATACGACAAGAACTCAACCGATAATTATTACAATCTGCGCAGAGGGAAAAGTGTTACCAGGAATTTGTTTTAAGATGTCAATATGACCTACTGATTCGTGGATATAACTGTGGTTTTATTCTCTTAACAACACTTTTAAACAAACCCTCATGCATGTATTCAGTTTTGTTATCTACTGACAATTTAAAATAGCTATTTTCATTGATTATATAATTGTGATGAAAGAGAAATAATAATACGGTTTTCAACAGATTTTAAATTTGATATACGGAGTGACGTTTAATGCTGATTATTTGAAACAAGCGTGTATAACTAAACTTTCATCCAGACCTCGTCATGCATAAATAAATATGCTAGGATTTATGAATTAGGATGCACTTGGCTCGCATTTCCTATTAATTTCTTACGATACAATGAGTTTTTGTTTCATGTTTGATTTGAAGTTTAAAACTGTGTATTATTTGGGATAAAGATCTGTTTTTCCTACGTCCATGCTAAACCCTTAATGTAGTTCGGAACATGCTATCATGCTGAATAAAAAGACGATCTCAAATGGGTAACGATTTAATATTTAATTTATGAAATTGTAATTTAGTTGGCGTTATGCAAAAAGTGCTCGATATATTTACATGTAATAACTAGTTATTTTTGTATTTAGAGACAGATATAAAGATTTAATTTTTTGTGTACAGATAGATATACATACATTTAGGTATAAACACATTTTCCCGCTCTTTATACCTTGATCGATGTACATTGTATCCTTTTCATCTCAGAACGTGTAAACTAATAAATTAGGAAATAAATACTCCTGCCATGCAACGGAATGTAACACTGTGTATCTTTGAGAACAAATGTGTTATGTCATGGTGTCATTAGCTCATTCATGTGGAAACAAAAAGACGAAAAACAAAACAAAACATTCTATAGTCTGTCAAGCAACATCATGGTCATAGCCTATTGTTGATAGCAAACCTCTTCAACATGTAGTCTGACAATAATGACCTGTCCGTTTAGCCTTTCAGAGTTGTATTCACAATTTACAATTGATTGAAAAGTAAAGGTTACACTGAGAGAAAAATAGTGGTACTAGAAAATTGTGTAACCTTAAATTTGTATTTTTCGTGTGTGTTAGTAATATTGCTCGTGATTAAAAGAGATGGATTTATGTTTCATACTCAGTTAAATTATGATAATCTCACCGTCTGTGGATTGATTTAGTTTGACCAAATTTCAGGTCACAAGTGCCAAAAATCACTGTATATATTTTTTGTCGGGTAAATAAAAGGTTAATTAAAACATGTAAGCTAAGCCAAACTTTCCTTCACATCATGATCAATACAAAACATATGCTGTCTAATACACATACTGTGATTTGACCTGATTATATATGTACCATGGGTTAATTTTCATGTTAGATAATGGAACATTCGTTATCAACATTTACCACATGACTCACTTCACTACGCCATGTATAGAACGTAAATTCCTTAGTATGAATGGTTTCAACCCATCATTCATTGATCATGTGACTCATGAATCGTTCTCACATATCCGTCCATAAGAAAAACGTAAAACATTGGTTCTCTGACATTTTTCACAATCAGCTAGTTTTCTTTCTCCATTGTTTCTAAGCTAATGGAATACCAAACCACTATCAGAATGATATTACTGTATGCCAGTGACTCACAGTAATTTTAGATGTTCAGAAAATTCTGAGAACCTACAAATAAGTTTTGGCGTACCAATGACTTTTTTCTCTACAAATCGAGTGTTATTAAGTAGAATAATATTGATTATCGACGTCCGATGCTATCTGCTTTCCAGTAAGACGTCGCATCATTTAGCATGTAAGGTGAGGGTTAGACATTAAAATCCAATAACTATCATGTCATCCATTATATCAACAATGAAATGTAGCCTCGGTATTATATCTATGGTATTCCAGTCTTAATGAAATGTAGCCCCACAGTATCATATCTCTGGTATTGCAGTATAGCTAAAATTTACCTGATATAAATGAGTAATACGGTGTATTTACCTAATATTAGATATCTCTTTGAATCTTCTAAATAAAGACGTGTTTGTTTTTTTTATTTTTTTTATTTTTTATTATTTTATTTATTTATTTGGAATATTCCACGTAACATAAGTAATCACCGTGTTTCATTGCCATATAGATTGTTTTTAGAACATGCTTGTTCGCACACGGAATAAACGTTCTACGAGAAAATTAAATACGTTTCGGGAAGTCTATTTCTCCAAAACATGCCAGTCAAACTGTTTAATGACTTTTGCGGAAGAATCACGATGATTTAAATGAAACATTCCATTAGTTTAAGATACAATAATTCATGATAAATCTTTCCGAACGTTTGTTGTTTCATGAGTTGAAATTAATTTTTGAAAAGTTTCTAAATTGAAATATTATTTTCAAAGCGATAGCTGAGGCATCACAAAAGGTATCTTAACCCCTCATCTCTCTCCCTCTTTCTCTCTCTCTCTCTCTCTCTCTCTCTCTCTCTCTCTCTCTCTCTCTCTCTCAGCCGTTTACAAATATTCCAAAGCTTTACTGTCTTTATTCATCCTGTCAAGCGTGATCAATGGACAGTAATTTGATATAGAATTCGCAATAGAAAGGTCAAAAGAAAATATCTTTAAGAATAAATCCAGTACAAGAAACGTTATAGGTGTCCGATACAAGATAATCGGGTTTCGTCATGTAAGGAATGATATAATGTGCGTAATAGTCACAAGACTGAACTATGTTGGGTCTTAAATCATACAAAATATTTTGTGTATAATAAAATTAACGATTAATCAAATGGTACATGACCCGTCTGATATATATCGCTCCATCTAAAGCTCATAATAAATTTGAGAAATAATCACAGCTATACATACTAAGATCATCTTATATTGAAGTTATGTCACTCATCACTTATATCACTTTTTTAATACCTGCATCAATTTATTTCTTACTTGCACTCTTCATGCATGACTGAATGACCACTTCTTATCAATTATAGGTTGTTTAAAACAATGGAGGATATATATATATATATATATATATATATATATATATATATATATATATATATATATATATATATATATATATATATATATATATATATATATTCAAATACGTTCATGAAATGTGTAAAGTTGGCAACCCAATTGCTTGACAAAGCTGGGAACGAGCGGAAAGAGTCCAACAAATTGAACATTATCGTACGTATGTACTCTAAAACATTAACTAATTAATCATGCAATGTTATTAAGGAGGATTAAGTAAACATATTAAGGAGAGAGAAAGAGAGAGAGAGAGAGAGAGAGAGAGAGAGAGAGAGAGAGAGGGAGAGATTATTAAACGCACGTATCAACGGACGTTTCATCGTTCATTTTTAAAGAAAAGTGAATGATAAAGTTGACATATTTTACGCATTCAATGCCATAATCGAAGTCGTCATGCTATAAATACAGTCCTCTCAATCAGAACACTCGGATTTGAAATATTTTATAAATATAGCACATGAGAAGAATACGTATTCAATAATAATAATAATAATACTAATAATAATAATAATAATAATCATAATGATGTTGATAAAAAAATTAATAGTACATATTAACAAACGAAATCTATCTATCTATCTATCTATCTATCTATCTATCTATCTATCTATCTATCTATCTATCTATCTATCTATCTATCTATCGCTCCGATGGCCTAGTGGTTAGAGCGTCCGCCGCAGGAGCGGGAGGTTGCGGGTTTGATCCTCGGCTGAGTCATACCACCAAAGACTTACAAAATGGTACTAACAGCTGCCTCGCTTGGCGCTCAGCATTAAGAGGTTAGTGTTAGGACTGGTAGGCCTGGTGTCAGGATAATGTGACTGGGTGGGACATAATGATACATGTTTGCTGTATGATGCCCCAGTGCAAGACATCACAATAAACTACCTCACTGCAGACATCGTAGCGATATGACTGAAAAATTGTTAAAGCTACGTTAAAAATCCTAATCAAACAAACGAAACAAACAAATATATATCTATCGATGTTTACATCTATCTACATTTTGCATTTATTGTGGAAAATGTTTTTGTCATATCTAAAATGCAGGATAAAAATTTGTAATATCACATTTATAAGGAATAATGAGGGATTCATTTTTGACATTTACTGATACTGCAGACTCAAATCTTTGACTATATTATTAAGCAACAGCTTAATATTAGAAACTGGTTGTTTTAGCTGAACATACATACCGATTCGACATACATGGTAAAACACTATGCGGTGGTGTAAGAATAGGAATAAAATACTGATAGTGAAATTATTCAATGATCGGGATTTTCCGATAGGTAACGAATAATTCCGAAGATTCCTGCTATTTATAGCCACTACATTTCAGTATTTGTCCCTATTTATCTACAACGAATCGATAATATAGGACTAGGCTGGCTTGTGAAAGGAAGCTTACAGCATAGCGTTTCAAATGGTCAAGAATATGAGAAGTCAACATATTTGAGTATTCCTGACGATAAAGGTAAATAAATACCACTCAACCGTAATAGCTTATACCTGCCCGTAAAATAGCACATGGACCACTAAATCAGTTTGTTTTTATAGAGCTGGTTGAGATACTCTACTTTAAAAAAAGATCCGCAAGTTATAGTATGTAAATATTAAGTGCATTTTATGTACTATACACTTATAATGATTATTGGAATTATTAAACTAATTCTTTCTTAGAGAGAATGTGGGGATTTAAACTGTTTATTTGATGTCAAATAATGCTTTATTTACTTTCAATTTTATGTTGGTCTCATAAACAAGTGTGACAGGTCTTGTTACGTCTGTTTTGAAGAAAATCCGTTGAGGTGGAGGTGGATGGGTTGGTGGGTCGTGAAGCGCACAAATACGATATGAATAGTGTAGTGTAAATTATTCAAAACGATCTGTTCAGAATAGGGCAAATCGTTCATATATGCAACTATTCGTGGATTGCCATATATAGTAGCCCGATACCCGTCCAGTTGGTTTATGAAATAATTTTAGTTTCATAACTACTGAGCTCTATTTGTTGTCATTATTTTTGACACATTGCTTTATATTTTGTCTATTCATTTACTGCTATTTTTCACTCTTAAAGATTCATTTATAGCCGTATATCATTGTGAATCCTGTTATTCAAAATTATTATTATTATTATTATTATTATTATTATTTGTTTTATTATTATTATATGTTATTATTATTATTGCTCTTATTATAATAGGTAATTTTTCAAAACAATACCATATTTGAGGACATCTAGCGAAGGTACGATATGGCAAGAGAAGAAGGTTATACAGGATCTATGCCCACTGTAAAACCTACGTCCTTGCAATGCCATGTTGTAGATGTTCTGATGTCATTCGAAATTGAAGATAAAGGCAAACCCATGAAAAATGAATGGGCCAGGTATATAAGCTTTGGAGCATTCCCGCGAACGTCACCTGTTCACCCAATTAGATTATCGAAGTCCGGGTTTTATTACACAGGACAAGATGATGAAACTGTTTGTTTCTCGTGTGGATTAAGGAACAAGAATTGGAAAGTAGGAGAGTCTCCATCTGAGATTCACACGAGATTATCGCCGAATTGTAAATTTGCAAATGGTAATGAAGATGGCAATATGCCAATATTAAATAAAAACACTTATCTTAATGGTTCCTGCATAGATAGATTTCAAATTGCTGATCCAAATATAGTACAGTTCCCTCCAAGCGGGAGCAGTAGAATGAATCAAAAACAATTTGGACCATCATGTTCCAATAAGAACGACCACCTAATGACAGGATGCCATGCTGATGCGCAGCCATCGACTGTAAATGCAACAGATAGACACGAAGAAGCTACGAACAACACAAACGGGCTAGCAGAAGGAAAAAACCGAAATAAAATCCAGAATATTGCCAACAGAGATTCAGTAGTCTCTACTATTACCAATACAAGTCTGACAGCTGAACCTGTGGATACTGAACTGCAATTATCCAAACTTGAACCTACTAAGGAAAGGAAGATAAATGAAAATGTCGATAGTCTTGGAATATATCTTGAAAATCCAAAGCATCCACAGTACTCTATCCTGGCATCCCGCCTGGAATCTTTTAGAGGATGGCCATCACTATCAACGCAGAAACCATCTGATTTGGCAGCTGCTGGGTTATACTATGTTGGTAAGCCATATTTGCTGTGTTTTCTATTTAGATGTAAATGTCAATTCTATATTGATAAGAATATGTTTGATTTTACGTACAAAACTACACGATCATGCATTAGATACAGCGCAATCTGATTTATAGAGGGTTTCCTGAATGTCGATGAAGATAATTTTATTTGAGAATATAATTAAGATTCATTACTTGAAAAAAAAGCGAGATATATTTATAATATATAACAAAAATATATATTAAATTGAAGTTTGTTTCGGTAATAATATTTACGTCTTACGTCAAATAACAATAGACAAAGTCTAATAAGTACTATTGGCTTTCTTGATCGTAGTGGATATTATCATTAATCGAAGACCAACCTAATGATGTAGATCCTTTCGTTTAAGGTGATGGAGATTGTGTTCGATGTTTCTTCTGTGGGGGTGGATTGAGAAGCTGGGAGGAGGGAGATGACCCTTGGGAAGAGCATGCACGATGGTATCCAGACTGTAGTTTTCTTAAAACGTGCAAAGGAGACCTTGTTTTGCGTCAGCTTGTGGGAGTAAATCTGAGAAATGTAGAGACGTTGACAAGTGAACGGCATGACGACGGTACATTGGAAATGAGACCTGGAGATGAAATACGCAATATGTCATACAAATCTAAAGTCGAGGAGGTCGCCAGTGCAAATGCCATGAATTCGCCTGCAGTGCAAAGCGTATTATTCATGGGTTACAGTCTTGAGATGGTCAAACAAGCCATGCAGATACTTGAATCCAGAGAAGGTAACTTCATTTATCATGTTGATGTTTAAATATATCTGGAGACAAACGATGTCATTGAAAAGCTATGAAAAACATCAGACCTCATTTTAAAGCATGGTAACGAAATGTACAACCTAATATGTTAATCTACATCCAAGATGTAATAAATTGTAGCAAAACCAAACACTGTAACGATTCTGCCAAAATTTCATTTGTAAAATAGTTTAATCAGAGTAAAAACGTATATTTTCTACGAGCCAGCCCAAACAAAAACAAGTAGACTGTCTGTGCACACAGTTATTTCAAGAATCGGAATAATTAAGTTTGATGCAGTTCTGGAAACATCGTTTCGAGTGAAAATTGTATACACTCATCTGTCTAATAACTTTAAAGAATATAATTGTTCTGTTCAATTTAAGGGCATTCCACATGTTCAGCGAATGATTTGCTGGAGGTAATATTTCAAACAGAAGAATCCAAATCAACAACACAACAGGGAAATGAACTATATCCTACCAATGATATTACACAAACTCTCGAAGAAATCAACGGAAAAGAGGACAATATGAATGCAAGCAACGAAGAGAAAAACAACCATTTTCCACCTCAAGAAAACGCACACTCGAAAATTGAAGAAATGGGTAATGATTCCTTAAAAGAAAAATTTTCTTTTAAAGAAATGGAATCTCTGTTGGAGCAAAACCAAGATCTCAAGGACCAGACGACATGCACAATTTGTATGGCTGCCGAGGCGTGCATAGTGTTCCTTCTATGCAGTCACATGATCACCTGCCCCCAGTGTGCTCCAGCTTTCCGCAAGTGTCCTATCTGCAGGGCGTTAGTTCGTGGAACCGTACGAGCATTTAAGTCATAAATACTGTGAAAGAATGAGGTTGAAATCGAGCATACCAGCCCGATGCAGAGTATATATGTTTTATGCCGTATATATGTATGTATGTATGTATGTATGTATGTATGTATGTATGTATGTATGTATGTATGTATGTATGTATGTATGTATGTATGTATGTGTGTGTGTGTGTGTGTGTGTGTGTGTGTGTGTGTGTGTGTGTGTGTGTATGTATGTATGTATGTAAGTTTGTTTGTGTGTGTGTATTTATGTATGTATGTATGTATGTATGTATGTATGTATGTATGTATGTATGTATGTATGTTTGTGTGTGTGTGTGTGTGTGTGTGTATGTATGTATGTATGTATGTATGTATGTATGTATGTATGTATGTATGCGTGTGTGTGCGTGCGTGTGTGTGTGTGTGTGTCAAATTCCAAGTTCGTTACTTCCTAGTCTGAAACTTAGATCCGATTGTCATTCGATGAATATATCTTCAATAAAGTGATGTAAATTATCTGCCAGATGAAGGCCTGGTTGCGTCTTTACTGGATATAAGTACGCTATCTACTTAAATTAGCTCGAAATACCTTGATTAAAATAATTGTTAAAATATAATGCATTCATTTTTTAAAAATAAAATAATGTACAAAACAGCCTGAGAAAATATTTTTAGCTTGATCAATAATTAGATACATTTCGTTGCAAACTTCTGAACAGCCATAGTGACTGATGTATTAATATAAAGTTCTTTGTTGTACAATGAAGTTCAAACCATAACAAGCGATCGATGCCCGTGGCCACGTTACAACTAGTAGCATTTACCAAGGGAGTTCTAATAGTGAGCCCTCTACGTGACTCCGAAACAAAAAGGATGCACAAGAGGCATCACAGTTCCGACAACTTCAAATGGAACCAAATCAGAAAATTATTATAAAATGTAAAATCTTCCGTTGTTCAAGAAAGCTTTAAATGAACCTGTTATAACTTATTGTAGTGCAAGCTCTACCTACCTAAATGGTCTCTGAATTACATTATCATTTCAGTTTAGACCGTATAAAATGATGGAGACTGAAAATCTTGATAATGGCAGTTTCGATCCTAAGAGTGGTAGAAACTGGATAACACGATAATGGCAGTTTAGATCTAAAGAGTTGTAGAAACTGGATAACATGAAACTGGCAGCTTATATTGCAGAGAGTGGGAGAAACTGGATAACATGATAATGGCACTTTATATCGTAAAGAGTGTTATAAACTGGATAACATGATAATGCAGTTTAGATGGTAAAGAGTGGTAGAAACTTGATAACATGATAATGGCAGTTTAGATCGTAAAGTGTGGTAGAAACTGGATAGCATGAAAATGGAAGTTTATATCGTAAAGAGTGTTATAAACTGGATAACACGACAATGACAGTTTAGATCGTAAAGATTGGTAGAAGCTGGATAACACGATAATGGCAGTTTATATCGTAAGGAGTGGTATAAAGTGGATAAGATGATAATGGCAGTTTAGACTGCATACAATGGCAGAGACTTAAATTGAAAGTAAGGACTTAGTACTCGTTTATAGCAGAACAAATATCTTATGTATAAATATAATATTGACTGTAAACATACATGTTATTCTGTTTGACATGTAGAATGATGAAATACTCCTTTAGACTATGATCTCTTTGTCCAGATCTGACGAGATAAACATATTAAGTGATATTAAATCTATTAGTTGCCCGTTTATAAATCTTCCATGTTAGCCTAGTGATAATTATTCATACACTGCTATTGTGATATTGAAAACAACAATGACATTTCATGCATAAATATATGATTATTATGTAAAACTCCATTGTAATAGTCGCTGAGAAACACTGTAATTAATACACACCAAAGTCGTCAAAATGCAACTATAGCAACTATAAGACAGTAGTCCCTTTGCTATGTATTTACACAACAACGGCACACTAGCAAACAATAGAGAACATTGACAATAACCACGTGTTAATGAGCACGTTTATCCAAGTACCATAGAGCTTCTGTTATTGCCAAATTGAAATTCAATACTAGTAGCAACCCATATGATTGATTCCTATAAACATTTACTTTCATTAATTGCAATGCATCTCTGAATATATTATTTCCTGCACCCATCCTCTGACGTCTTAGCAAGAACCAATCAGTGGTAATTGTGGGGTAAACATAGTACCTTAACCTTTTCGATTCTCATTCATTTGATATATTTAATACTCGCGATTTCTTTCATGGGTCAGTTGTCTTACTCAATGACAATTCTTCGTATAGATGCAAAATAATATATCGGTATTTAACCTCTTCATTACGGGTTTTATTTTTCAGGGGTTGAATTACCTTTATTTACAACTTTTCACTTGCTAAATGTTTGAGGTTTTTGTAGTATATTAATTATGTTTGAAGAAAGTTGCATATGCAGTATTCATTGAGAAGCGTTTTAGAATTTGGAATGGTTTTGTATTGCAAAATAAAAATGATTATACATTCGAATATTGTTATAAAATCGTATTTCCACTTCATATAAACGAGAGATGCATTTAAAATTTCATTTGGATATAAAAACTGTTTCAAATGAAGAAAAATAAGTATTGTAATACATGACAAATGTTGTGCTAAACACATGAGCAATATCTTTTTTTAGATATGATCATTTATTTATCTTTTGAACGAAGGAAAAGATAATGCCATAATTGATTATATACTAAAGTTTAAAACAGTATGCTATATTTGTCACTATGGTGAGCTACTGACAGCCAATGTTAAATGTAAGGTAACTAGGCACCCACAGGATGGTATGATCGAGTGTTAAGTGACAAAATTGAAATGACAGTAACTACTGACTGCTATAGATATGGGTAAAATGCAAGTAAGTAACATGGAAGTATGAGGGCAAACAATTATTCTACCAACCAATTTGTCTGCTTAGTATCGTTTAACAGTTTGTATTATGTTGTGTTTATCTATATTGTGTGATTGAACTTGGTTAGTAACTGAAGAGAAAGAGGCCTATCTGACTACTCACATTGTTGTTTTGGTTGTTGTTGTAATCAATATATTGCATAGCAAATAATTCTTACTTGTCTTTTCTATATATTAAGATAAGTATTACTTAGAAATAACTTTGACTGCCCTATAAATATGTTATTTGAATTCAAACTGTCACACATAAGTTGCATCTAAATTATACTTAACCTTTTCTGCGGCTTTCCGCAGACACGTATTCTCTCTGCAGAAAAAGTTTAAAAGTTTACAAGTCATAAGGGGTTCTTTCATCATATAAAAATCGCATCGTAAATGTACAAATACATTTATTATATCATTTAAATCTTATGACAAAAAATATTACCACAACAATTGTGTGGACGATATGTTCATATATCTATAATAGGCTCAGTATTCATTTACCACATACATATGCTCAATGGTTAACGTTCAAAATGCAGTTTTAATTGATCGTGAGAATAACACAATGGAAACAACTCAGATGTTTTAAATATTATCATTTGAAATACGACAAGAACTCAACCGATAATTATTACAATCTGCGCAGAGTGAAAAGTATTACCAGGAATTTGTTTTAAGATGTCAATATGACCTACTGATTCGTGGATATACCTGTGGTTTTGTTCTTGTAACAACACTTTTAAACAAAACGTCATGCATGTATTCAGTTTTGTTGTCTACGTGTGATGAAAGAGAAATAATAATATGGTTTCATAAGATTTTAAATTTGATGTACAGAGTGAAGTTTAATACTCATCATTTGAAACAAGAGTGTATATCTAAATTTTCATCCAGACCTCGTCATGCATAAATAAATATTTTAGGATTTATGAATTATGATGCACTTGGCTCCGATTTCCTATTAATTTCTGACGATAGGGCTAAAATGAGTTTTTGTTTCTTGTTTGATTTAGAGCTTAAAATTGTGTATTATTTGGGATAAATATCTGTTTTTCCTACGTCCATGCTAAACCCTTAATGTAGTTCGGAACATGCTATTATGCTGAATAAAAGAGGATCTCAAATGGGTAACGATTTAATATTTAATTTATGAAACTGTAATTTAGTTGGCGTTATGCAAAAAGTACTCGATATATTTACATGTTATAACTAGTTATTTTTGTATTTTGAGACAGATATAAAGATTTAATTTTTTGTTGGCAGATAGATATACATACATTTAGGTGTAAACACATTTTCCCGCTCTTTATACCTTGATCGATGTACATTGTATCCTTTTCATCTCAGCACGTGTAAACTAATGAATTAGGAAATAAATACTCCTGCCATGCAACGGAATGTAACACTGTGTATCTTCGAGAAGAAATGTGTTATGTTATGGTGTCATTAGCTCATTCATGTGGAATCAAAAAGACGAAAAACAAAACAAAACATTCCATAGTCTGCCAAGAAACATCATGATCATAACCTATTGTTGATAGCAAACCTCTTCAACATGTAGTCTGACAATAATGGCATGTCCGTTTAGCCTTTCAGAGTTGTATTCGAAATTCACAATTAATTGAAAAGTAAAGGTTACACTGAGAGAAAAATAGTGGTACGAGAAATTGTGTAATTTAAATTTGTATTTTTCGTGTGTGTTAGTAACATTGCTCGTGATTAAAAGAGATGGATTTATGTTTCATATTCAGTTAAATTATGTTAAACTCACCGTCTGTGCATTGATTTAGTTTGACCAAGTTTCATGTCACAAGTGCCAAAAATCACTGTATATATTTTTTGTCGGGTAAATAAAAGGTTAATTAAAACATGTAAGCTAAGCCAAACTTTACTTCACATCATGATCAATACAAAACGTATGCTGTCTAATACGCATAATGTGGTTAGACCCGATTATATACGTACCGTGGGATAATTTTCCTGTTAGATAATAGAACATTCATTATCAACATTTACCAAATGACCCACTTCACAACGCCATGTATAGAACGTAAATTCCTTAGTATGAATGGTTTCACACCATCATTCATTGATCACGTGACTCATGAATCGTTCTCACATATCCGTCCATAAGACAAACGTAAAACTTTGGTTCTCTGACACAATCAGCTAGTTTTTTTTCCCATAGTTTCTAAGCTAATGGAATACCAAACCACTATCAGAAGGATATTACTGTATGCCAGTGACTCTAAGTAATTTTAGATGTTCAGAAAATTCTGAGAACTACAGATAAGTTGTGGCGTACCAATGACTTTTTTCTCTACAAAACGAGGGTTATTAAGTAGAATAATATTGATTATCGACGTCCGTTTTTATCTGCTTTCCAGTAAGAAATCGCATCATTTAGCAAGTAAGGTGAAGGTTAGACATTAAGATCTAATAACTATCATGGCAACCATTATAGCAACAATGAAATGTAGCCTCACAGTATCATATCTCTGGTATTCCAGTCTAGCTAAAATTTACCTGATATAAATGAGTAATACGGTGTATTTACCTAGTATTCAATATTTCTCTAAATATTCTAAATAAAATCGTGTTTTTTTATTTTTTTTATTTATTTTTAATTATTTTATTTATTTATTTGGAACATTCCAAGTAACATAAGTAATCATCGTGTTTCATTGCCATGGAGATTGTTTTTAGAACATACTTGTTCGCACACGGAACAAACGTTCTACGAGAAAACTAAATACGTTTCGGGAAGTCTATTTCTCCGAAACCTGTCAGTCAAACTATTTAATGACTTTTGCAGAAGAATCACGATGATTTAAATGAAACATTCCGTTATTTTAAGATAGAACAATTCATGATAAATCTTTCCGACCGTTTGTTGTTTTATTGGTTGAAATTAATTTTTGAAAAGTTTCTAAATTGAAATATTATTTTTAAAGCGATAGTTGAGGCATCACAAAAAGTATCCTAACCCTCCCCCTCCCCTCTCTCTCTCTCTCTCTCTCTCTCTCTCTCTCTCTCTCTCTCTCTCTCTCTCTCTCTCTCTCAGCCGTTTACAAATATTCCAAAGCTTCACTATCTTAATTCATCCTGTCTAGCGTGATCAATGGACAGTAATTTGATATAGAATTCGCAATAGAAAGGTCAAAAGAAAATATCTTTAAGAATAAATCCAGTACAAGAAACGTTATAGGTGTCCGATACAAGATAATCGGGTTTGGTCATGTAAGGAATGATATCATGTGCGTAATGGTCACAAGACTAAACTATGTTGGATCTTAAAACACACAAAATATTTTGTGTATAATAAAATTAACGATTAATCAAAAGGTACATGACCCGTCTGATATATGGCTCCATCTAAAGCTCATAATAAATTTGACAGATAATCACAGGTATACATACTAAGATCATCTAATATTGAAACTATGTCACTCATCACTTATATATCACCTTTTTTAATACTTGCATCAATTTATTTCATACTTGCACTCTTCATGCATGACTGACTGACCACTTCTTATCAATTATAGGCTGTTTAAAACAATGGAGGATATATATATATATATATATATATATATATATATATATATATATATATATATATATATATATATATATTCAAATACGTTCATGAAAAGTGTAAAGTTGGCAACCCAATTGAAGAGTCCATCAAATTGAACATTATCGTACGTATGTACTCTAAAACGTTAACTAATTACTCATGCAATGTTATTAAGGAGGATTAAGTAAACATATTAAGGAGAGAGAGAGAGAGAGAGAGAGAGAGAGAGAGAGAGAGAGAGAGAGAGAGAGAGAGAGAGAGAGATTATTAAACGTAAGTATCACCGGACGTTTCATCGTTCATTTTTAATGAAAAGTGAATGATAAAGTTGACATATTTTACGCATTCAATGCCATAATCGAAGTCGTCATGCTATAAATACAGTCCTCTCAATCAGAACACTCGGATTTGAAATATTTTATAAATATAGCACATGAGAAGAATACTTATTCAATAATAATAATAATAATAATAATAATAATAATAATAATAATAATGATAAAAGTAACAGTACATATTAACACACGCTATCTATTTATCTATCTATCTATCTATCTATCTATCTATCTATCTATCTATCTATCTATCTATCTATCTATGGCTCCGGTGGCCTAGTGGTTAGAGCGTCCGCCGCGGGAGCGGGAGGTCGCGGGTTTGATCCCCGGCCGAATCATACCACCAAAGACTTACAAAAATGGTACTAACAGCTGCCACGCTTGGTGCTCAGCATTAAGAGGTTAGTGTTAGGACTTGTCGGCCTGGTGTCAGGATAATGTGACTGGGTGGGACATCATGCTACATGTATGCAGCATGATGCCCCAGTGCAAGACATCACAAAAGCTACGTTAAAAATCCTAATCAAACAAACAAAACAAACAAATATATATCTATCGATTTTTCTATCTATCTACGTTTTGCATTTATTGTGGAAAATGTTTTTTCTCATATCTAAAATGCGGGATAAAAAATTGTAATATCACATTTGTAAGGAATAATGAGGGATTCATTTTTGACATTTACTGATACTGCAGTCTCAAATCTTTGACTATATTTTAAGCAACAGCTTAATATTAGAAACTGGTTGTTTTAGCTGAACATACATACCGACTCGAAACACGTGGTAAAACCCTATGCGGTTGTGGCAGAACAAAAATAAAATACTGATAGTGAAACTTATCAATGATCGGGATTTTCCGACAGGTAACGAATAATTCCGAAGATTCCCGCTATTTATAGCCAATAAATTTCAGTATTTGTCCTTATTTATCTTCAACTAATCGATAATATTGGACAAGGCTGGCTTGTGAAAGGAAGCTTGCAGCATAGCGTTTCTAATGGTCAAGAATATGAGAAGTCAACATATTTGAGTATTCCTAACGAAAAAGGTCAACACTCAACCGTAATAGCTTATACCTGCCCGTTAAATAGCACATGGACCACTAAATCAGTTTGTTTTTATAGAGCTGGTTGAGATACTCTACTAAAAAAAATATCCGCAGGTTATGGTATGTAAAAATTAATTGCATTTTATGTAGTATACACTTATAATGATTATTGGAATTATTAAACTAATTCTTTCTTTAATATAATGTGGGGATTTAAACTGTTTATTTGATGTCAAAATAATGCTTTATTTAGTTACAATTTTATATTGGTCTGGCAGGTCTGGTTACGTCTGTTTTGAAGAAAATCCGTTGGGGTGGGGGTGGATGGGTTGGCGGGTGCTGAAGCGCGTAAATACGATATGAATAGTGTCGTGTAAATTATTCAAAACGATCTGTTCAGAATAGGGCAAATCATTCATATATGCAACATATTCGTGCATTGCCATATATAGTAACCCGATACCCGTCCAGTTGGTTTATAAAATAATTTTAGTTTCAAAACTACAGAGCCGTATTTTTTGTCATTATTTTTGACACATTGCGTAATATTTTGTCTATCCATTTACTGCCATTTTTCTCTCTTAAAGATTCATCTATATCCGTATATTATTGTGAATCCTGTTATTAAAATTATTATTATTATTATTATTATTATTATTATTATTATTATTATTATTATTATTATAGGTAAGTTTTCAAAATAATACCATTTTTGAGGACATCAAGCGAAGGTACGATATGGCAAGAGAAGAAGGATATACAGGATCTATGCCCATTGTAAAACCTACGTCTTTGCAATGCCATGTTGTAGATGTTCTGATGTCATTGGAAATTGAAGATAAAGGCAAACCCATGAAAAATGAATGGGCCAGGTATATAAGCTTTGGAGCATTCCCGCGAACGTCCCGTGTCCACCCAATTAGATTATCGAAGTCCGGGTTTTATTACACAGGACAAGATGATGAAACTGTTTGTTTCTCGTGTGGATTAAGGAACAAGAATTGGAAAGTAGGAGAGTCTCCATCTGAGATTCACACGAGATTATCGCCGAATTGTAAATTTGCAAATGGTAATGAAGATGGTAATATGCCAATATTAAATAAAACCACTTATCTTAATGGTTCCTGCATAGATAGATATCAAATCTCTGATCCAAATATAGTACAGTTCCCTCCAAGCGAGAGCAGTAGAATGAATCAAAAACAATTTGGAACATCATGTTCCAATAAGAACGACCACCTAATGACCGGATGCCATAATGATGCGCAGCCATCGACTGTAAATGCAACAGATAGACACGAAGAAGCAACAAACAACACAAGTGGGCTAGCAGAAGGAAAAAACGGAAATAAAATCCAGAATATTGCCAACAGAGATTCAGTAGTCTCTACTATTACCTATACAAGTCTGACAGCTGAACCTGCGGATACTGAACTGCAATTATCCAAACTTGAACCTGCTAAGGAAAGGAAGATGAATGCAAATATCGATAGTCTTGGAATATATCTTGAAAATCCAAAGCATCCACAGTACTCTATCCTGGCATCCCGCTTGGAATCTTTTAGAGGATGGCCATCGCTATCAACGCAGAAACCATCTGATTTGGCAGCTGCTGGGTTATACTATGTTGGTAAGCCATATTTACTGTGTTTTCTAAGTAGATGTAGATGTCAATACTATATTGATAAAAATATGCTTGATTTTACGCACAAAACTACACGATCATGCATTGGATACAGCGCAATCTGATTTATAGAGGGTTTCCTGAATATCGATAAAAATAATTTTATTTGAAAATATAATTAAGATTCATTACTTGAAAAAAAAGCGAAATATATTTATAATATATAAAAAACTATATTAAATTGAAGTTTGTTTCGGTAATAATATGTACGTATTACGTCAAATACCAATAGACAAAGTCTAATAAGTAATATTGGCTTTCTTGATCGTAGTGGATATTATCATTAATCGAAGACCAACCTAATGATGTAGAACCTTTCGTTTAAGGTGTTGGAGATTGTGTTCGATGTTTCTTCTGTGGGGGTGGATTGAGAAGCTGGGAGGAGGGAGATGACCCTTGGGAAGAGCATGCACGATGGTATCCAGACTGTAGTTTTCTTAAAACGTGCAAAGGAGACCTTGTTTTGCGTCAGCTTGTGGGAGTAAATCTGAGATCTGTAGAGACGTTGACAAGTGAACGGCGTGACGACGGTACATTGGAGATGAGACCTGGAGATGAAATACGCAATATGTCATTTAAATCTAAAGTCGAGGAGGTCGCCAGTGCAAATGCCATGAATTCGCCTGCAGTGCAAAGCGTATTATTCATGGGTTACAGTCTTGAGATGGTCAAACAAGCCATGCAGATACTTGAATCCAGAGAAGGTAACTTCATTTATCACGTTGATGTTTAAATATATCTGGAGACAAACGAGGTCATTCAAAAGCTATGAAAAACATCAGACCTCATTTTAAAGCATGATAACGAAATGTACAACCTAATATATTAATCTACATCCAAGATGTAATAAATTGTAGCAGAATCAAAAACCGTAACGATTCTGCCAAAATTTCATTTGTAAAATTGTTTAATCAGAGTAAAAACGAATATTTTCTACGAGCCAGCCCAAACAAAAGCAAGTAGACTGTCTGAGCATACACTTATTTCAAGAATCGGAATAATTAAGTTTGATGCAGTTCTGGAAACATCGTTTCGAACGAAAATTGTATACACGCATCTGTCTAATAAGTTAAATAATATAATTGTTTTGTTCAATTTAAGGGCATTCCACATGTTCAGCGAATGAATTGCTGGAGGTAATATTTCAAACAGAAGAATCCAAATCAACAACACAACAGGGAAATGAACTATATCCTACCAATGATATTACACAAACTCTCAAAGAAATCAACGGAAAAGAGGACAATATGAATGCAGGCAACGAAGAGAAAAACAACCATTTTCCACCTCAAGAAAACGCACACTCGAAAATTGAAGAAATGGGTAATGATTCCTTACAGGAAAAATTTTCTTTTAAAGAAATGGAATCTCTGTTGGAGCAAAACCAAGATCTCAAAGACCAGAAGACGTGCAAAATTTGCATGGAACGAGATGTATGTATTGTGTTCCTACCGTGCGGTCACATGATGACATGTCCCCAATGTGCCCCAGCCCTCAGAAAATGCCCTATATGTAGACAGTTGATAAAGGGCATTATAAGGGCGTACACTTAGTAAATAGTGAAATTGTTAGCATTTATATGTGTAACTTGTTATTTAGGTAAGCACAGTACGTTCCTACATTAATATTTGGCTGGCATTTATGAAATTGACTATATCTAAAGGTTTTAACTGGTTAGTACACGGCGATGTCAAAGAGGTATAAATTATCAAAGTTTTCTTGGATGGGAGAATTATCTGTTTTTATATGAAGAAAAGAATAAGCAAATCATCAGACCGTCACATTTTTTAAAACTACTTTATGAGTTTGGGTGATGCTGTCTTTTTCCATTTCCTTTTCTTTTTCTCCTAGTATACACCTGTGAATTAATAGTTGTGAATGCAATAATTTACAGTAGTTTTATGTTCTGCATTTTTGAATTATTAAAAACATATTGACAAACATATTTGACTTTTGAGAAAACGTATATTTTATTTTTAATTAATATCTGCATTTATAATGTTTATAATGGACTTGTTACATATTCTTTACATCGATCTTTATTGTATCTTTATAACAACCGTTATGTGCAATATAACATTTTATTGTGTTAACTAATATTACGTTTTGTATATTTTTATCGTCCGTAAAGTTATACGAATGTGTTAATTATTATTGTGATATTTTTCATGATAATTATTTAAACTATCTTCATAAGTTTCATACTTGTTCAAGCGTTTTTGTTGTTGTTGTTGTTATTATTATTATTGTTAACTTTGTAATCACTCTCGATTGATGCATAACTGGAAAATTGATTGACATGCATAATTTATTCCAGTATGTTAATCAAAATCATTTTGTTTGCGTTAAAAATAAAATTAAAGATGTGAAAGTCCCAAGTTGCATACATTTACACACAGCTAGCAGCTGAAGACAGAAAAAAGTTGCCCAAATTATTTAATTTCACATTCCATTCTATTTGTCAACATTTATACCACGAGATCTCGTTCATAATGAGACTTTGTAGATAGCCATAGCGTGTAAAGTTCAATATGACATACTGTTTCAAACTGGTTGCTAAATCCTATCTGACTTTGATGACAGACTCTATCACATCCTATTGCAATTGGAACTGAGTAATTGATCCAAAGGTACACTGGATAGAAAGATGACCCGATCTGTTTTGTAATGCTGATTCAGACACTATTTAGTTTCACGTTAATTATTTTTAACAAAACTGACACATCGTTGTCAAAGAAAAACATTTGCAATTTATATCGAAGCATTGAAAAAAAGCATAATTCTCATATACTATAAAATTCGTTTACATTTTGTAATAGGTTCTTCGAAAACGCGCAGTAACATGTTTAAAACTGTCGTTATTCTATTTTTTTTTAAAAATGAATTATGCTGCAATTATAAGCGTATGAATCAGTTCAGATTGTGATCGCATTTATTCAATATTATTATATTCGTTGATACTTGTTGTTTTTATTAGAGTTGAAATATTTTTGCAATAAAACTTTACTACAACATCCTAGTTTTTCTCTCGCTAAGGAAGTAATACTGTTATAGCTAACCTGGCTTTCTTCATGACAACATCGATATATTTACAAAATATAAATGACAAATATATAAACAATATTATTGAATCAAATGACTGAATTATCACCTACTCGAAAACATAATTTATTTAGAATTTTAAGATTGACTTTAGGAAATCTACAAAGAAAACCTTCCGGATATTTGAGTTTAATAAAATATGCAATGGTATACATTCGTTCTTGACTTAATTTAAAGGAAAAAACGATACCATTTTTAATGGCCATTCTGTAGACCTATTGATTTCTTTTCCTGACACAAATTTATAACATACAATATACTTACAAATTCGTCTGCAGATAAATATGTGACATTTTGTTTTCATACGATTAATTAACTTTGCACGGCATAATCCAATAAGCAAGCAAGCAAGCGAGCAATCAAACAACAAATGTTAACACCAAAATGTCGCGTAAAGTACACTTTGGAAAACCTACAGATCAGGTTCAACATGATATAATCGTGTTTTGCTAAATGGGTTAAAGTACAGTTTTAAATTATAAAGATATTTAATGTAAAACAGGTGATATTTTATTTGTGTAACATGTATATCACTGCGCTTAAAACACTTATAGAAGTAGGTCCTATTAGCATTTCGTTTTAACCAAGATTCCCATCCTTAGTGTGCATCCTAACACTAAACGTCGACATGAACCTCTAGCCTTTGCTTCTTCAGTAATTGCCCTCCAGTAATCAGGAAAGTCCATTTTTCAGCTAAACTGTTGTCAGTGGAATTTTCTTTTATAGTTGTTTTGTCATTCTATTTTGGAATAGTCTTGAAAGACTGATAGCAAGGATTTGTGAGGACCAATTTATTTTGTTACGGACATATTATCTCTTACGTCAATACAAAATGTAATGAGAAGTCTACGTGCATGGTGAGTAATGTTGTAAAATGTACACGTTATTCCGTTTCACAGGGGATTATCACTTGCATAGCATATATACATCTCCTGACTTGAGGCTTCATACTTGTCGCAAAGAAAGAAAGAAAGAAGGTCAGAGAGAAAAAAAGACAGAAAGATATAGTATTAAGGTTTTGCAAAAGCATTTCTTGAATGGTGCAAAACAAATATTAGTCTATATTCCATGAATCGTCCTTGATGCGATAATCTGTCCGTATTATTCAAGAACAAACTGTGTTCGCGTTTGTTTTAAAACATTATTATATATTTTGATGCAAGTATTTCAGATGTTTTACAAATAATTGTTTCAATTAAACTTGTCGCAACTCACGGTATTTCCTCTCTGTCAATAGAACCGTAAAGTTTAGAACAATCTAGTTTTCTTCACTAATTGATGTTATTACCAACGATGTAAAACTAAACGAGATAAAGATAAATATAAGCATTTCTGTCATTTTCAATTATAACTCTCTCAAAATTCATTTTTTTAAAAAGAAAAAGCTGGGTTTGTGTTCTACATCATCTATCAGAAAGACTTGGACGTTATTAAAGTAAATATTAATACAGTTATAGTTAAAATTAACAAAATGCCTTTTTGCCGTAATTGACCAAAGTAACCGATAATGTCTTCGACAATAATTTATAGACCACTTAAAGTTCCTTCTCCAAATAATCAGAAAACCACCTCTACCATAATGTTCAGAAACGGGTCAGGAAACTCATTCACATAATCATCATTATCAGCCTTCCAACTGGTCAAGAAATCCCACTCCCATTATAAATTTTTAGAGGCGGCCAGTAGCCTTGGCGATATCTTATTCTTCTGCAATTTCATCCTATCCAAAATTGGTCTCTGCACACCAGTGATAAACATTTTCCGAAGCCATTTGATGTGCTAATCATTTTTTGGTCATACAATGCGATAGACTGAAAAAGGTATAATGATAGGTTTAAGTGCGTCGTACAGAGAAATCCACCAATTTAATCTCCTTTAGAAAGTATATTTTATCATAACCTATTTTTCCTCTTGGTTTTGTGAGGTAGACATCATATAATTTAAATCAACTTTTCATGCCAGTGTTTAACACGTCATTAAAGCACTCACATGCAGAACAATGCATTTTTTTTAGCTTGCGTTACATTTCGTTAACTTTTACTGCATTGTTGTGTTGACTTGATTTGATACAGCGTAAGATGAACAGCTTCTAAAATTTAGTCGATATATATTCGTAGATTACACACAATTTTACCTTTTGTGTTTCCAGTTAACTTGAAAAGAATAATATACTGTGCCAGCGCCTGCACTGGATAAATCGAACGGTACAGATAACTAGAGAAATATCAGTTTGAATGAGTCATACTCACAACGGGAATTTTGGTGAGTGTCATGCATCTAAATTTAGAATTACAGTCAGAAACACATTACGGGTATTTATAGCTACTCGAGTATATTATTATGTATATGTGCTATGAATATTTTGATTTGTTTGTTTGATTAGGATTTTTTAACGTAGGTTTAACATTTTTCAGTCATATCGATACGATGTCTGCAGTGAGGCAGTATATAGTGATGTCTAGCACTGGGGCATAATGCCGCAGACATGTAGCATGATATGCCACAGTCACATTTTCCTGACACCAGGCCGACCAGTCCTAATTCTAACTTCTCTAAGTGCTGAGCGCCAAGCGAGGCAACTGTTAGTACCATTTTATTTTATATAAGTCTTTTGTATGACTCGGCCGGGGATCAAACCCACGACCTCTCGCAGCCGAGGTGGACGTTCTAACCACTAGGCCACCCGCACGGTCAATACCGAGCGATACATGGCAATTTCTGCATACTTAAACGGTATCATTTTTATGCACACGAAGTGAATTCAATGTATTATACAACGAGACTGATAGTTTAACAGAAGAAATAGAATGAATCCTTGTATCCCCTTTTGTCATATAAATTTGAGTCCACATGCATATTTAGCTGGGTTTATCATTATCAGCATGTACTTTCCGCGATATCAGGTTTTGCAAATTAACATATCTGGGAGTGCAGTATTAGTCAGAGAAAACGAGTTCATATATTTCCATAGAAATGCAGCAACCTTTTTATTAGATAGTCATTTTGTTATTCTACATAAGGATTAAATATAACAAATACACAACAAGAAACAAAATATTTGAATTTATGCTATTTTGAAAAAAAACTTAACACAATAACAGTATCAATGTGCCCATACGATATAGCACAGCACGATCAACACTAGTTTAAAAATAATTGTCGTTTTGGTCTACTTAAAATTAAAATTTAGAGTCGTATTGTCCCCCAACCAAAAGAAGATCGTTACCGGGAAGTTTTGAGTGCTGGACAAACAAGGTTACCCCCATGTGGTGTACAATATGTGGTAGGAAATGTTTTAAACCGACTAATACCACAGTGGCCTCTAAACGGTCCAGATGTAGTGTAAACTCATTTAAGTTGTTCAGACCGTCTGCGCAGAGGTTCCGCCCTTCCTTCCTCTGATAGAAAATCGTTACCAAGATATTTGACATTAACTGCTGGAGTGACTAGAGTTTGCACAAAGAAGTTATGTACAGCAGATGATAGCACAGTAGCACAGATGATCGGCCCTAGTTTGGTTTAGTCCCGTTTTAATCATAGGTATGGACCTAATGAATGTTCCCTCTTACTCTCTTATATTGTGTTGTTGAAGGAAATATCGTCGTCATAATTTGATGCTGATTGTGTGTAAGACACGAGTTTTATCCTGGAAGTGTCTTACATCAGATGGTAATCGAAGGACCCATAAAAGTCTCAAATACAGTGTACACCCCTTGAAATCATCCAACATAGCCCCCTCCCCCCAATCTTCTTTCTACCCCTCTTGAAATCATCCAACATAGCCCCCTCCCCCCAATCTTCTTTCTACCCCTCTAGCAATGAATTATTGTTACCGGCATGTTTGAGACTGCCTGCTGGATATGTTTGACCAAGAAGAGTTCGAGGCAGATTCGAGGCGATATTCATGGGAGATCAGAAGTTTTCGGGTTAAAATGACCTGCTACTAATGTATTCGTGTCGCAAAACCGCACATTGATGAAATTATCTCTCCGGCATGAACTGTGCGTTAGCAATGTAACATACATATATGTATCTTTAAATATCAAGAGAGAGAGAGAGAGAGAGAGAGAGAGAGAGAGAGAGAGAGAGAGAGAAGGAAACATAGATTTTGTCTATTAACTACTTTAATGACGAATATCACAGGCGCTTATATAAAATAAGAATTTGTAGATTTAGTTATGAGTAAAGATCGACGAGAATAATCCTACCGAGCTTAAAAAAAATATTTACAGGATCTCTTTTCGTTTATTTAATTTTTTATTTTATATCCTGTTCTTATCCACGTTAATTTACACGAGTCTTGAAATAAATGAAATTTTAGTGTTTTTAAGTAACCTGCGATGTAAGCTTTAACCATTATGTTCTTACGACTTTGTCTATCGGCCCATTCCAACAACAACAAATTAGGATATGAATTCTAGCCCTTCAATATTACTGAGCGAGGGTTGGGTGGTGATACAAATAAAATAATAAATTTTGGTAATGACAAAACTTTAAATTCTTTAAAAAAATTTCTGATGGGACAACACTTTTTTGAATCACTTAGGAAGAGCGTTGTTTATTTCTCTAATTTATAATCGTAATTTAAGTTTATCATATTGTCCGAATTGAGAAAGAATTGTATTTTTTCAAGAAATTTTATAGACTCCCACTCCAGGATTTATTCTAAAAAGTTATTGACACTGCACCCCTCTTTACTTCTAAAAATATTGCCTATTGATATTCAATGTTCATGCGATGTTCAAAAGTTATTTATAGACCCGTTCATTGTACACCTTGTGTTCCGATTCATGACGTTGCAATATTGAGCAATACAACGGTTGTACCGACTTTTTTTCTGACGTTACGTTTCACATATATTGCGTAATACGCATCGTATATAAGTACCGGCGCAACATTGATCAAAGATCGATGTGACGTCCTTGAAATAGGTAAGCATGTGGCTTGATATTTTATATTGTATCGCTACAATTTATTCACTCTCATTAAATCATAAATATTTATTATTTTCATAATGAATATTCTTATGTTCAAAATTGATACGACACTTGAAGCTTACAATTGCACAAAATGAATATAAAATCAAATCAAAATCTTTCTTTCATCACAAACATTAATGACTATATAATGAAATACATCAATAATATAATATATGTTCACATGTTCACTCACTAATCAATTTAATATTCCTTAAGGGTAACACACACACACACACACACACACACACACACACACACACACACACACACATATATATATATATATATATATATATATATATATATATATATATATATATATATATATATATACACACACACACATTTTGAAACATTAGTTTATAGTTGAAGCCCCAGTAGTTCAGATAAGGAAGAAAGGGGTTGTTATCGTACACCAAAGAGTTTAGACCACTTTTTGAAGATATTCGCAATCTGAGAATATTGTTATGCCATATAGGTGTTGCTGAGTCTGTAACTAATTTAGGGGAGATAATTCACGCAACCCTATATACATCATCTGGATTTGTTATTATCGTCAATTCGTATTGATAAATGACACCAACGTCGTGGGTTCACTTTTTACAATCTAAAACTCAAAAGTTAAAAATGTTGTAATTTTTTTAAAATATGATCGTGTGATACTAATGTTTAGTAGATATAATTAAATGATCCAGCGGATAGTCTACTTGTAATTTTCACACAATTCCAGTCCAGATTCTAGCACAGTAAAGTAATTTATGATCAAAACAAGAGTTAGAGTACGTTCTAAAATCAATGAAAAGACGTAAAAGGAAAATATTTATTGTAGATATAATAGTTTGACTCTTTTTCTTGTTTTAATTTGAGAATACTTTTCAAAGTAAAGTGGCGGCTTGACCAATACTACATGTTTCGATCTTGTTCTTTCTTTAATAACCGAACTATTTACTCACATTTTGCAAGTTCGTAGCATTAATGAAGTTCCTAAGTAAAAGTAATTTTCTTTCCTGAACAGAGATTGATCTTAAATTTGCTAGTTGAATATAAAAACATCCTACTTCACCAAGAAATACAATGTTATGAATTGCAAACTGTATTCGAATTATTAAGCAACTATTTACACACACACACACACACACACACACACACACACACACACACACACACACATATATATATATATATATATATATATATATATATATATATATATATATATATATATATATATATATATATATATATATATAATGATCACTCACGTGTTTTTCAAGGAAGAGAAAATGCAGCCAATCCACAGTCATAGGCGTTACAAGGATACCAGTCCAACTTTTGATAGAAGATATTTATTTTAATACGGTAGCGTAGCTTGAATGCATGTTCACACGTCGGTGGCCAATCTGACCGAGTGGGTTTGAGTGGGTCGTTCACCTTTATCTATCATCGATATCTCACATATGTCTGAGTGGGTACGTGAGAGCATGGCAATAGCTTCGGTGGGTCGGTGGTTGTTACCAGGATATTCCCATGCTCTTCTTCCTCCAATACTGGCCGCCTTGTTCAGCCAGTCATGTTTTAAAAACTGACGTCAACCCGACAAAAATAAAGAACAATAGTTCACACGTCACAAGCAAAATCACCGAATTGATTGTCCACAGTCATGAATTCGATATATTAAGACGATTCGTTGGTGAAAATTAAACATCGCGACGATGCTTTCTGAATAGCGAGCTCTTTCTATTCTGGTAAAAGGTAAATATGACAAATTTCCGCGACCTTAATCTATAGTTCACATTAAGTTGAAGGCGAATGCAATGATTTGCTTGTATGGCACCAAGCTTTAGGAGAATCATTTTTTTTACCAAGATATTGCATTATTCTTAATTTACAAATATCAATTTAGAAAGTTAGTGGTAAGCCATCGACATTACTTAACAAACTGGCCCTTTTGATGTTGGGGACATAAGCCAGAACCAAAAACGACGCCAACAATCTTTATTCTTCTTATGCAAAGGTACAATGTAGTGATTATTTTTCTGATATGTAACTTTAAAAGTTTCTTAAGCATTTTGATCATTTTTTGAAAATAGTTTGAAATGAGTATTTCAATCGGTATTTTAAATGTACACGAACTATATATAACCATAAAAGGTATTAATAATTCATGATTTCTAAATTAATTGATCATGCTACACAATTTCACCGCAATCCGGTCTGCTTTCCCTTTCCTCCTCCCCTCTAAGGCATAGGTGACAAAATACGCAGAAATCTGTTGTGAGAAAGAAAAAGAATTTGGGCTGGATGAAAACCTTGAAACCAATTTACTCAAAGTAACTTACAAGAATATTGTTTACAGTCAAGATATGTACACATTTTCCTAAGATATTTTATGTATAATGTTTAAAGAATCAATGATACAAACTTACACGAGACTGTTGACACTATGTGATATATTTATTGGCACGATGCACATTTCTGAAACTTATTACAGTCGGCTATAAACGATTATTATTAATTAAATATGAAAATGAACACCTCACCGCTTTATTTCCCTGTCTTTGGAAAATCGGAGCATAATACGGGCGAAAAGAAATGAAAAGACGAGCGTACACGATTTCGGCCTCTGTCATACGACGAACATATAAATGAAGGTAAAAATTCAGTCCAAAAACCGACCAGAGAGAGAGAGAGAGAGAGAGAGAGAGAGAGAGAATTTGATTTCTTGGACGGTAGTAATGTTAATCAAAGCATATTGATCCTACTGTTACTATGGATATGTTCTGTTTTGCGTAAATCAGGAGGCGCTTATTCACCCCGTTATGCTGTTGCTATTTGTTATTGTAACTACATGTTGTATGCTATCTGTAAACACATGTACTATACCATATATATATATATATATATATATATATATATATATATATATATATATATATATATATATATATATATATATATATATATATATATATATATATATGCAGTAACTATGTGTAAGATTTAGACCACATATATCTAAAGTGGATCGTTGTAGCACACGGAGAACCATATAAATACTACAATGTTGTACTCTGACGATCAATAGCGCTATACTAATCTGACATGAAAACGGTACAGTAACGTTTGTTACTTTGTAGGGTTATGTGTTGGATTGGGTTGACTGCGTGTAGGTACCTTTAAAATCGGTTAAGCTCATTGTGCCTTGTAGTATATTTGTGATACATTTAATACTAAAATGCTCATTCTGTTTAATTCCGTCACTTTACGAGTACGGTATTTTATGTAACTTAACACGTGTGATCAGCGTTTTGAAATTCGTCCGTCTGAAGTATTCTCCTTTTATTAATTTTGTTTGTTTCTTTGGGCACGCTATAACGCGATGGCAATGTGAGAAAGGTTATTTACTGTTCATGTTCTCAATAACTATACATCTGTAGTAAAATATTGTGTGGGAAAAGTTTCCAAAGAAAGTTTATTTGATCGTGAAACTAATAGTTTCTAATGAGTTTTATTACGAATGTTACTATAAGATATTGTATCACATGAGCCGACTTAGAGCAGATAACACAGCCATACACCGGAAAACAAATTTTAAAAAATCATTTACAACCCGTAGAAATGTGGAGATAAACAAATGAATGAACGAAACATTTGAATGAGCAAAAAAATTGTTCCTTATTTTTCCATTGCTTTATTATTCGCACAATGAATGACAAATAACAATCTCTTTCCGTCGGTATTCATATCCGAAAAGCGTATCATAAAATAGTTGTGAAGCTACGAAAATGCTGAAAGATAAAATCCATTATCTATACAGAAAATTCAAGAATACCGGTAATTATCAATTTGAATTTGTTAGGACCAGGTTAAAATGATTGCTAAACATCTGTTTATTTTACGTTTCAGATTTGAGCAACTGACTAAAAGCAAAAGAATATGATGCAGAGACAAAAAAACATGGACAATACTTTGCGGGAAAGTCGATCAGCAATGGCTAAAAATTCTAGCTTTCTAAGAAAGGAAGAAGAAATCAACCATACATACTTATTAGTAATTGTCGCATGGATCCTGATGATAATATGCGAAATGCAAAGGTCGATTCAATCAGTACTTACAGAACTGAATAGTGAAATTTCGAAAGAGAGCTTGAAAAAGATAATTTTCCCTATTAAGTTCAAGATTTTGCCATCTAAAGCATCTATTGTCACACCGAATACATTACAAAATAGTGACGTTAATCTTGGTGTATGGAAATGGACTATTCGAGCAATAGAAAAACAGGCTGGACTCGAGAGCATCTTACATGAGGAATTGTCTAAAAACATTGAATGGTATAATCACTTCCGGCCCAAACCAACAAGGTTATTTGCATACCCTACTTCAATAAGAACCTATGTCGAAGATGTCATTAGGACACAACATGCTTCGCAAGGAGATCTTATGAGACATGAATGGGCGCGTTATCAGACATATAGCTCATTTCCAAAGACATCCAAAGTTCAACCAATCATATTATCTAGGGCCGGGTTCTACTACACGGGCAACCAGGACGAAACTACTTGTTTCTCGTGCAAGCTCAAGTACAAAAACTGGCAATCCGAGGACACTCCATGGGAAAAGCATCGACAGATGTCTCCCGACTGTGCCTTTCTAAACGGATCCGATGGCAGAAATGTAGCGATTGAAAGGAATGAGGAAGACAGAGAACAACAGCAAGAAAACGCTGTTGAGAGTCTGCACGTAGAGCACGGAGCCAGTGGAGATGCAAATGAATCATTTCCTTCAGCACATTATCAGTATGCATCTCTAGAGAACCATACAGAGAGAACAATGAGAAACTCCAGAGAAGCATATACAAATGAACAACACGAAGGAATATCAAACAATGTTGAGAGTTCAATTGGACCTAGTTCATCCCGTATTAGCAAGGACCGCGCAAAACATCCGTACTATGCAACATTGTCCAACAGATTGGCATCCTTCACAGGTTGGCTGGGTCTAACAACTCATCAGCCACGTGATATGGCATCGGCAGGGTTCTTTTATGTGGGTGAGTTCAAATTCTCTTCTAATCGGTGCTTTTTTTAGTTTTATATTACCATAATATCTTGTTGACAAAAAGAACATACAAATTAAAGGGTACTAGTTGTATCCCTCATGAAAAAAAAAATCAAACACAGCCGTTGGGAATAACTATATTGGCATTAAACCATGAATATAATGTTAAAGAAACACATGTAAATGTTTGAAAAAACGTATTATATTGTGATGTATTTAATTTTTTAATAATGCATCTTCTGTTATTCGAATGAAACATTTCATATTTATAAGAGTATACCGGTTGGGGGTGGAGCGCTTACGTTTATGGTGAATAATTTGTAATGGATAGGTTGTCAATACATTATCATCGTTCTATTGCAAATTAAACAACAGACACATCTTTTATATTTTGTTTATATCTTTTCGTTTCTATTTTGTAGGGACCGATGACTGTGTGCGATGTTTTTTTTGTGGAGGTGGGTTGAGAAGTTGGCAAAATGGAGACGACCCGTATGCTGAGCATGCGCGATGGTATCCTGATTGTGATTATATTCGGATTTATCGAGGTGATGAATACTTACAGGTATACTCAAGAGACATGAACAGTTCACCAGAAACTAGAGGCGATCAGACAGTTGGAGGTGCTCGAGGTACTTCGCAAAAGGTACGCGACAGATCATCTGGTATAAGTAGCCATTATCCAATCTTCGCTAATAGATCTTCGTTAATAGATTTATGAACATGTATGGCTCTTTTCAGCTATGTAGCGTACATTACTTTTGCAAAGTGTACATTGGTTATATATATATATATATATATATATATATATATATATATATATATATATATATATATATATATATATATATATTTATCACTGTATATGACTGCATAACATTAAACAAATCCGGTATTTTAGGAATTGGAGCAAATTTCATTGAGGACAACCGCAGCTCAGAGCATAATATCGATGGGATACAGTATTCAAAAGGTAACACAGGCGATGGAGACATTCACGATGCATCAAGGTAAATGAAACATACAAACATGTTTATGGTTTTAAATCGTCTCCATAATAAATTAGTGATAGAACAAGTATTAATGAAATAAAAGCACATCTGATCATAAACATCATTGATCGATACTACCTTTTCAACTATTTCCATTGGTGGACTAGCTTTATTGTGTTCATAATGTTACTTGTCAATATAAGATTTTTGTCAGGTTTAATGTAAGCATACTAATCACATGCAATTTAAGTAAATCGGAACGCGGACTATGCTAATCATTATTAGTTACAGCAATATTTAAACAGCTGTTGAATTATTTGCTGTTCTTTTGCCAGGACACGGAGATTTTACGGTAGAGCAGTTACTGGAGATAGTTCTTGATGCAGAGGAATTCCAAAGTCACGATAGCGATGCAAACCCATCGGGTAACCAACATGTCAGTGATTCTTTTCAAAGACAAGTTGATGTATCATCATCATACATTAATTCTGCCAGTGATAAAACTGAGTCATCCAATGTGGGATTAGAGAGACAAAATTCATCTGATGAAAGTGCAAGTAGTAGTAAGTTTTGATTCTTTTTCTTGGGATAAATATTGTTAGATAACTCATCATGTTAAAAGTCAATGTTTGTAAGTTTCAGTTATCCTTTGAAAAGAACATGTTGCCTTACTTAATGATATTTACTTAAAACGTATTAGCAGTGGTTGAATGGAGAACTTGACTATGACATTTATTATTGCCCTGACTTAGTATTATGCCAAATCACTGCGCAAAATCACCATGCGAAATAATAACGTATTTGAGTAAGCCTGAGTCTACGAAATTGCATCATGAATGGTCTATGATACATGTTCATCAGGCTGGAGAAGTAATCATTCTGCCACTCCCTGCAAACATATTGTTTAATTCGTTTGAAAAATATTATAATTAATGGTCATGCATGTATATGTAATTCTTCATCATCTAACACAAATTTAAGATTTCCATGGAATTATCTCTTTTTAGACTGTTGCTTGAGTATGATGGTACCAAACAACTGAGCAAAGGGAAATTCATTCTTGTGTTTATATAATTAAGTTATTATATTTGTTTTCGATGTTGAACAATAGTTCTGACACATTTTTCAGATGATTTTGAGTCCATATTAGAAGAAAATCGTGAACTAAAGGAGCAGATGACCTGCAAGATTTGTATGGATGCAGAGGCGTGTATAGTGTTCCTCTCATGCATTCACATGATGACCTGCCCCCAGTGTGCCCCGGCTTTTCGCAAGTGCCCCATCTGTAGGGCGTTAGTTCGTGGGACCGTACGAGCATTTAAGTCATAGATGATCCAACATAATAGGAATGACAGATAAAACCGTCAGATGCAAAGGCAAAGAGACAATTATTTAGACCAGTTACTGGTTAATGTAAAATGGTGGTAACGGAATCTACACATTCTTTATATCCACGGGGAATTGTAATTCGATGCATGTATATGCAATACACTGACGTAAAGTGATTGATGCAAGCACCCGTAGATGCCTCTTTGTTTGATGTAAGTACGTTGCCTTCTTTAGTCAGGTCAAAATTTTCATCCAGAAAGTCTTTGTCAAAATATGATATAATCATCATCAAAAAATACAATACAGCCCGAGTCTTTAACCTGTTAGTTCTGATCATTAATTAATTAGCCATATTTTTGGCAGGTACCTGATAAACCATGATGTTCACCATAGTGAAAAACGTATTAAGCTCAAATTTTTTTCTTTGAAAATAGTTCTACCCAGAGAATACTATCGATTATATCATACTACGATTATTAAAATGTTCAGAGGGAGCTCACAATGTGGCCGAAAACACATGCAGGAGAGCAAATCCAGTTGGGAACACTTTTAACAGAGTCTAAATGAAAATTTGTATATGTTGTACAACATACCATTACGCACAAATCTCTACATTTACTAAATATAACGTGCTCGAACTCAAATCTTATCTACCTGCAAGCACAGGAATTAAATATGAATAACTTGAGTATTTCAGTTTAGACGGTCTAGGGCTTAAGAGTGCTAGGCAAAACGTCATTCTGTTGCTCAGCAGATTTATATATATATATATATATATATATATATATATATATATATATATATATATATATATATATATATATATATATATATATATATATATATATATATATATATATATGGCTGTCACATACGTGTATAACTTCAACCAAGTAGAATGATTAAATCTATTTTGAGATGGTGACTTCATCATCTAGAGCTAACTCGAATTAGACGATTTAGATGATACTAAATCTATCAACTACTTACGAATGAATGCAGTGTTTTTTACATGGTTTGATGCAAGCGTGTGTGTTTGTGTGTGCATGTGGGGGAAGAGTAATTAGAGTGATTTGTTTATCACGTGTATACATACAAAGCATTGTAAACACGTTTGTGTGATCTTAATGTATATTATTTTAAATGTAATATTTATATTTTTATCTTGTTTATTACCCTTCTCTTTTTAATTTACATCCCGATTATGTAATGTTTTTGCAAATAAATGATCTATACACTCTGATATATATACATATATATATATATATATATATATATATATATATATATATATATATATATATATATATATATATATATATATATATATATATATATATATATATATATATATATATATATATATATATATATATATATATATATCAGTAGTTTTGTAATTTTTTCGTAGCTATAAATTGTACTGATTATCTATAGCAAATGTCTGCATACAGGTATAGGTTTTTATAAAAACATATTAGGAATGCCAGTAGATTTCGTAGGATATACAAATAATGTGGTAAAGTTCCTAATACTAAACATGTTTACAATGTTTACAGTCATTTCACATTGGAAAGGTGGGTCAGGTGTTTTTAGAAGAATTAAGCTATTTAATGAATTATGTTTGTTTGGTTCATGTACGATGCGGGACATTTACAAATGTCAATTTGTATGATAATGGTTTTATTGAACCACGCAAAATTAACTGGAGTGCACGTGTATGCCAGTGTCGGAGCCAAATTATAATTTCTGTATATGCATTGACTACAAAAAGTGAACAGTGTCACTTTTCAATACAAAGAATCGATGAGTGCATTGATAAAATTAAAAATGCAAAATATATCACCATGTTCGACCAGTTAAAGGGTTCTGTCAGATTCCGTTTAAAAACACAGCAAACGACATTTCGGCCAGTGCAACTCCAGGTTAAGTCTACCAATATAAAAAAATGTCACAAAAAAGTCTACCTCAACATTTCAGCGTTTAATAAACATTCTAACATATGGCATAGATGACTGTGATGCGTATATCGAGGACTTCTTTATATACACTGACACTTGTAGAGTGTACTTGAAAACTTTCTGGAAATACTCTGTTCGACTGAGGGAGGGAAACTTAACAATTCAGTTTTGCTGAGGTAGTGTTACTATTTTAGAATATATTGTGGGAAATGGTCAAGTTAAACCTGTAGAAGTTAATTATTAAGCTATCTCTAAATCTCCAGTGCCTGTCAGTTAAACAGAGCTGATGTGACTTGTGGGTATTGCTGGAAATTGTGTTCAAATGTTTTAATAAATTGCTGAGCCCTTATCAATTTGTTGAGTAAGAAAAACTAAGTTTTATTTGTTGACAAATACCACTATAAACTGTTAGACTTAAAACATTTTAGCGATATGAGTAGAAACGTTTAAAAGCTACGTTACAATATCCTAATCACACACACATCACACAAATAGCAGTAAGTGTTCGAAAACTTAAGGACCATACGAAACACTGCTCCATTTCTTTTTTAGCTCCAGGTTTCAACCAATCATTTAAAATGCATGTTGATGTATGTGATGCAGGGTTCGATGTCGTATTACTTAAACAAAACCCAAAATGGCCTAGACAATTTAATGTGCTATTTCCCTAAAATTAAAATAAACACCAGAAAGTGTTTGCCACTATCGACTAGTACGTGGCATTAATTTTGGCTTTATAACACATTGAAGTGTATATTCATTAAGCCCCTTAATCTAATTCAGTGATTACAACCCACTTACTTTATCACCAATATGAAAAATAAAAATCAAAGATTGCCGAGTTCAATTTTAATGTTGGAATATTACAACACTAACCTTAGGCAAATCAAGGGAAAATAACATTTAATTCCAAATGCACTTTCACGTGTATAGAAGTTTTATATTGCTTTAGTTTTATATATTTTGTATAATTCGTAAGACAACTTCCCGTGTAATGTTATTGTCTTTATTATATGTGTGTTTGGTTGATACGGAAAAATAAAGAGTTTTTGAATATATCTTTCATTTCCTAATGAGTAGTGGTGTTATGCTTAGCTATACATTTGTTATGTTTTGTTCATGCCTGTAAATTGTACTGATTATCTATAGCTATATGTTGTATACAAGATATGTTCTATTTTTGGTTAGAGTGTATATAGATTGCATACGATTTATAAGCAACATTGGTTAAGTTGGGTTCTATTACGATGCGGAATATTTTCAAACTATCACGTAGCTTGTACATGGAGCAGGACATTTATATCATTCTTACTTCATCTGTTAGTGCTGTGACATCAAGTCCTTATGTTGTCCATACATATATTATTTGAGAGGAAACACATTTGTTTCGACTGTTCAATGGAAATGTATGGTGCTCAATTTTTGGACTGTAATATTATATTATAGTTTTTGAGAATTATTGAAATGTGTTCTTGACACTGCCCTTTTGACAATGTCACGGTTATAGGCGGACCAGTATATTTCCGGTTCTGAAATAACCATTTTATTCTTTTGGACGTTAATATAACTTTTTCAGGATTATTTTAGATTCACTTCATAACATTGTAATTTCCTCTCCGATTTTCATTTATAAATTTGATACTTAAATTATTTGTAAGATGTACAAAACATGCTTATTTTGGTTAATTCCATTACTAAGTTTATGATCATAGAGTCGTAACGGATCCAATAAAAAGAAATCAGTGCTAGATGAACTCCATTACGTTGTCAGCATTGTCGACACGAGCCCTGTATCGTATTCATGCCACTCTGTGACACTGCAATTGGAATATGGGCATTCATTCCCAGCTGTATCCTTTGTCTTTGTTTTATTTCCATTAAACAAATGTGTAGCGTTTAAAAATCCATTGCATAACGCTGCTTGTTTTACAATCGTTCCTCCTTTGAAAATTAGTCCATATACCTCCGAAAGCTTAGTGTAATATTTCCAGGAGTATATTATTTCCTTTGTTTATTTATATTTGTTACATGGCTATCTATTCTGAATCAGTTATTTTAATTTTTCTATGTTCTTATCAGATATTGGTTCTTGTTTTATTTCTTGGAGCTGAACTTGTGCAACTTGTTACGTCTAGGAACTTAAACATAAGTAACAAAACCAAAACAAAACTAACACATGCATTCAAGTTTTCAAACTATAAATGTATTGCCCTAAAATATAAAACATTAAAACAATTAGAGTGAAATAATTAAGATACCTTGCAGTGTATGACTTCCGAGAATATATTCCTACTAATGATAAATTGTAGCATCAAATAAATTCACAAATCCAGAATCTGTCTAAAGATAATTCGAAAGAAGGTACAAATTTAAACACAGATCTATATCCAAAGTTATCACTTCAAGTTAATTTCCAGTGATCGTAGAATATCACAAAAGGTTCTGAGTTGTTTCAGATAATTCCCACAAAATTAGTTAAATGTTCATGTACTCGAATAATTTCACATCAGCTAATAAATACTGACTGTTTAAACCGTTCCGGTGGAGTAGTGGTTAGAGCGTCCGCCGCCGAAGCTGGATGTCGTGGGTTCGATCCCCGGCCGAGTCATACCAAAGACTTACAAAAATGGTACTAACAGCTGCCTCGCTTGACGCTCCGCTATAAGAGCTAAGTGTTAGGATTTGTCGGCCAGGTGTTAGGATAGTGTGACTGGGTGGGACATCATGCTACATGTCTGCAGCATGATGCCCCAGTGCTAGACATCACTATAAACTGCCTCACTGCAGACATCGTAGCGATATGACTGAAAAATTGTTAAAGCTACGTTAAAAATCCTAATCAATCAAACAAAACAAAACAAACTCACTGTTTAAATTAAAGATTGTCCGCTCTGCTAGCAGACGAATAATTTCTTACCTTGCACCACTTCGAATCATAGGAATATCCGGGGATTATGCCCTTGAAAATAAAAATATTGCTTACCCTTCACAACCTGAAAGAACACGTCATTCCAATAAGCATATCATACACCATAAGAAATTTTATCTGATCACATACGCAAATGCACAAACGAGTTAATACATAAAGACGTTGTTATCTTGGTAATTACCTACTGTGAAGATGATTCAGTAAAACAAAAATGTACTACATTAAACATAAATACAGTATAATGTTAAATGATAGGAATGTATTCACAATTTGCTTGTCGTGGTTATATGGATGGCAACTTTTTAGCTCTTTCTTTGATTTGTAGTTTGTAACAATGTACAATCTACGTTTACTATTTCAATTTTATTCTCAACAAATGAAAGGTGCACCGTCTGTCAGAATGAAGGAAATTATTCGTTCTCTCTCTCTCTCTCTCTCTCTCTCTCTCTCTCTCTCTCTCTATATATATATATATATATATATATATATATATATATATATATATATATATATATATATATATATATATATATATATATATATATATAGCAAGTGTATTGCTCACCTATTGAGCAATGCACAGGCTATTTAAGTACAACTTGAGTAGCATTTGTTGATGGTTTGAAGTCAGTACAGGTAAGCATGTTGCATATTTAATTTGTGTTTCTTCTTTTGTCAAAACTTTCTAAATTACATGAAGCTAAAAATTTCAACAAGAATGTTTTTGTTGAGCGATACGATCAAATAAAATTCTCTTTCTAATTTCAACCAGCGCCAATGAATATTATGTATATAAATTAAAATTTGCCTTAAAATTATAATAATGATTTGTCTTTAAAACTATAGCAATAATTACCAACTGAATTGTAATATGCGATACAATAAGTTCTAAAACCATTTATTTTGATGATGTTAGTTTGAGAAAAAGAAACCCCGCATATGTGCATTACATTTTTTGAACGGTCAGCAGTTTCCATTTATTTTAAGATATTAGTATATTATAGTACTGTTGTGCAATATTGACTGCTTTACGTTGAGTGATTCAAGGGAAATAATTCATGCACAAATTCCTTTTCATGAATGGCATACAAGGGAGAGCATACATTTCATGATACGCATAAACAGGGAAAGTAAAAATTTAAAACTCGAATTTAAACTGACAGTTAAAATTAGAAATACTGTTAAAAAAAATCTTAAACTTATGAATAATAATAACATGTGCTATATTTCTTTCTCATCTTGGTGTAAGGTGTCATAGCGGCCATCTTTGCTGATAGTTTCATTTAACTCCTGGCCATATACTTTACAGTAATTGATTACGAACGGGAAAATTATAGTACACTATGAAAGGATTCTACCCCCCCCCCCCCATCAGCACCCATCGTTTTTAATATGAAATATTAACACTGTTTATGACTTGCTTTATCACCCATTCAGAATTCCTGTATAAAATTGACACAAATTTTCTTTTTCTCTCACCCGTATAAAAATTTCCGTTTTGTATTACTTTGTTTCTTGTTGATATTGAAAATACTATTTTTAAACGGATGTCAAAATTAGCATCTACCATTTTGTCTGCTGATGCCATTACAACAACAACGGCAACACCGCCAACAACAGGAGTTACTTTTGCCGTTACTAGTAAATGTTTCCTTGTTTCTACCGTTATGTCACATCTTATATTCATATTACTATTTATAAAACTGTTTCTGTGACTTGTACCACTATAAGTCTTCAGTACACGCATTCGATAATTAATTGTGACAATTTATAACATAGGTAATATGCATGTATCTGTCAATATAACATGAAACATGCAGATACATTTAACCTGGCGATTTTCTAACAAATAATGTAACATTTATATGGCAATGAATGGGGCATAACCACGGGAACAGCTAAGATAACTTTGTTAGCCTCACGTTTACTTTCTTTCTTTATATGTGTGCAAATAATCAATGCTGAGATTGATGGCTTCATCTTTTATATTATCAAATGCTTTCACCTTTTTATGGAATGGGAACATCCGAACATCGAACTTTATGTAAGAGAGAAAGAAACACAAGGACGTGATGATGATAGTTGCATTATAGTGCTGTGTCGTCCATTGCAGGCATGTAGAACTGGTTTAAGTTTCTAGCAAAGCTGGATATTTAATTCTCCTGGGGGAGGAATGGTTCCGCACCCCCATGCGTGTATGTAATCAAGGAGTACTATTTAATTTGGTCGACAGGTCGGGGTCACTATTAAGGAACCATCGACCTGGATGGAGGACCCAGAGTGAGTGGGATTCGACCCAACACACGCTCAACCCACACAAGGATGTGGCAAGAAATGAACTATAGTATTAAAACAAACTATGAAACTCGAACAAACAATGACGTGATAGGTGTATTTATATCTGCGAATGGAAACGTACGTCCTGATGGTTGGCGTACGTAATTCTAGGCTTCGTAGGCTGAAACAATGGAAGTATCGGGTGAAATATCACGAGGTATGTCAATATGCTGATTGTATGTTCCCATTACGCACATCGGTAACGCCTATTTAGGCGGAAGATTTAAAAACACTTGTACAATTTGTACACTACTGCACAATAAACAATCGCACAGTCCTATTCCACATTAAAAAAAAAAAAACTTTTAAAAATGTGGATCACTAAATTATACTAATCTTATAATAAACCACATAACATAAAACTCACTCATTGAGTCCAATTAGTGCATACAGTGAAACCTCTCAATACCGAGACCGCAGTAAACCGAAATTCCATCGAAACCGAAATAGTATTCTGCCTACACATGTCCCTTTACTCAATAATTTAATTTTGTATATCCGAAAAAAACCTCAAACACATAGTATTTATACGGTCCTGAGAGTTTTCTGTCTCGAGGAGCAATACCTGTCACTGGCAATAATGAGACACCTTTTAAATAATTGTAAGCCACTATAAGATTTTGCCTGTAAAAGTCGTATCATTCCTTTTCAAGTAAGTATTTCTTACTAGCTAGATAGTCCCGCAAATTTAGACTCAATAAAGAAAGAAAGAAAGAAAAAAGAAAGAAAGAAAGAAAAAAAAGAAAGAAAAATATTGTAAATAGCAAAGTAAGGTTAAGAATATGTCACAGTTTTATAAAATTGGGACAGCTGATTTCACGTTATAGAGATTTGAAATTATAAATGCTGTAGAACGGATATTTCACGGACCAACAACAATTCGTTTTATGAATGATATTATTATTGTTTCAAAAACTGATTGTAGTTCGTAAAAACAAAAGTTCCTGATACTATAAATTTCTACAGTGACAGATGGAAATTATTTTGAATAATTTAACGCCCAGTGTTATTATATTGAGGAAAAAATGCAGTGAAACTCAAGGCTGACAATTACCTTTTCCTGATGAAAAGCTTGGGAGTCTTGAAAACATAATATACTTACGAAGTATGTTTACTTCAGATTGAATCATTTCCAAAACCTCATAACGATTATTTCCAAGCTCAGACACGGTATGTCGAGCAAATATCTTTGTATATGTACATGTACAGTTAGCGCATCAACGTACAGGTTACAAACTAAAACGTGACTGAATAACTGAATGGACGAAGCAGCGAGTCTATAACACTCACTTGATTGAAAATAAATATCGGCAAAAATACCTCCCCCCAAAAAACAGCAACAACTAAAACCCCAAAAAGGTTAAGCATATGCGTGTGCATGGTAAAGTTAAAAGATAGTAATGTATGAAATGGCTAACAAAATTTGGATGTTTGGGTCATATATCTACTGTCTACTTTAGACTTCAATAAATACACGAGTTGTCCATGTTAATGAAAAAGCAATTGCTTTACATTAGCGTTTCATAACTACATTGTTCAAGCTGCGTAGTTATTTAACACTATATTCATATATTCCTGAACCAACGCTGACCTTCAAAGACTTACAGCGAGTACATAAAGTTGTTACTACATTTACTGCAATTTTTAAAAATAATATAACTGGAAACGTTATGTGTCTTGTTTTTTTTTTAGATGAAGCTTGCGTAAAGTGCAACGAAACATTGACAAAACAATTAAAATAAACAAAGTAAAGATCTTTTGTAGCAAGATTTTATTTCGTGGTTAATGTTTTCGAAATAACGCAGATTATGTCAAAATCGTCTGCCAAGAAATTATCGAGCAACATTTGAACTTCTTCCATAGATGTTAAGCAAAAATAGGGTAATGTTGTGTTAAAAGTTACACAGTAAACAGGAATAAGATCAGGTTGTGAGTTGTATGCATGGTTGTAGGGCCCTTTGTTTCTGTTCTGTACTAAGGGATTGACTTAAGCAACCCTCTTTCGATCGAATAACTTTTTCGTACATGTACGGATACTGTTTTTAGATGTTGGTATTGACCGATGTGGGGAGACTATTTGCTTCTTGCTATACAACAACTGGGCATCAAAATTTAATTTTAGCACAAGTTGAACCAATGATAAACAGGTAGTGCATAGTTAGTTACCTGTAATGAGCACGGTAATTAGTATGTAAGAGGTTTTGATTTAGCTTTGATACTTCAATTAGTTAAGTTTCTCTCTCTCTCTCTCTCTCTCTCTCTCTCTCTCTCTCTCTCTCTCTCTCTCTTGTAATATAATTGTTTTACATTTAAAGCTAAAAACACTACTTTTATTAAAATCCCGTTATGTAATGAATACGCTGTTTCCTGTAAAATGATATATGGGTAAACGTTTTGAGAGTTTTCCGTCGACGTATTTTTTTCTTCCTACTATTCATTTCTCGAGGCATATTGTAACGTAATGTGAAGATTTAGTTTGTCTTTCTTTCTTTCGCAATGTTTATAATAATAAAGCTAAATATAAAACTATTAGTATTTATATCAAATTAACTCATTTTTCAATGTGTTTTCACAGTTTGACGCTGCAAGAGTGCATATATCGAACAAAAGAGAGATGTATTAAATGTGTCTAGTAAAAGCAGAAAATACAGCTAAATACTGGAAAACTAAATTTAAAAAGTACTTTCTGATCCGAAAAATTGTGGAGATAAAATAATGAGTACAATATTTCGTTGGGAAAAAAGAAATCTGATATACATTTTGATTACTTAATTAAGTATACAATCAATAAAAAATAACATCCTTCCTTAAACGTGTATAATCAAACAGTTTGAAAGCCCACACAATATTGAAAGGTAAAACATATTACAAGATCAAAGTCTACGAGGATAATTATCAATTTAAATTTGGTTGAACTGGAATGAAACGATTAGTGCGCATGCCATTATTTTACTTTGCAGCTTTACCCAACTGAATAGAAGTAAAAAAGACATGATAGGGGGCAAAAGAAACATGGGAAATACATTGAAAGAAGGTCCCTCAGTAAAGAATACAGATTTTAGCGTACTTAGAAAAAAAGATGAAACAAACCATACAGATTTGTTTCTAACTGTCTTGTGGATGCTGATGATTATTTGTGAAATTAAAAGGTCGATTCTATCAGTTTTGACAGAACTGGATAATGCAATTTTCAATGAGCGCTTGAAAAAGAGATACATGGTGTTGCCGCCAAAAGTATCTCTTATCTACACAAACACGGTACAAAATAGTGAAGCTAGTGACACTAGTCTTGGTGTATGGAAATGGACTATTGGTGCATTAGAAAGACAAACTGCTGTCACAAGCTACGTACGAAAGAAAGAACATCAAATCATAGAAGCATATGACTACTTTCGGCCTAAACCAACAAGGATATTTGCATACCCTACTTCAATAAGAACCTATGTCGAAGATGTCATTAGGACACCACATGCTTCGCAAGGAGATCTTATGAAACATGAATGGGCACGTTACCGGACATATGAATCATTTCCAAAGACATGTAATGTTTCACCAATCAGACTGTCCAGGGCCGGGTTCTACTACACGGGCATACAAGACCAAACTGCTTGTTTCTCGTGCGAGCTCAAGTACAAAAATTGGCAATCCGAGGACTCGCCACAGGAAATCCATCTGCAGATGTCTCCTGACTGCGCCTTTCTGAAAGGATCTGACAGCAGAAATATTGCGATTGAAAGGGATGATGATGACACAGAACGACATCAACAAAATGATGACGAGAGTGTTCATGTAGAAAACGTGGCTAGTGGAGGGGCAAATGAATCATTTTCATCAGCACAACATCAATATGCATCTCAAAAGGCCGTTACGGAGAGAACGACGAGAGACTCGAGCGAAACACAGACAAATGAACTTATTGAGGAAGTATCACTCCAAGATGGGAATTCAGTTGGGTCTACGGAAAGGAGAGGACCGCCATATATTAGCAATGATCGTGCAAAACATCCGTACTATGCAACATTGTCCAACAGAATGGCATCTTTCACAGGTTGGCTGGGTCTAACAACTCATCAACCACGCGACCTGGCATCTGCTGGTTTCTTTTATGTGGGTGAGTTTCAATTCGTTTTTAATGGCTGATCGCTTAGGTTTTTTAGTACAATAATGAATGTTGTCAGAAAATATTGGAATTTAACGGAAACGTACCAAAACATATATCAGATATAAATGTAGTCTCAACTAACCAGGCAAATGCGACCTTAAATCAAACGTCGTATCTGAGGAGAGTGAATACTTCATTTTATAATAATTATTATTTTCACATCTTAAGACACCTGACATCTAACAGAACATATTGGAAATAAAGTATTTACATTCATAGTAAATGCTTTCTAATGGTAAGGCTGTACTTTCATCGGAAACGAGATCACAACAAGTACATTATTTAAGTTACGTTTTTCATTTGGCAGGAACGGGAGACTGTGTACGATGTTTCTTTTGTGGAGGCGGGTTGCGAAGTTGGCAAAATGGTGATGACCCGTATGCTGAGCATGCGCGATGGTATCCTGATTGTGATTATATTCGGATTTATCGAGGTGATGAAGACTTACAGGTATACTCAAGAGACACTGAGAGTTCACCAGAAACTAACGATGCCCAGTCAGTTGGAAATGCTCCAGATATTTTACAAAAGGTACGTGACACATCATAAGGTTCTCTAGTACAGGTGTCGTTATCCCGATATATATATATATATATATATATATATATATATATATATATATATATATATATATATATATATATATATATATATATATATATATATATATGCAACCTGTATCTGATAAGATTTCAAAATTGCATCTATTTTAGGAAATGGACGAAAATGCATTGAGGACGACCGCAGCTCAGAGTATTCTAGCAATGGGATACACTATTCAGACCGTAACACAGGCAATAGAAACGTTTAGACTATATCAAGGTAAAGTTGAAACTCATAAACAAGAACACATGTTCACACACAAGCACACTCGCATACAAGGAAATGTATACAATTTCAAATATATGAATTCTTATTCCATTAAATATTCGTTTAACCTCGCAAATTACTTGTAGGAAACCACTTAACAGCCACCTTCAAATTTACACAACACTGTCGTATCATGACATATTTATTCATATATCGAATCTAACAGGATGTTACGTTGTATCGACCTCGGAAAGATAGATAATATTTGTATTTGTATCATATTCGACATTCTATGTTTCAAAAACTGTCTATGATAAATTACTGACATACAAAGTATTAACAAGCCCCCAACCCCGTAACTTCCTCCCACAAAAACAAATAACATCGCACTGTATCGAAATCGCCATCCGTCGACGCGAACATTAACTCTTTCCATTCGTGCCCTAGCTAAACTGTGTTCACAATGTTATTAGTCCTTGTTATATACCGTGGACGTTATAGTTGTTCAGGGAATTGCTAGTAACATGAATCCAGTGGATACAATTTGAAAAACCTGCCATCAGCTTCAGTGTAAAGGCGGCAATCGCATACATTGTCAGTAAATAACATCATTTATTTTTACAAATTTTTTAATAACTTTTGAACTATATTTATATATGTTTTCTTATCTTTGTGCCAGAAAGCAAATTTTTCACAGCCGAGCAGCTACTGGAATTAATTCTGGATCAAGAAGAGAATCAAAGTAACGATGGAAACTCATCGGTTAACAAAAGAGTCGGTGATTCATGTCAAAGACACACTGATGTGTCAGCATCAAACGACCTCAACAACGACGATCCAACAAATGCAAGCTTAGAGATACGAAATTCCTCTGTTACGATAGCAAACAGCAGTAAGTACTTTTCTTCTTGGAATCAATGTCAGAAGATAACATTTCTCGGATTTATTTTTCTTTCCATTGTCTTCAAAGTTAGTGTGTTGCCTTACGCATGACTGCAATTAAAACGGATTAACGGTAATTCAGCCTATAACTATTTGGCATTTATTATAGTAATAACGTGATGTTATGCAAATCGTATGCCAAATTGAGACTTGGGGCTTTAGTAAAGTAATAAATTCTTTGTGGAGTTCAGAGCATTATAAATTGCATCATCGGTTCTCTAGAATTCATCGGGTTTTAAAGTTATTTACCAACCTACTTTCTGTAAACGTATATTTCAGTTCGTTTGATTTATATTATCTATAATGTTCACTAATGTATAAGTCATTTTTTACAACATAGCACATATAAATGGTTTTCATAGAATTATCTCTTCAAACCATGTCTTTCTCACAATCACACCAAGGAACAAAGCAACGTAAAATCTCAGTTCTGTTCATGTACTACAGTTCTTACGGAATCGCTTTTTAGAGTCGATTGCAGAAAGTTATAGTGCGTGTGGTATATTTTCAGATGACTTTGAATCCATATTAGAAGAAAATCGTGAACTAAAGGAGCAGTTGACCTGCAAGATTTGTATGGATGCCGAAGCGTGCATAGTGTTCCTTCCATGCATTCACATGATGACCTGCCCCCAGTGTGCCCCGGCTTTCCGCAAGTGTCCTATCTGCAGGGCATTAGTTCGTGGAACCGTACGAGCATTTAAGTCATAAATACTGTGAAAGAATGAGGTTGAACTGGAGCAAACCCGTCCGATGCAGAGTATGTATATGGATAACACGATAATGGCAGTGTAGATCTAAACAGTTGTAGAAGCTGGATAACATGAAAATGGCAGTTTATATCGTAAAGAGTGGTAGAAACTGGACAACATGATAATGACAGTTTAGATCGTAAAGAGTTGTATAAACTGGATAACATGAAAATGGCAGTTTATATCGTAAAGAGTGGTATAAACAGGACAACATGATAATGGCAGTTTAGACTGCATAAAATGGCAGAGACTTAAATTGAAAGTAAGGACTTAGTACTCGTTTATAGCAGAACAAATATCTTATGTATAACTATAATATTGACTGTAAACATACATGCTATTCTGTCTGACATGTAGAATTATGAAATAACCTTTTAGACTATGATCTCTTTGTCCAGATCTGACGAGATAAACATATTTAGGTGATATTAGATCTATCAGTTGCCTGTTTATAAATCTTCAATGTTAGCCTAGTGATAATTATTCATACACTGCTATTGTGATATTTAAAACAACAATGGCATTTCATGCATAAATATATGATTATTATGTAAAACTCCATTGTAATAGTCGCTGAGAAACACTGTAATTAATACACACCAAAGTCGTCAAAAAGCAACTATAGCAGCTATAAAACAGTCTCAACAGACATAATTAGTAGTCCCTTTGCTATGTATTTACACAACAACGGCACAATAGCAAACAATAGACAACATTGTCAATAACCACGTGTTAATGAGCACGTTTATCCTAGTACCGTAGAGCTTCTGTTATTGCCAAATTGAAATTCAACACTAATAGCAACCCATATGACTGATTCCTATAATCATTTACTTTCATTAATTGCAATGCATCTCTGAATATATAATTTCCTGCTCCCATCCTCTGACGTCTTAGCAAGAACCAATTAGTGGTAATTGTGGAGTAAATATAGTATCTTAACCTTTTCGATTCTCATTCATTTGATATATTTAAGACACGAGATTTCTTTCATGGTTCAGTTGTCTTACTCAATGACAATTCTTCGTATACATGCAAAATAATATATCGGTATTTAACCTCTTGATTACGGGTTTTATTCTTTAGGAGTTGAATTACCTTTATTTACAACTTTACACTTACTAAATGTTTGAGGTTTTTGTAGTATAGTAATTATATTTGAAGAAAGTTGCATATGCATTATTCATTGAGAAGCATTATAGCACTTGAAATGGTTTTGTATTGCACATAAAAATAATTATACATTCGAATATTGTTATAAAATCGTATTTCCACTTCATATAAATGAGAGGTGCATCTAAAATGTCATTTGGATATAAAAACTGTTTTATATGAAGAAAAATAAGTCTTGTAATACATGACAAATGTTGTGCTAAACACATGAGCAATATCTTTTTTTAGATATGATGATTTATTTATCTTTTGAACGAAGGAAAAGATAATGCCATAATTGATTATATACTAACGTTTAAAACAGTATATTCTATTTGTCTGCTAAGTAGTAGCGTATAACAGTTTTTATTATGTTGTGTTTATCTATATTGTGCGATTGAACTTGGTTAGTAACTGAAGACAGAGAGAGAGGCCTATCTGACTAATCACATTGTTGTTTTGGTTGTTGTTGGAATCATTATATTGCAACGAAAAAAATTGTTACTTGTCTTTTTTATGTATTAATATAAGTATTACTTCGAAATAACTTTGTCTGCCCTATACATATTGTAACAGAATTGTTACCGAGTGGTTGGTGGATTAAATGAACAACACAAACCCAATATGGGAAAGATGATGTAAATTTATGAAATAAATTATTAATAAAAAATAATGATGTATCAACACAATAACTCATGCGTTCAACCCACAATCACACTTCACAACCATTAACAATTTAAAAACAAATTAAATATTAATACAAAATAAACACAGATCCAAGGAACCTCCTGGACTACACAAATGTTTCATATAAAATGGAACCTTTACAAAAGTTATATTATCGCACAACAAATACGAACATCAAATTACATTATTGCACGTATGGATTGCGACAACAAGTACCAACATCTACATGTATTAAATCAAGTTACTAACTGTTATTGAGATGTAATCCCTTGAAATACTACTGTGATTCAAAGTAACTACGTGTAAATATAACGTGTAAATATAACAATGTATTCAATTGTAACAACAATTTAAACACACACATGCGTCTCGACCCTGTACAACCGTACGATTCACCAACTGTTGAATCGCCGCAAAACTTCTCCGAATACCTAGGGTTGGCCCAATACTTTTATCGGCCGCTTGCCCTTCACGGATCCACTACAGTTATACGTACAGACAGCATACAGCATCTACTAGAACCACCGGTCCCAAACACTTAGATACTACCCCGGACGTTTACACCTCTAGACAGCTCCGGCACTCGGACATTTAGACTTTTAGATTTCCGGATATTTAAACATCTCGACAGACGTAGACGGACAGACAATCTGACAGACAGACAGTCAGATACCTCAATTTGATCGCACAATTAAACAGCATAATCACGGCACAATCACGGCACAATCAATCACATTCAACTCCAATTCAGCTACATTCAGTCACATTCAGCTACAATTCAGCTACAATACAGAAACCAAACTAATAATAGTTGTTTCTAAAACAATCTAAAACTTAGATTACGCTATTGCATTTAAAGTCTAATAGCGACTAGTAATTCCAAATATTCAACGGTTTAAATCTGCATTGTAATAAAGGCATCATTACGTGAAATGTTAAACTGAATAAAATTCACAATAAAACGAAATATAAATTTAACACTCACCCCTTTGGCTGGAGAAAGAATGACGAGCTATCTCTCCTTTGACAAGATACTTTTGACTCGTAATCTTTTTAGAAATATTCTGCCTTATATGTCCTCAAATAGGTGAGCAGAATTCACGGCAAAATTCCCGTGCACCCCGTGATTATAATGTTCCTGACCTCAAGTGATTTGTACTCGGGCACATGCAAATCGCTACACGTCGCTTACCTTGAAAAACACTTATTCACCCCAGGTAACGCATGTACGACGAAAAAAACAAAATGGTGAAATTAGTTTATATTCAAGAAGAAATAAATTCAATTTTCGCCTAATTCTGTGACAATACCTCCCCCCTAAGAATAAAAATGTACACATTTTTAAAACTTACACAGAATAGAAGAAAAATAACTACTGATAATATCTTACAACATTTATATTGGTTATACTACAATCTGGACTTTAATACTGCATAAATTTATACAAATTTCCAATCATGTCCTACTCAAGTAGTCTGCCCCTATATTTTCAACTCCCCTTATTGCTTCTACTCGGAAGAGGTAAGGTTGTAGTGTCAGCGCCCAACGCATCAACCGAGCGTTAGCGACCTTTGCCTTGTTCAAATACAATAGGGGTTGGTGATCAGTCTCGAGAACGAAATCTCTCCCAAATAGATACGCGTGATACTTCCCAATTCCCCATACTACGGCCAAACATTCCTTTTATATTACGGAATACGTTTTCTTCCTGGGTATCAATTTCCTACTTGAGTAAGTTACAGGTAACTTACTGCCGTCTTGCTCTTGCAGTAAAACTGCCCCCAACACAGTTTCAGAAGCATCTGTTCTTAGAATAAAAGGTTTGCTAACATCTGGCAATTTTAATATAGGTGCACTAACAAGTTTCTTTTTCAGAGCACAAAATGCTTTATCTTGTGGCGGTCCCCATTCAACTTTGTTTGGTTTCCCCTTCTTGGTCAAATCAGACAGTGGGTTAGCAATGGCTGCAAAGTTCCGTACAAACTTTCTATAAAACCCTACTAGTCCTAGAAATGATCGTACTTGCGTTTTGTTGCTTGGCTTTGGTGCGTCTCTAATTGCTTCAACTTGCTTGGGGTGAGGTTTTAACTGACCCATACCACTGACCCTATGACCCAGACAATCTAAATCTGTATAACCAATACTGCATTTAGTGGGTCTCACTGTGAGGTTCGCTCTGCCGAGTCTATTGATGAGTTCGCTCAGGACGGACACATGCTCACTCCAAGTATTCGTGTACACGAATATGTCGTCTACAAAGCTATCAACGTTTGATAAACCTTTAAGCAACTTTCGCATCAAACGACAACAATTGGCGCTGGCTCCAACTAACCCGAATGGCATCACTTTGAATTGATACAATCCTTTCTGGGCCGCAAATGCTGTCAATGCTCGGGATTCTGGGACAATGGGAACCTGCCAATATCCCTTGGCCAGATCTAATTTGGAAATCCATCGGTTTCCCGACAACTTCGCAAATAGACCCTCCATATCTGGCATTGGTTCTGCATCGAACACAGTGATTTTATTTATCTACCGAAAGTCGATACAGAATCGGTTCGTCCCGTCCTTTTTCCTGACTAGCACTACTGGAGAAGAATATGGCGAGTTGGACGGTTCAATCACCCCAAGATCCAACATTTTACCCACTTCTTCGTCCACAGCTTCACGTGCGTTGTATGGCACCGGATAGCCCTTGATTCGAATAGGGTCAGACGTATTCAGCTTAATTTTGAGGTCTAACAAAGTTGTACAACCTGGTCTGTCGGTGAATACATTAGAGTGTTTAGCCAAGAGCGCATTAATTTGTTTACGCTGGTCTTTCGTCAACTCCGCACTCACATCGACTTTATCTATTCCTTCCCCCGCAACTCCCAAGGGACATTCAAGGGAAACCTCGTTATCCGAATCTGCTACATCATCGTCGACGACTGCCTTACAAACGACATTTAAGACCCCATTTTCAACATTGTTGCTCTGTCTCTTGATGTACAACGTAAGCATGTTAGCATGGAATGTCTTTAAATTACCGTCTATGTCAATTTTATAGTCCATGTCACCTTTGACCTTTTTAACTTCATAGGGACCTTTCCACTGGACTAATAGCTTATTTGAGCTAGCTGGAAGAAGCAATAGAACCTGATCTCCTACAAGAAATTTCCTATTTTGCGCTTTGCGGTTATATTTTGCATATCTGTGTCCCGATTTCATTAATTCGTCACGTGCCATCTGGCATGTACTCTCTAGTTTATCTCGCAGATCTAACACGTACTGGTAAGTAGTTTTTATTTCCTCGTTCGCGACATCACCCGTCCATAGTTCGCGTAGTATCCGCATTGGGCCTCGAACTGTTCTACCGTAAAACAGTTCGAAGGGTGAAAACCCTAAACTTTCCTGCGGTACTTCACGGTACGCGAACAGAACAGCGTTCAAATAACGGTCCCAGTCTTGCGGACGTTCCGCGCACATCTTTCGTAGCATGTTTTTCAGGGTACCATTAATCTTCTCTACCAGTCCATTGCACATCGGATGGTATGGGGTAGTGTTTAGCTGTTTGATGGATAACAGCCTACTTATTGTGGTCAGAGGTGAATTGGGCACCACAATCAGTGAGGATTTCTTCTGGCACCCCTACCCTACTGAAGATATCTACTAATGTTTCAGCTACCCTTTCCGTTTCAATACTTGGTAACGCTACGGCTTCGGGGTATCTGGTCGCGTAATCAACGAAAGTAAGAATATACCGATTCTTTCTTTCGGTAACTGGTTGTATTGGTCCTACAATATCTACTGCCACTCTTTTAATCGGTGTATCTATTAATGGCATCTGTCCTAAGGGCACCCTTGTGACTTTTCCCTTACATACGGTTTTCTGACATACGTCGCACGACCTACAGAACCGTGTGACATCGTCATTAACACCGGGCCAGTAGAATTCAGCGACTACTCTGCTGGTCGTCTTAGCCTTACCTAGGTGTCCTGCCATCCTCGACTCATGCGCCACCCTAAGTACTCGAGATCTATATCTCTGGGGTACGACCACTTGCCAATACCTCTTACCCTCCGGAGCGCTAAACTCCCTATGAATTAATTAATTCTTACGTACGAATCTTGAGCTACCCCCACCCTTGCAGTGTTTAATCGCGCCGGACGCGATTTTCTCAACAGTTGTTTTGATGGATTCATCACGTTCTTGCTCTCGTTTGAACTCATCACGCGAAATTCCTGAAATCGATTCAGGGACTTAATTTATGAAACGCGGTTTTCTCTCGTCCTGTTTGCGCTCGCGTTTCGATTGCCTGGGCCAAAGGTATCTTAAAATCTGCCATGGTTGGAAGACGGGAACCTTCAACATTACCGATCGTCAGATCGTAAATAGGGTTTTCCATACAAAGGGCATCAACAGTTCCCGTTAAGAAAGGTGTTTTTACAGTGATCCTTGCTACGGGAATGCGACCGATCGTCTGATCAAGTAGCATACATGGGGACTCCCACCCGACAATTTGGTTATCCTGCACGAGAATACGTTTGATCACTACGCCCGTGCAACCAGTGTCACGTAATACTACGACTTCTCGACCGTTGACTAACCCTCTCGCGGTTGGTACTCGCGCTTCGGGAAATAGACACGTGCCAAGCGAATGAATACATGGTTCTACCTGTACGATATTATCAGATATACCTTTACTTTGTATAGCCACTGCTACCTTATGGACCAGTCCCTTTCTTTTAGGACAGTCTTTTTGAACATGACCCCATGCATTACACAAGTAACATTGCACACGCTGACTACTTGGATTCCTAACTGACCTATTTGCCTCAGCTGATTTCACAAGCTCCCTAGGCATTGGTCTCGTAGACTGGTTTCCAGACTTAAAATCTTTTGAAACCACGTTCTGGGTTCCCCCATGAGCTTCGGCGAAGAAATCGGCTTGCTTAGCCATATCTTTAACGTTTGAGAAGACTTTCTCTTTCAGAAATTGACCTAGTTCTCGCCCAACTGTGTTAAATAATTGATCTCTGAGCAAGAAATCAGTCAACCCTTCAAACGTTTTCACCGCATTGCCGCATTCAATCCCCCGCTCAAAATAGTTCGCAATTCTAACGATGAACTGACCAAAGGTCTCTCCCTTATCAGGCTTGCTATACCTGAACTTTTTGCTAAAACCCTGTTCAGTGAGCTCGTACCTTTTAAGAAGTGCTTCCTTTAGGACGTCGTACTTAAACACATCGTCTCTAGGAAGTCGTGAGTATACATCCAGCGCTTTACCTTTTAATAGAGCACTAAGATGCAGTGCCCAGTCATTTTGACTCCATTTCTAGTTTTCGGCATACCGCTCGAACCGATGAAGATAGCTATCCATGTTATCTTTTTCATCGTCAAAGGGAGGTAGTTTGGGGCCCCTTAATTGCTAGAGGCAGAATCGTGTTCTCCTTTTCCAGCTGTTGCTAATTCTACCTTACACTCATGATCCCGTTGCTTTGCTCTTTCTTCTAATTCTAACATTTCTACTTTTGCTCGTTTATCTAACTCTATTCGCCTTTCCTCCGCTTCCCTTTCCCATTCTATCCTGTCCTTTTCGGCCTGCTTCTCTAATTCTATCTTTTCCCTTTCGGCTTGCTTCTCTAATCCTATCTTTTCCCTCTCAAAGGCCCATTTCCTTTCATCGGCTTCCCTTTCTAATGCCCGTTTCCTTTCTTCGGCTTCCCCTTTCTAATCCCCTTTCTAATTCCCTTTCCTTCACATCACGATCAATACAAAACGTATGCTGTCTAATACGCAGAATGTGGTTAGACCCGATAATATATGTACCATGGGATAATTTTCCTGTTAGATAATGGAACATTCGTTATCAACATTTACCACATGACTAACTTTACTACGCCATGTATAGAACGTAAATTCCTTAGTATGAATGGTTTGACACCATCATTCATTGATCACGTGACTCATGAATCGTTCTCACATATCCGTCCATAAGACAAACGTAAAACTTTGGTTCTCTGACATTTTTCACAATCAGCTAGTTTTTTTTCTTCCCATAGCTAATGGAATACCAAACCACTATCAGAAGGATATTACTGTATGCCAGTGACTCTCAGTAATTTTAGATGCTCAGAAAATTCTGAGAACCTACAGATAAGTTGTGGCGTACCAATGACTTTTTTCCCTACAAAACTTGTGTTATTAAGTAGAATAATATTGATTATCGACGTCCGATGCTATCTGCTTTCCAGTAAGAAGTCGCATAATTTAGCAAGTAAGGCGAAGGTTAGACATTAAAATCTAATAACTATCATGTCATCCATTATAGCAACAATGAAATGTATCCCCACAGTATCATATCTCTGGTATTCCAGTCTAGCTAAAATTTACCTCATATAAATGAGTAATATGGTGTATTTACCTAATATTAATATTGAATATTCGAAATAAAGCCGTGTTTGTTTGTTTTTTTTTATTGTTTTTTTTAAAATTATTTTATTTATTTATTTGGAACATTCCACGTAACATAAGTAATCATCGTGTTTGATTGCCATGGAGATTGGTTTTAGAACATACTTGTTCGCACACGGAATAAACGTTCTACGAGAAAATTAAATACGTTTCGGGAAGATGATTTAAATGAAACATTACGTTATTTTAAGATAGAATAATTCATGATAAATCTTTCCGACCGTTTGTTGTTTCATGGGTTGAAATTAATTTTTGAAAAGTTTCTAAATTTAAATATTATTTTAAAAGCGACAGTTGAGGCATCACAAAAAGTATCTTAACACCCCCTCTCTCTCTCTCTCTCTCTCTCTCTCTCTCTCTCTCTCTCTCTCTCTCTCTCTCTCTCTCAGCCGTCTACAAATATTCCAAAGCTTTACTGTCTTAATTCATCCTGTCAAGCGTGATAAATGGACAGTAATTTGATATAGGCTTCGCAATAAAAAGGTCAAAAGAAGAGATCTTTAAAAATAAATCCAGTACAAGAAACGTTATAGGTGTCCGATACAAGATAATCGGGTTTGGTCATATAAGGAATGATATAATGTGCGTAATGGTCACAAGACTGAACTATGTTGGGTCTTAAATCATACAAAATATTTTGTGTATAATAAAATTAACGATTAATCAAGAGGTACATGACCCGTCTGATATATATCGCTCCATCTAAAGCTCATAATAAATTTGAGAGATACTAACAGGTATACATACTAAGATCATCTAATATTGAAATTATGTCACTCATCACATATATCACCCTTTTTAATACCTGCATCAATTTATTTCATACTTGCACTCTTCATGCATGACTGACTGACCACTTCTTATCAATTACAGGCTGTTTAAAACAATGGAGGATATATATATATATATATATATATATATATATATATATATATATATATATATATATATATATATATATATATATATATATATATATATATTGAACATTATCGTACGTATGTACTCTAAAACGTTAACTAAGTAATCATGCAATGTTATTAAGGAGGATTATGTAAAGATATTCAGAAGAGAGAGAGAGAGAGAGAGAGAGAGAGAGAGAGAGATTATTAAACGTAGGTATCACCGGAATTTTCATCGTTCATATTTCAAGAAAGGTGAAAGATAATGTTGACATATTTTACGCATTCAATGCCATGATCAAAGTCTTCATGCAATAAATGCAGCTCTCTTAATCAGAATACTCGGATTTGAAATATTTTATAAATATATCACATGAGAAAAATACTTATTCAATAATAATAATAATAATAATAATAATAATAATAATAATTATAATGATGATGATGAAAAAAGTAACAGTACATATTAACACACGCTATCTATCTATCTATCTATCTATCTATCTATCGCTCCGGTGGCCTAGTGGTTAAACCGTTCACCGCGGGAGCGGGAGGTCGCGGGTTTGATCCCCGGCCGAGTCATACCACCAAAGACTTACAAAAATTTTACTAACAGAAGCCTCGCTTGGCGCTCAGCATTAAGAGGTAATGTTAGGACTGGTAGGGATAATGTGACTGGGTGTGACATCATGCTACATGTCTGCGGTATGATGCCCCAGTGCAAGACATCACAATAAACTGCCTCACTGCAGACATCATAGCGATATGACTGAAAACTTGTTGAAGCCACGTTAAAATCCTAATCAAACAAACAAAACAAACAAATATATATCTATCGATCTTTCTATCGATCTACATTTTGCATTTATTGTGGAAAATGTTTTTGTCATATCTAAGATGCAGGAAAAAAATTGTAATATCTTATTTGAAAGGAATAATGAGGAATTCATTTTTGACATTTACTGATACCGCAGAATCAAATCTTTGACTATATTTTGAGCAGCAGCTTAATATTAGAAACTGGTTGTTTTAGCTGGACATACATACCGACTCGAAACACATGGTAAAACACTATGCGGTTGTGACAGAATAGGAATAAAATACTGATAGGGAAACTAATCAATGATCGGGATTTTCCGACAGGTAACGAATAATTCCGAAGATTCCCGCTATTTATAGCCACAAAAAAATCCAGTATTTGTCCGTATTTATCTACAACGAATCGATAATATAGGACAAGGCTGGCTTGTGAAAGGAAGCTTGCAGCATAGCGTTTCAAATGGTGAAGAATATGAGAAGTCAACATATTTGAGTATTCCTGACGAAAAAGGTAAATAAATACCACCCAAACGTAATAGCTATTACCTGCCCGTAAAATAGCACATGGACCACTAAATCAGTTTGTTTTTATAGAGCTGGATGAGATACTCTACTTTAAAAAGAAATCCGCAGGTTATGGTATGTAAAAATTAAGTGCGTTTTATGTACTATACACATATAATGATTATTGGAATTATTAAACTAATTCTTTCTTAGATAGAATATGGGGATTTAAACTGTTTATTTGATGTCAAATAATGCTTTATTTACTTCAATTTTACATTGGTCTCATAAACAAGTCTGGTAGGTCTAGTTACGTCTGTTTTGAAGAAAATCCGTTGGGGTGGAGGTGGATGGGTTGGCGTGTTCTGAAGCGCACAAATACGATATGAATAGTGTGGTGCAAATTATTCAAAACGATCTGTTCAGAATAGGGCAAATCGTTCATATATGCAACATATTCGTGCATTGCCATATATAGTAGCCCGATACCCATCCAGTTGGTTTATGAAATAATTTTAGTTTCAAATTTACTTAGCCATATTTGTTGTCATTATTTTTGACAAATTGCTTTATATTCTGATTATTCATTTACTGCTATTTTTCTCTCTTAAAGATTCATTTATAGCCGTATATTATTGTGAATCCTGTTATTAAAATTATTATTATTATTATTATTATTATTATCATTATTATTATTATTATAGGTAAGTTTTCAAAATAATACCATTTTTGAGGACATCAAGCGAAGGTACGATATGGCAAGAGAAGAAGGTTATACAGGATCTATGCCCATTGTAAAACCTACGTCTTTGCAATGCCATGTTGTAGATGTTCTGATGTCATTGGAAATTGAAGATAAAGGCAAACCCATGAAAAATGAATGGGCCAGGTATATAAGTTTTGGAGCATTCCCGCGAACGTCCCCTGTCCACCCAATTAGATTATCGAAGTCCGGGTTTTATTACACAGGACAAGATGATGAAACTGATTGTTTCTCGTGTGGATTAAGGAACAAGAATTGGAAAGTAGGAGAGTCTCCATCTGAGATTCACACGAGATTATCGCCGAATTGTAAATTTGCAAATGGAAACGAAGATGGTAATATTCCAATATTAAATAAAAACACTTATCTTAATGGTTCCTGCACAGATAGATATCAAATCTCTGATCCAAATATAGTACAATTCCCTCCAAGCGAGAGCAGTAGAATGAATCAAAAACAATTTGGAACATCATGTTACAATGCAAATAACCACCTAATGACAGGATGCCATGCTGATGCGCAGCCATCGACTGTAAATGCAACAGATAGACACGAAGAGGCAACGAACAACACAAAAGGGCTAGCAGAAGAAAAAAACCGAAATAAAATCCAGAATATTGCCAGCAGAGATTCAGTAGTCTCTATTATTACCAATACAAGTCTGACAGCTGAACCTGGGGATACTGAACTGCAATTATCCAAACTTGAACCTGCTAAGGAAAGGAAGATAAATGAAAATATCGATAGTCTTGGAATATATCTTGAAAATCCAAAGCATCCACAGTACTCTATCCTGGCATCCCGCCTGGAATCTTTTAGAGGATGGCCATCACTATCAACACAGAAACCATCTGATTTGGCAGCTGCTGGGTTATACTATGTTGGTAAGCCATATTTACTGTGTTTTCTAAGTAGATGTAGATGTCAAAACTATATTGATAAAAATATGCTTTATTTTACGTACAAAACTATACGATCATGCATTGGATACAGCGCAATCTGATTTATAGAGGGTTTCCTGAATGTCGATAAAAATAATTTTATTTGAAAATATAATTAAGATTCATTACTTGAAAAAAAAGCGAAATATATTTATAATATATAAAAAACTATATTAAATTGAAGTTTGTTTTGGTAATAATATATAGTATTACGTCAAATAACAATAGACAAAGTCTAATAAGTACAATTGGCTTTCTTGATCGTAGTGGATATTATCATTAATCGAAGACCAACCTAATGATGTAGAACATTTCGTTTAAGGTGTTGGAGATTGTGTTCGATGTTTCTTCTGTGGGGGTGGATTGAGAAGCTGGGAGGAGAGAGATGACCCTTGGGAAGAGCATGCACGATGGTATCCAGATTGTAGTTTTCTTAAAACGTGCAAAGGAGACCTTGTTTTGCGTCAGCTTGTGGGAGTAAATCTGAGATCTGTAGAGACGTTGACAAGTGAACGGCATGACGACGGTACATTGGAAATGAGACCTGGAGATGAAATACGCAATATATCATTTAAATCTAAAGTCGAGGAGGTTTCCAGTGCAAATGCCATGAATTCGCCTGCAGTGCAAAGCGTATTATTCATGGGTTACAGTCTTGAGATGGTCAAACAAGCCATGCAGATACTTGAATCCAGAGAAGGTAACTTCATTTATCACGTCGATGTTTAAATATATCTAGAGACAAACGATGTCATTGAAAAGCAATGAAAAACATCAGACCTCATTTTAAAGCATGGTAACGAAATGTACAACCTAATATATTAATCTACATCAAAGATGTAATAAATTGTAGCATAACCAAAAACCGTAAAGATTCTGCCAAAATTTCATTTGTAAAATAGTTTAATCAGAGTAAAAACGAATATTTTCTACGAGCCAGCCCAAACAAAAACAAGTAGACTGTCTGAGCACACAGTTATTTCAAGAATCGGAATAATTAAATTTGATGCAGTTCTGGAAACATCGTTCGAATGAAAATTGTATACACTCATCTGTCTAATAACTTTAAATAAAATAATTGTTCTGTTCAATTTAAGGGCATTCCACATGTTCAGCGAATGATTTGCTGGAGGTAATATTTCAAACAGAAGAATCCAAATCAACAACACAACAGGGAAATGAACTATATCCTACCAATGATATTACACAAACTCTCGAAGAAATCAACGGAAAAGAGGACAATATGAATGCAAGCAACGAAGAGAAAAACAACCATTTTCCACCTCAAGAAAACGCACACTCGAAAATTGAAGAAATGGGTAATGATTCCTTTAAAGAAAAATTTTCTTTTAAAGAAATGGAATCTCTGCTGGAGCAAAACCAAGATCTCAAAGACCAGATGACGTGCAAAATTTGCATGGAAGGAGATGCATGTATTGTGTTCCTACCGTGCGGTCACATGATGACATGTCCCCAATGTGCCCCTGCCCTCAGAAAATGCCCTATATGTAGACAGTTGATAAAGGGCACTATAAGGGCGTACGCTTAGTAAATAGTGAAATTGTTAGCATTTATATGTGTAACTTGTTATTTAGGTAAGCACAGTACCTTCCTACATTAATATTTGGCTGACATTTTTTTAAATTGACTATATCTAAAGGTTTTAACTGATAAAGTACACGGCGATGTCAAAGAAGTATAAATTATCAAAGTTTTCTTGGATGGGAGAATTATCTGTTTTTATATGAAGAAAGGAATAATCAAATCATCAGACCGTCACATTTTCTAAAACTACTTTATGAGTTTGGGTGATGCTGTCTTTTTCCATTTCCTTTTAATTTTCTCCTAGTATACACCTGTTAATTAAATAATACAATAATTTACAGTAGTTTTATGTTCTGCATTTTTGAATTATTAATAACATATTGACAAACATATTTGACTTTTGAGAAAACGTATATTTTATTTTTAATGAATATCTGCATTTATAATGTTTATAATGGACTTGTTACATATTCTTTACATCGATCTTTACTGTATCGTTATAACAATCGTTACGTGCAATATGAGATTTTATTGTGTTAACTAGTATTACGTTTTGTATATTTTTATCGTCCGTAAAGTTATACGGATGTGTTAATTATTGTTGTGATATATTTCTTGATAATTATTTAAACTATCTTCATAAGTTTCATACTTGTTCAAGTGTTTTTGTTGTTGTTGTTGTTATTATTATTATTATTAACTTTGTAATCACTCTCGATTGATGCATAACTGGAAAATTGATTGACATGCATAATTTATTCCAGCATGTTAATCAAAATCATTTTGTTTGCGTTAAAAATAAAATTAATGATGTGAAAGCCCAAAGTTGAATACATTTATACACAGCTAGCAGCTGAAGACAGAAAAAAGTTGCCCAAATTATTTAATTTCACATTCAATTCTATTTGTCAACATTTATATCACGAGATCTCGTTCATAATGAGACTTTGTAGATAGCCATAGCGTGTCAAGTTCAATATGACATACTGTTTCAAACTGGTTGCTAAATCCTATCTGACTTTGATGACAGACTCTATCACATCCTATTGCAATTGGAACTGAGTAAATGATCCAAAGGTACACGGTATAGAAGGATGACCCGATTTGTTTTGTAATGCTGACTCAGACACTACTTAGTTTCACGTTTAATTGTTTTTAACAAAACTGACACATCGTTGTCAAAGAAAAACATTTGCAATTTATATCGAAGCATTGAAAAAAAGCATAATTCTCATATACTATAAAATTCGTTTACATTTTGTAATAGGTTCTGCGAAAACGCGCAGTAACATGTTTAAAACTGTCGTTATTCTATTTTTAAAAAAATGATTTATGCTGCAATTATAAGCGTATGAATCAATTCAGATTGTGATCGCATTTTTTCAATATTATTATATTCGTTGATACTTGTTGTTTTTATTAGAGTTGAAATGTTTTCGCAATAAACTTTACTACAACATCCTAGTTTTTCTCTCGCTAAGGAAGTAATACTGTTATAGCTAACCTGGCTTTCTTCATGACAACATCGTTATATTTACAAAATATAAATGACAAATATATAAGCAATATTATTGAATCAAATGACTGAATTATCACCTACTCGAAAACCTAATTTATTTAGAATTTTAAGATTGACTTTTGGAAGTCTACAAAGAAAACCTTCCGGACATTTGAGTTTAATAAAATATGCAATGGTATACATTCGTTCTTGACTTAATTTAAAGGAAAAAAAAAACGATACCATTTTTAAAGGCCATTCTATAGACCTATTGATTTCTATTCCTGACACAAATTTATAACATACAATATACTTACAAATTCGTCTGCAGATAAATATGACATTTTGTTTTCATACGATTAATTAACTTTGCACGGCATAATCCAATAAGCAAGCAAGCAAGCAATCAAGCAACAAATGTTAACACCAAAATGTCGCGTAAAGTACACTTTGGAAAACCTACAGATCAGGTTCAACATGATATAATCGTGTTTTGCTAAATGGGTTAAAGTACAGTTTTAAATTATAAATATATCTAATGTAAAACAGGTGAGATTTTATTTGTGTAACATGTATATCACTGCGCTTAAAACACTTATAGAAGTAGGTCCCATTAGCATTTCGTTTTAACCAAGATTCCAATCCTTAGTGTGCATCCTAACACTAAACGTCGAGATGAACCTCTAGCCTTTGCTTCTTCAGTAATTGCCCTCCAGTAACCAGGTAAGTCCATTTTTCAGCTAAACTGTTGTCAGTGGAATTTTCTTTTATAGTTGTTAGGTCATTCTATTTTGGAATAGTCTTGAAAGACTGATAGCAAGGATTTGTGAGGACCAATTTATTTTGTTACGGACATATTATCTCTTACGTCAATACAAAGTGTAATGAGAAGTCTACGTGCATGGTGAGTAATGTAGTAAAATGTACACGTTATTCCGTTTCACAGGGGATTATCATTTGCATAGCATATATACATCTCCTGACTTGAGGCTTCATACTTGTCGCAAAGAAAGAAAGAAAGAAGGTCAGAGAGAAAAAAAGACAGAAAGATATAGTATTAAGGTTTTGCAAAAGCATTTCTTGAATGGTGCAAAACAAATATTAGTCTATATTCCATGAATCATCATGATGCAATAACTTGTCAGTATTCTTCAAGTACAAACTGTGTTCGCGTTTGTTTTAAAACATTATTATATAAATTGATGCATGTATTTCAGATGTTTTACAAATAATTGTTTTAATTAAACTTGTCGCAACTCACGGTATTTCCTCTCTGTCAATAGAACCGTAATGTTTAGAACAATCGAGTTTTCTCCAGTAAGTTATGTTATTACCAACGATGTAAAATTAAATGAGATAAAGATAAATAATGAGATTAAAAAAATAATGAGATAAAGATAAATATGAGATAAAGATAAATAATGAGATAAAGATAAATAATGAGATAAAGATAAATAATGAGATAAAGATACATATAAGCTTTTCTGTCATTTGCAATAATAACTCTCTCAAAATTATTTTTTTTTCTAGAAAAAGCTGGGTTGGGGTTCTACATCATCTATCAGAAAGACTTGGACTTTAATAAAGTAAATAATAATACAATTAAAGTTAAAATTAACAAAATTTGTTTTTGCCGTAATTGACCAAAGAAACCGATAATGTCTTCGACAATATTTTATAGTCCACTTAAATTCCTTCTCCAAAAAATCAGAAAACCACCTCTACCATAATGTTCAGCAACGGGTCAGGAAACTCATTCACATAATCATCATTATCAGCCTTCCAACTGATCAAGAAATCCCACTCCCATTATAACTATTTAGAGGCGGCCAGTAGCCTTGGCGATATCTTATTCTTCTGCAATTTCATCCTATCCAAAATTGGTCTCTGTACACAAGTGATAAACATTTTCCGTAGCCATTTGATGTGCTAATCAATTTTTGGTCATAGAATGCGATAGACTGAAAAAGGTATAATGATAGGTTTAAGTGCGTCGTGCAGAGAAATCCACCAATTTAATCTCTTTTTTTTAAAGTATGATATTTTATCATAACCTATTTTTCCTCTTGGTTTTGTGAGGTAGACATCATATAATTTAAATCAACTTTTCATGCAAGTTTTTAACACGTCATTAAAGCAATTACATGCAGTACAATGCATTTTTTTTAGCTTGCGTTACATTTTGTTAAATTTTACTGCATTGTTGTGTTGACTTGATTTGATACAGCGTAAGATGAACAGCTTCTAAAATTTAGTCGATATATATTCGTAGATTACACACAGTTTTACTTTTTGTGTTTCCAGTTAATTTGAAAAGAATAATATACTGTGCCAGCGCCTGCATTGGATAAATCGAACGGTACAGATAACTAGAGAAATATCAGTTTGAATGAGTCATATTCACGACGGGAATTTTGGTGTGTCATAGCAGCAGAGAGGGTGAACCCTACAACCTTGTAGAGGCGTCGATTCGATGATCTAAGGCTTCTGCCAAATAGTAAAAAAAATGGCGTCTATTCGATAAAATAAGATTTCCTTATATACGCCAACGTCGTTGTCATCCACCCTCTCTGCTGCTAAAGCTTTCAGTTTTGGGTTAACCAAATATTTGATCGAGTCTTAGGACTTTACAAACAAACTAATCGCTAACACCTCCTCTTGTAGATCAATTAAATTATTTGACTGGTCGGTGAGTCGGAAATTAATTCTCGTTAACGAATTATTATGGCATCGCATGTAGACAGGATTAATTGGGTTTTCAATAATTAGGAATCCTGGAGGAGCTATTGGTGCAAACGAATAAAGAATATATCCCTGCTGAGCTTGATTTGATTGCTCTAGATTAATTTGATAGCTTCCTTCAATTACATCACATGTTAAATTGAGCGCAATCACCGTTGAAATATTCACATTGTACGGGGCAATATGTCTACCGCCACCATCTGGATCATTATTATATTTAAGGAGTGTAGTTGAATCTGATTTTTGTAGCGCTTTGATATCGGTTTTAACAATTCTTGCTAGTTCATCAGCGTTGTATTTGGGAAACTTGAAATTACGCAGATTGTCTTCTGTGATATTGTAATCGGTTAGGAATCGTTGTTTATTGTCGCTGTTGTCATTAATTATTGTTTGAATAATTAGTTCATAGATATATTTCATATCAGATATAAGTTGATTTATTATTTCAACGTGTTTTTGTGATCTTGTTTTCCGTAGTTGTTCTAGTTGTGTGTCATATAATTGTTTAATTTCATTAAAATAGCCACGGACGTCAGTTAGCGTAAATGAAATAGTAACAGATGAGTTGGCTGTTCTTTCAATGATAAAATCCCATTGCAATGTGTCTTTGTTGGTAAATATAAATCTATCGGCGATTTTTCCTTTTCTTATATCAGATAAATTATCTCGATAACTGGGATTGATTTCATGATATGATTGTACGTCTGTGGTTAAGTCGGTGGCGGATTTTTCCGGTGGTTTTTCAGGCCATCCTAACACTGTTCTTAACGAGCTGTTATAGATATCTACAGCGTATCCCTCTGTGCTTATTTCGATCGACGACGAGAGCGTCAGTTCATGAAGATTAATAGCTATTTTTGATTCTTTTCCAGTGATTGATTTTATTCTACGCTGAATTTCAGCATCGATTTGCTCAATTTGGTACGACCCAGTTGGTAACGAAACAGTTTCCCACTCTGGAGTACCATCGGGTTTATTCTTATACGAGAACACCAGTGCGTTATTGGGTTGCTGACCGCCAAATGCAACCGATCTGATATTAGGCCAGCTATGATATACTCGTAATTTTGCCAGCGCGATCTCACGCACTGGAATCGGAGAAGGGAAATTCACCCTAAATTCAGGCTTTGTTGATGTTATTGATATCATGCTTGTTCGTATCGGAGTGGTTTTCTCCGCGATTCGTTGAAGCAGTTGCAATTCGTTGAATTGTAGTGACATTATTGTTAACGCTGTCTTCAATTTCCAATTTCAACATCGCGGAGTTATACAACTGGGTCATCGTGGAAAATTCAACATCGGATATGAACGACTTATCTATCGACGGCGAGATCAACTCGGATAATTTCGAGTACGCGTCAAATACCACCCGGTACCGAGCTGTATAATCACTGAGTTTTTTCTGAGAACACGATCATAACTTTTTAGTTATCGCGGTGGCGACTGCCGCAATTGTTGTTGCCGCGGAGATAGCAATTGGAACTGCAATCGGAGCCATCATGGTCACCGTTGACAAAATAACCCCGGCGCTGGCCATCACACCGGACACCGAGTACACGGTGATGTCGATGGCGGTAATTCTTCTGCGGTACTTTTTCATTTTTTCACGATAGCGCTCAGAAAGTGATTTCAAATTCGCGGAAAACTCTTTTACAGTGTCGAATCGATATTGCGATGACGGCAACATCTGCGATTGTGATACCGCTGACTCCGTCAACGGGACTATTATCGGTTCAATTGATTTCATCGATGTCATTGTTATTTTAAACCCGCTAGTGTTTTCAATTATTTATCATCTTCCGGGTAGTAGATCAGGGGTGGGTATGATTCACTTACAAATTCTAAACACCAGGGTATTTTTGATCTAATGGTACTATCAACCGCGACAATCTCAAATTCTTCTTTACCATTGATAATTACTGTCGCGGTGCCACCAAAGTAGGTTTTACCTCTCACGATGATATCAAATTGTTTGCGAGTGGTTAACGTCATCCTGTAGATACAATAGAACCACGCCTCCCCGATATTCTCCTCCCCGAGATTGACTTTCAATTTAGTATTAGAGTTTTTTATCCAATCAAAGGTCCCATGATCGACCGTATACACGATATTTTTAACGCCTATGTCTGGATGCGGAATTTTTACCTTATTGATGGCCGTGCTAATTTCCGCGAGAGATATAACCGCGCCAAGTGGGGATCCAAAGAACTTAGCGATGACGTCGTTGGCTGGTTTTTGTTCGTCAAGCACGCGCTTAATTTCCGCGAGAGATATAACCGCGTCAAGCGGGGATCCAAAGAACTTAGCGATGACGTCGTTGGCGGGGAGATTTTTAAAATCTGCTTTTAGTTTAGCAATATCGTCGATGACGTCGAGATATTTTTTTCTGATTTCGGTATATTTCATCAACGTTCTATCGCGGCGTTCGAAAAATGAAGCCAGCAGGACGTCAAGTTCCAAACCTTTTCGGCTTAGATAAACCACTTTGAGTTGATCATATGTCGTCGAGATATTGTAACTTTCAGAGCCCTTAAAGAAATTTTTAGCCATTTCGCTGATGCGTTTTTGTTCGTCAATAGCGCTTTTAATTTCCGCGAGAGTCATGCCTGTCAACGATGTGGTTTCAGACACAGGTGTTCTCCCAAGAAATTTATCCACGATGGTATTAAGTGTTGTTTGTCTCACCATAAACATATTAATATCTCTGAGAGTCATTGTAGATGTAGCTGGGACACCAAAGAAACTATTAGCGATGTAGGCATTGTGAGAATGCTTGCTGATAAACTCGCTAATTTCACCGAGAGTCATGCCAGCCACAAGCGGGTTTCCAAAAAACTTAACAATGACGTCGTTAGTGGGTTTTTGTACCTTTTCAAGATTTTCTATTAGTTTAGAAATATCTGTGTAAATATCGAGATAATTTGCCTTGATTTTATTTTCATTCATCATCCTCCCCGCATTCTTGTTAAAAAAGAATAGCGATAGAAAGTTTTTAATTTCACCGAGAGTCATGCCAGCCACAAGCGGGTTTCCAAAAAACTTAACAATGACGTCGTTAGTGGGTTTTTGTACCTTTTCAAGATTTTCTATTAGTTTAGAAATATCTGTGTAAATATCGAGATAATTTGCCTTGATTTCATTTTCATTCATCATCCTCCCCGCATTCTTGTTAAAAAAGAATAGCGATAGAAAGTTTTTAATTTCAACGAGAGTCATGCCAACCACAAGCGGGGTTCCAAAGAATTTATGTACGACATTTTTGCGAAAACTATTATAACCTCGTATATGATCATCCAGCTCACGGCCGCGGGTGGCAATCATGCTGTCGTGGGCGTCAATCGCGTCGGTGATCGTAGACACAAGTGCGCCTGGTTTAAGTCGTCCACCGCTGGAATAAAGCGCAATAGAGTTTTCATCGGCGTCGCGCTGCCGTATCAAAATGTCATCCGCGGATATATTACTGCTTTTCAATTTACCCTGGCGATCTTGAAATACAACTATTTCGTTCGGGTCAACACTTGCTAAATTTAACATCTCAGCGATTTCATCTTCAATTATTTTTTTTACATCCTCGATAGAACCCGCAGATGTTTCCTCGGTGGGTTCCAACATTGACAGAGATTGTCCCCAAATGTTAATCATTATTGTAAATTCTCTAGTATTTTTAATTTATTGATTACCTTGTAATTTCCCACTCGTGTATTTATTTACAACCAGATGAGGTGGTTTCTGTGACGATGAAATCTCCGCGAGGACATTTAATACTTCACGGCCGCATATCGGTGGATCATTTAATTGTTGTGTTGGCAGCGTGGAATAAAAAATTGGAAACTTTTTGAGTTTCATCGAAGAATTTATATACCGCATAAACTCGCTTGGTGGAGCTAACCCATATGAATCGAAATAGACAATCCCACGCGGATCAATCGCGTATGCAACCCAGTGAGTTCCCGATCCGCTACTGTTATCAAGATTAATGATACCGGTTTCAATGTTATTTGGTTTTCTCGGTAATTGATCTCTCATAAAAACCCCTCTGAAGTTTTTTATCGCTAGTTTTTTAGCAGCAGCAATTAAATCAAAATTGGACATAGGGAGAATTGGGCTGGAAATCGAAGATTTCTGAATTAATAAACCGTTCCTGGTATTCTCAGGCCGGATCCGTGAACGGATCTCCCGCTGTACCATGAATACGGGGTTCCTGGTAGTCTTAAACCCTTTCCCTTTTTTTATATCCTTTCCCAGTTGCCTTTTTCAACGCCATCCCTGCCGCGGTCCCAACGGCTCCCAACGCCGCCGCTTTCGCCACCGCTGGGGCAGCCGCTGAAATCAATGCTGGTAACGCAGCTAAAAACGGAAATATACCACCTGATTTTATCATGTTCGTGATTGCAGCTTTCGAAAATTCTATTTGAACTCCTCGCCGTTTTTTCATTGCATCATTGAAATGTTTTATTTGACGATCCGTCAGTGATATTTTATGTGTACCGCTGGACATCTGCCCTGGTTTCAACGTTATTGTGGTTCTACATTCCTTAGCGGATTTTGATCGCAATTTCTTGACCTGACCATCAGTCAGATTGACACTAACAACACTATATGTCATTTTATTGTAAAACACATTTATGCTTTCAATTGATCTAATTGGAAACTCTTCAAGTTTCATTTACATATTTTCCACTGGTGCATCAACGATTCTCATTCGTCCACCAACACCTTCTAACAACATTGATTTGTCGCTGAGAATGACAGCAACCGCTCTATAATCAACACCACCAGGATTTATACGAGCTCTGAAGTGTATATCAACGACGGATTGTCTCATTAAATCAAGATGTTCCAGCGAAAAGTAATAAATCGGATACAAGTTCTTAAAATCGAGTTGCGATATTTGCAAACCGGTATCAACGTTTTGATCACGACCCATATATGACAGCATCCGATGATACACACGTGCTATTTGGTTGTTTCCGTAATTAAGCTGTATATCCTCAGATGGTTCTTGTTGTCCGTTTATTCTCAGTGAAACCTCACTTACCCCTAACCGATCAAATATCATATGACTGCGTTCTTGGGAGCCTGATCGATTCCGATTCTGCAGCGCTATAAATATATGACGTGGAGCTGAAACGCCTTGTTTTGATGCTAAGTGCCATGTAAATGTATCAGCAACATTATCCTCTTTGGCATCAGTTGTTGTTGTTAGCCAACTTAGCAATGATTTGCCGCCTGTGTCCATAAATGAAAGTAGCCGCTCTTCCGTGGTAATTGATGGGGTCATTACTGGCATCCACAATACTATTTTACTCAAAACAACTTTACCATCTACGGCACCAGTACGCCAAATTGCATCATTGTCATTGCCTTTTCGCACTAACGCGATTGTGTGTTTGGCCCCATAGATGACTTTTCTGACATTTCTGCAGAATCCAAATATATGATGCAGCGGAATCGCACATGAAAAATATCGTTGCGGTCTTTGCAACGTTGCTACTCGTGTTGCAAATCCTAGATTAAAATTACCATTGACTTCTTTTATAATGTCAAAATCAACGCCTGGTCTGGCTCGACGTTCTGGATTAGCCGCTTCTTGTTGATTAGCAACTGAAGTGTCTTGCGGTGTTAACACTTTAATGTACTGAAGGTGGTCAGCGTTATCAGTAGTATCTTTTGCAAACATCATAGACGGACCAGCCGATCTTGTATAATCATCGGAGTATCTTGCTAGTCCGATTATTGTTGTTGCAACATCAACTTCACGGTCTATTGATTCAATTTCTTTTCCATCAATGAGATATCTTGCACTTTCAAATAGCGCCATTATGCCGTTATTAACAAAACCGACTCTGACATTTTCGTTATCTGCATATGGTGGATCATTATGAGCAGCATCGTTTGTTACGAGTTTTCCTTCTACTTCAATAAATGCTTCACATGGCAAAAAGTATTTACTGGTATCTTGAACTTGAAGTTCAATTCGCGATCGTAGGTCGGGTTGTATTGCATGATAGGAATAGTATTGATAATCGCGGACGGAATCATCTTTGCGCACTTGGGCTTCCATATCAAGAGCGGGATCAGCTGTTCGTTTAAACATTTTATTAAAATACTAGTGTTTTCAATTGCGAAACTCTTTGTAATCATCGTCGTTTTTGTTTTCGTTTCAAACCACTTCCTGCTATCGCGTTCATGATAGCGCTATCTGTTACCGGTGAAGTCGTCAATGACGACGGAGTCACCGAAGCAGCCAACGACGCTAGTTTTTCTTCCACTGCGCTATTTATTGCTTTGCTGATTTTTGCGGGCATCACTGTAGTTGATGGCAGCACTAGTGGTTTCACCATTCCTGGTTTCTTTCGCACCAATGATGCTATTTTATCTTTCGCAGCAGAAAATGCCTTTCCGGCAAGATTTCCAACGAAATTGATTCCCTTATCACGAATTACATCAATGGCCTTCATTGATAATTGTTTAGCTAATGGCGCCACTTTTGGGGCCATTCTTGTAAATAACCCCGCAATGGTATTGCCGAAACCATCTCCGTAATACGCTCTATAAACAGGCAATCGTGAGTTCACCACGTAGACGCTTACGGGTTTATCATGGTTGTAGTGTATAATCATCTTGTTATAAAACTAGTAGTTTTTCAATTAGTGATCAATTGTTTACATCCATTGGATTTTCATCATAACGTAGGGCGTCTCTGTGATTTTCAACTAATTCAGCAATAAGTTCTCGATATACATCAATGTCCATGATACCGCCGGCAAATAATCGTCTACAGATATCAGCTGCTTCATTAATTATTTCAATGGAGTTGTTTCCAGCTCGCTTTCCTCCGATGAGAACCTCTAACCGTGATATATCACTGAGAATATTACCAGAACATGTCACGGTTGCGTTGAAATCCAAAGGATTTTTAATTGAATATCCTTTTCCGCTTGTTTTCTTAGAACCGGCTTCTGCTTTTATGTCTATTTCTTCCGGGATTGGACCCTCCGTATAACGTGGTGGTTGTAGACCGCCTTTAACCGCAGCTAGAAAGCTATTATAACCAGGGTGCTGCGACGCTTTGATTTTATCCCCGCCGTGTTTCGCTAAATATATTTTTGATGCCCAAGTGTATGTACCTCTTATAAAAAATTTAAACTCGTCTTTTAATAAATGCTCTCTTTTACCCTTTGGAAAATTTTCTCTAGCAAAATCAGCTAATTCGGGATCCGTACGGATTCCTCTAATTTCATTTAATGTTTCGGCTGTAAATATATTCTCAGGTGAATAGTCTTTTCCTCCAGCTGCACCTTGTTGTTCTTCTTCGAGTTCTTCAATTTCTCGTTGAGTTTTTATATCACTAGATAGCTGTTGTATCTCTGCGCGTGTTTGTTCGGTCTCTGCTGCTATCTTTTCAAGCGTATCAAGCAGCGGCGCCTTCTTTACTCGTTCTCGCTCAGGAATATCTCCGTATATCGCTGCTTCAGTTAACTTTTTCACATCTTTGGTCGCACTTGTTATCGGAGTAAACAGTTGTTCACTTGACACAGAAAAGTCAGTCTGCGCTTGTTGTCGTTGTTGAAGTTTCTCGCGAACTCTGTCTCGAATCAGTATAAACTTTTTAATTGCTTCTAGCCGCTCTCGGGCTAATCTAGTTGTAAGCGATTCACCTACCATATAGTGTTTGTGAACTGAGTTTTCAAATGTGAAACTATTACAATTAAAAGCTGAGTTATTAAATAATGTACCATCAAGCTAACGTATCCATCTCCGACAAGGTTAAACTGTACGACGCTATCCGCGAATGTTTCAGAAATAACATCGCTGAGGGTTTCAAAATTGTAATATCTGAGAACGGAAATGAACGATTTTTATTAACGACACGGCAACAACAACAACTACGTGAAAATGGAGGCGTCGCGGTGATTACTTGCTACCACGACCAGATAATCCAGTACGCACATAGCTGCATGAGTAAACCCAAACTGCTGAGTATCATTTCAGGAGAAAATCCTATGTGACAAGTGTAACACTTGTAACAAAAAACGCTAAAAAAAATAAATTTTTTAAATTATTTACTGAAAGCCTAACGCTCACGTGGTTAAGATACGGGTCGCTCCTCGTTTAATATCTTCCTAAGATCACGAACCTTAGAACTAATTTCAGCTCGTTTTTGATACTCTTGGCCGAGCTTTTGACGTATTGCTTCAACGGTGCTAAATAGCGTTATAAATACATCAATATCGTTACCGTACAAACAAGCATAGATGGACTTTTGAATTCCTTTCACGAGTCTGTACATTTTAGGTAAAACATAACGACCCTTACTAGACTGATACTCAATGTCTTCATATTCCGAGGTAATCTTGTCAGCATCGAGATCTTTAGATAATAATACCCCCTTATTTTTTAAAATTGAAATTTCAGCAATTATAGAATTTACATCTTTGATATCCATATTTTTATAAAAATATAATAATATAGTACCTCTAATTATTAAAAAATTTATGGACAGTACAATGCCGTATATCTTCACTCGAGTGTTGTGACAGATTTTAGGCATACATATACTTTAATTAACTTAATTAGGTCCATGTATATGCTGTACTGAAAACCCCATTTGGAAACCCCTTTCGCGTCAAATAACGTGAAAGAGACCCAGAGGTATGTGACAACACGTATCTTTGGAACTCCTTGGGTGCCTGCGCATCCATGTAAGCCCAAGGGGACCCGAAACATACATCTCCGGCGGGAGGCCTAACGTGGCAAACACCATCTTAGACCGCCCAGAAGATATGCTTGAGGTGACGTAATACATGTACTTAATTACCTTAATTAATGGACGGCACAATGCCATATATATCTTCACTCGAGTGTTGTGACAGACTTTAGGCATACATATACTTAATTAAGGATGGTATTTATTCAATGAAACGATTGATGTGGGACGGCACAATGCCATATATATCTTCACTCGAGTGTTGTGACAGATTGTAGGCGTAACATATACTTAATTAAGGATGGATTATAATTCAATGGAACGATTGATGTAGGACGGCACAATGCCATATATATCTTCACTCGAGTGTTGTGACAGATTGTAGGCGTAACATATACTTAATTAACTTAATTAAGGATGGATTATAATTCAATGAAACGATTGGATGGTAATGATGTGGGACGGCACAAGACAGCACAAACATGAAACGACGGGGCAGATTTTCTACGGCCAATTCCAACCAATCAAAAGCAACCAAACTAAATTAACCCGGTTGCATGATTGACAAAACAACCACACGCCCGTGTTAATGGCGTTTGGTTAGTTTGATCGGTCGGAATTGGCCTTCGAAAGCCCCAAGCTTATTACGAGCCGTAATGTATATAAGGCGACTGATACAGCCGCGTCTTTCACGAGTGTGTTATTTTATTTCCTTGAATTACTTATTAATGCTGTTTCACAACATTTAAAACAGCAGATATTTTAAATGAAGCACTAAACAAAATAATACAGTTGTTAAATTCCCTGTTCTATAATTCTCTAGACGAGAGTACATTTATCGATTAAATCACAAAGAGCTGATAACAGAGGAATTTTAACCACACGCCCACCTACGTCAATGAACATAGGTATTGTGTTGCGCTGGATCATAAAGAACGTCTGTACTAAATGGTCTAAACACGCCAATCTACAGGTAACAGGATAGTAAAAAAAAACAAACCCTGGTAGGCAAACTGTTGAAATAATGCAGTTTTTGTTTTCGCAGTATTCATAAATCGATATGGTTGGAATAACAACATGTACACATCCACTGGATCCCACAATCCTCTATCATACACATAAACAACCTGTTTCCGCACAATGTTCAGGTTAACATATGCTATTTTCCCCATTACAGTTACGTGTGCGGCGCCTATAGTCAAGGTAATACAGGTAAATAGCAGACGACTCACTTTCTTTGACGTCATAATACAAGGGAACTTAGTGAGTAGTGTTATGAGTGACGGCGGATTTATCCATAAAGGATTTATCTCCCTTAAATAGTTTTAGGTGTATACGAATTTTATTTTATGACCATTTTTTTTAGACAGAGATGTTTTAATTAAATGTTCTGCAACAAACCGAATTGAAGTCCCACAAATGTCAAAGTATCTACTGGCCTCATTTATCGACTGAAAGCTTCTCTCTTCATTATTTTCTAAATCAAACGATTTAACTCCCCTAGGGCGTTTTGCGTATTTGCCGGTTCTACCTAATTTTGAATTCAGACTTTGTGAGACAGCTTGAAGATTCTCAAGACAATTATCAGTCTTGTTATTATTGATATGATCAATCACAAATCTGTCTTCGATTAATCCGTAAAATGCTTCATAGATGGCTCTGTGACAGAGATATTTCTTCTTCCCAGCTGTAAACATCAAATATCCCATATTATTTACCCATCCAATCGGTTCTCTTAGTCTGCGGTGCCTGACAACACCATCACTGGAGGCTTCGTAATTAACAAGCACTGGGTGAGGTCTGAAATCTTGGCTCATTTATATAATAATATTACTTGTCTAATTTATTATAAATCTCTGGATATAATCTTAAGGGGTTTTTATGATTTTGTCCTTGATTTTATCAAGGACGCTAGGGTCAATAATTCGTTTGTCATAATAGCGTTTTAGTTCTCTGTATCGTTTGCCCCCACAAGCAAGACACAACTGCGATTTTCCTCTAACGCCCACCCCACATTGGAGGCATGGGATGGGACCTTTTGAACCGTTTCTCACGCTTTGCATATGATACCCACAGAATTCGCTCCTGCATGATTTGTTACACGGGGTTGTTGATCCAATCATAAGCCACTTGCAGTGATTCATTATACTATATTTTTCTATTTAAATACTTGTTTTAATTATAACATGGAGGAATTCAAGAGATTATCGAAAATTAAGCCTTGGAGAAATACTAAATTCAATCTCGATAGAGTCTCTGATACACCAAAACGTCTAATCGGTGATAGAACTATACTGAGTAAAATCAGGGAGTGTTTTAATGAATTCTACCGAGACGGTGCAGTATACTGTTGGTCGACTTTTCGAATTATCAATGATGATGTCAATATACCCAACATCGATGCTACTATGAACGATGAAAGAGCAGCTGAGATAATTTCACACCTTGGCGGGAAATCCAAGGGATTTCCAAGGAAGTATTTTTTCAGAATAAAATTCATTATCGAAGTCGAAGGCAAATGGATTATTAGGGATAAATTTGAACCAATCCTCAAGGATAAAAAGACTGTCATTGTAAGTAGAGATTCCAAACCAGGAATTCTAACTGGAATTGACAAGCCATACTACGAGAGATCTTATCCTGTAACAGCAATCGTTTATGGGTTATATCCGTTAAATAATAAACCCGATATCGCAAAACTAGCTCCTATGAAATATTCATCGTTGACTTCGTCAAGGCTCAATTGTGTAGCAACACGGGTAATGGAACACTTCACAAATGCATCCCGAGGAATTAAACTAACTGAACAACGACGAAAAAAAATAACCGAATGGGAACTGACAGTGAAACAGCACGGTGCAAAGATTTCTGATATAGCTAAATTAGAAACATCATTAAGATTCCCAATAACCGTTATGACGATAACCGGAGAAGTTTTATACGAACCGAAATATAACAAAAATGGAGCTCCAATACAAATTATTGATCATAACGAACACGCGTGGACACCTGCAGTAACAATATTTCCACGAGATAGAACCGTGAGATATATCCCCCCGGAATTTTCCGGGGAATTCGTCGAAGATGTTTTTTATAATGAGAAATTATTCGATGCTATTCATGCGTTGTGTAAAGATGATCCTGTGTCAGTGTGGTTACTTAGAAGTGATGAAGATCCCGAAATAGGATTTGATCAATTTGTAAGACCAAATGGTGAATTATATCGCGTTGAAGAATTAGATAACAGAATGAGAAAAATCGCTAATGATTTTTCACCGGAGAGTTTCCATGAAAAACTACTCACGGATAGTTTTACTATTCCATCAGTGGTTGCTCACTTCGCAAGAAAAAAAAACTCATGGCGTCCAACACGAAGTGATTTTCTCGAAGATGTTAAATTGAGTTGCGTCGAATTTAGTCATGGAGGACTGTGGAATAGTAAATACTCACGTGATGGTATGATTTCAATTGATATAGCTGCGTGTTATCCAGGGAGTTTTCTAGGATATGGAGAAGCCGCAGAGTACTTTAAACGATTTGGACACCCCACGCATGAAATGACTCGTGTTGCGATTAATGGACCATTACCTGATTTTGATTTAACCGGATTCGCTCGTGTGATATCATTCGAATTCGCTACGGGGTTACATCCGTGTAATTATGTTTGGCTTGGTAGACATATATCTGAAAAGGCCTGGATGCCAATAGTGTTACTACGATATATGATTGATTGTGAGATGTTACAATCGTTGATTGTTTCCGAAGCTATTATATGCTATCGAGCTCAGAAAGAAGTTTGGCTACCACAATCCGATCTAGATCGTATAATTAGCGAACAGCGAAAACAGTTTCCAAATGAAAATTCGACGAATTTAAGCGAGGAAGAAGTCATGAATTGGTCTAAAAAGTTATTTGAAATTAAAAAAGAACAAGCAAAAGATTTTGGACGAAGAATAATCGGTAAATTTACCCAGGGTGGACGATACGACAATGCAAAATATTCCTCGCGGTTGATCATAGACATCGCTGAATACGATTTTATTGTAGCGGATTTAACGAAACAGGGAAAACTTGTAAATCGTAAAGACGCTTTTCTATCCAATGGTGAGAAATTAGGTACGGTTGTTACCTATTGTGATGGATATATTAAACAATATACGCATTTGAGAAGTTATATGCTAGCCTATGCTTGTATTAATCTATTTTCGATGATAAATAGATTTCCAGATACCGCAGTTAGAGTAGCCACTGATTCTATTTATATCCACGAGAAATACAAATCAGCTGTAGCGGCATTCACAGATCCCGAGGAAGCGTGGGGGCGTTGGCGATTTAAAAAGGAAACGCTACATGAGTATTGTGAATCGGCAGATGTTACCATGGATGAAAAGTACTTAAAGTGTGATAAGATTCAATCAGAATTTTCTAATGCACCACCGGTATCTGATCCAATATGTAGATACAAGACAGTTTATTTAAACGGTTGTGGTGGGTCAGGAAAGACAACTCGTGCAATTGAATTATATCGTCGGTCAAACATGATTGTGTTAACACCGACCCACAGACTCGCCAGAGAGATGATACAGCGAGGGGTAAATGCATGTACTTATCACAGTTTCTTTCGATGGAAAGGCGATGAATGGACTCCTGATCGAATGGGCGAAAAATTCATTCCTGAAATCATAATTTGGGATGAAATATGCACGGTATCGTTGAGAGTATTACAAACATTTCTCGAATGGTTGTTAAACAAAAACACAAAAGTCGTCATGTGCGGGGATCACGGCCAACCACCACCATTTGTTGCTGGATCTCCACATGAATGGCTAATGGGTTTTGTAGACTACTATGAAGAAATTACTACTGATCATAGATCACTTGATGAACAATTACGCGAGTTCAAAACGCTAATTAGATTACAACCGGATAAAATCCAATGTGAAATAGCGCGTGAAATAATTTCAGAAACTCCCATAAATGATTTTTGGGAAACGTGGAGACCAAACGATTTGATAGTAGCAAGTAGAAAAATAGTCAGAGACATACTTCAGATGAAGTTATTTGAATTGCATAAAGAAAAATTTGCAACACTTCCAGTACCGTTGTGTTATAGGCCTTCGGATACACGAAAACAGAATATAGAAGTTGATATTCCAGGGAAGGATGAAAAGCAGATTCTCGTGTTAAATGATATTGTGCTGGTTGATATCAGCGTCGTTGAAGATGCATTGCGTGCTAATAAATCCCCATGGACGCTAGGATACGCAGCGACGATACATTCTTCACAGGGGTTGACTATATCGGATACAATTGTTTGGATGGTGGATAATCACATCGAATGGTCGAATTTAGTCTATCTTGCAGTATCCAGAGTACGAAAAATAAATCAACTTCGAAGAGTTGTCCTGGATGATAATGACACTACAATGGATGATGCTAGCATCGTTGATGTTAAAGTTATTGATAAAAACCTCTCCGGTTACAAACAACAAGACAAAAACAAACAACGAGAATTTGACATTGATGCTGAATTAATAATTACGCTGAAGCAACAACAGAATAATCACTGCGCGAGTTGCAATTGTATAATGCGTTGGCAGTATTGGGATAAAGATCCTCGCCAATTTACCGTAGACAGAAAGAATAGCAGCATTGGTCATTTCAGAAACAATGTGATGTTGACTTGTCTTGAGTGCAACAGACGAAGGGGTGCTAGTTAAGACCACGCGGTGGTAATTGAGTATCCTCGGGAATTACCTGTAGTTGTTGTCGAGTAAATTCTCGCTGAGGAGCAGTTGAATCCAGTTTATAGATTGGAGGTCTACCAGTAGATCGTGTTATACCGGAAATCTTATGCGTAGTGACGCTCCAAATAGGATCGGTAGCTCTTTTTTTACCACCCTCAAGCTCTCCTGGTTCGTATAAATACCTAATAGTGACATTACTACCAAGAATTGGTTGGGAAACGCTAGCGTTTCTAGAAATTTTTTTGGGTGAAATTCCTTGGATTTCCATTTTTGGTATAGACGCTTTCTTAATCGCGTTGACAGGTTTCATGTTAATTGTTCGAGTAATCTCATTATTGAGCGCGGTAATCACAGCTGGTAATCTCTTAACCCATTCACGGGATCTTTTATCCTGAATAAACTCCTTCGCGTATTGATATCCAAATAACCGTTCAGCAAGAGTCCGATTAAATCGTTCAACAATTGCCTGATCGCGATGTAGTGCAGTATGTCCTTGTCTGATGGTGACATTATGATGTTTCATCGCTGATAACACTGCACCCTGAAATTCCTTGCCAGGATCAACTTGTAACAGATTCGGCCAACGCAGAGGACCCTTTCGATAAATCTTTTCAAATGCAGAAGCTACTGAAGTAGCTGACTTTGTTTTTAGCGGTTCTGCTTGTTTGTATCGACTCGCAACGTCAACTACGGTTAGCGCGTATTTGTAACCGTTGTCATGTGGTAAAAACAATAAATCAGCTTGATGAACTTCATTGGGTCCGGTAACATCAAAATGCGAGAAATTGATTTGTTTAGGCGGTGGTAGATAAATTTGCCATATAGCCTGTTTGGATAACCAATTAGCCGCAGTGGCCTTTTTCACTTTTGCGGCGTTGGCGAGTTTATTGATTGCAGCGTTACCCCTCCAGTATCCTTTTGGAGAATAATAAATTGATTCCATATTATTAATTACCGGCACCTAACATCAATTTACCTTTCATAGCTGATTTTACCAACCACGAAGCCAACTTTTCTTTAAAAGATTTATCAGGAATAGCATTTAACGCATGAATTAATTTCACATCCGCGAGATGCCTGTTTTGCAGATTGCTGCTTTTATATGCAACATCATGAAGGTGACAGGCTTTATCAATGGCGTTTATTGGTTCTTCACCACGTCGGGGTTGATTTTGATCATCAAGTCTGATATCTAATCGTGTTCCGGGGCCACAGTAGCTATATCCTGGAAGGTGCTTTTCTCCAGGGAGCTTTGCCAATTTGGCTGCGATATCACCTCCTCGTTTTTTAAAACATCATTTCCTGCAGATCTCATAGACAAAAATCTAAATTTCTTTGTACCACATTGCACGCATTTACCAGAAAGCGCTGATCGGTTATTTCTAGTTGTAATCGTCGTCAAGTCATCTGTGCCAGTACGCGTTTTACACTTCACACAATATAGATCCATAATTTATGTATAGAAATATGGATATAATTGATTTTTCAGCGACTAAAACAAAAGAACCAGTTAAGCATCATGTAGCACTACCAAACTCTATCCGCGCAATTATAATCGGGCCATCTGGATCCGGTAAAACGCAATTGTTGCTCAATTTAATAATGAGATGGATGAAATGGGATAAGTTGTATTTAGTTGCTCCTAGCGTAGATGATCAACGATGCTATGAAGTGCTAAAAGATTTTAACGAGAATGCATCAGAAATTAAGGGTGAAAACGCCATTGATTTTATAACTGATATTGACGAGGCGCCATCCGTGGATGACTTTGATGGGTACATTAACAATTTAGTCGTATACGACGATGTGATGTTAGACAATCAAAAAAACCCAGCTAGGATCTTTTCCAGAGGCAGGCATAAAAACACTGACGTGATATATGTCACTCAACGCTACACTCAGATTCCAAAAGTGATCAGAGATAACTGCAATATGCTTGCTGTATTCAACGGAGTTGATACTCATACTCTTAGAAATATTTGGCAGACATGGTGTTCCGATATGGACTTCAATCAATTTAAAAATTTCTTTAGTAACGCTCAGTCGACTCCGCACGGATTTATAACAATAAATTTACATGATCCTCGGACACGATATCGTATCGGACTGGATCAAATATTTGGTTAACCCAAAACTGAAAGCTTTAGCAGCAGAGAGGGTGAATGACAACGACGTTGGCGTATATAAGGAAATCTTATTTTATCGAATAGACGCCATTTTTTTTTACTATTTGGCAGAAGCCTTAGATCATCGAATCGACGCCTCTACAAGGTTGTAGGGTTCACCCTCTCTGCTGCTGTCATTCATCTAAATTTAGAATTACAATCAGAAACACATTTCGGCTATTTATAGCTACTCGAGTATATTTTTATGTATATGTGCTATGATTATTTTGTTTTGTTTGTTTGATTAGGATTTTTAAGGTCGGTTTAAAAAAATTCGGTCATATCACTACGATATCTTCAGTGTGGCAGTTTATAGTGATAACTAGCACTGAGGCATCATGCATGCCGCAAACATGTAGCATGATATGCCTACACAGTCACATTATCCTGACACCAGGCCGACCAGTCCTAATACTAACCTCTCTTAATGCTGAGTGCCAAGCGAGGCAGCTGTTAGTACCACTTTCTTTTATATAAATCTTTTGTATGACTCGGCCGGGAATCGAACCCACGATCTCTCGCATCAGACTAGGCCACGGTAATACATGGTAATTTCTGTATACTTAAACGGTATCATCTTGATACACACGAGGTGGATTAAATGTATTATATAAAGAGACTGATATTTTAATAGAAGAAATAAGTTGAATCCTTGTATGTTACAATCCCTTTCGTCATATAAATTTGAGTCCACAAAATATTTTAATTTATGCTATATTAAAACAAATACTCAATACACAATAACAGTATTAATGTGCGCATACGAGACAGCACAGCACAGCGCACTCAGCACTAGTTTAAAAATAATTGTCGTTTTGGTCTACTTAAAATTAAAATTTCAAATCATGTTGTGAATGAAAGCGCATTGCAAAAACTTTTAGTTTTGGTCTGGAATGGATGGGTTGTGTTTTTACGTTGATCCATCTCATTGCTGCTTTTCTTATTATGATGGACTGGATAAATGTGTCATTTCAGTGCCGTATGGATGATGCTATTTCAGTTGGGAATGCACTAAAATTCCAGAACAGTTTCTATGTGTATCAGGTTTTGAAGGATATGTCCTTTGGATTTGAAGAACAAACTATGAAAGTACATTTTAAGGACATTTAAGATGCATAAATGTACGTATATGTTTTACCATTTTTATGGCAGCTAAAGAAGACATATGTTTATGCCATGTCACTTGCTTCTTGCTGTTGGAGGGATACAAATTATGATCTGTATCATACAGTTTTTGTCTTTTATCGCCAGCCGAACATAATATCAATATAGTTAAACGGGGAAAACTGCAGGGCAGCTGGGATGTGACATTCCAGCGGAAATAATACCTTTTTGTCGTGTTGGCCTATTGGCTCTGAGGCTCTTAGTTTCCTACCAAAACCTTCAGTTGCATTTTTTCTCAAATCATGTGAGATTCATAGTATGGTACGTCTCTGATAGCCCTTGACGACCGACAACTTTAGTTATGAGATACGGATCCTGCGTATGCCTGGAAAATTACTATCGCCACCTACACCATACTATTTTGGTTTAAAAACGAAGTTTGCACGGTATCATTTTCATTCCTTTAAGCTTTCACCTTGGATATATCGTGAATACCATGTAAGCTCGTTTTGCGGAAGAAATATTGATTATTAATCAATACGTCTATAGCATTTTATACTTTTATATTCTTCAGTTACTTGAATTTTTATTGTACCAGCGATTACATTTATATGGCCGAAAAATAGGGAAACTAATAAATAATATTTTGTTGTTATTGTTGCTGGTGCTGTTTCTGCCTAAATGTTTATTCTGTGTTTGGAATACAAACACTCACTCTCTTTCTTTCGAACTGCACAGTTCTATTTGTACCACCAATTACATTGTGCACCTGAAATCCTTCAAAGAATGGCATCCACAATTAAAACAGAGACCCACCTACCCAGTATTATATTACTTTTGTACCTACTGCATTGTCTTGCGTTCAGTTAAAAAAAAGTAGTCTGAAGCGATGAAAGATTTTAGAGCAGTTCAAAGGAGAGAGTAATTGTAATCTAGTACTATAAAACCATATACTGTTGTGGTCTAATTGTCTTAGTACCATGGTGCACTCGCTGTTATTGGTTCAGGCGATAAACCAACAAGTTTCGTTTGTGGAGGTGCGTTTGAAAACTCTCGCTAGGAAGGAGCATGCTAAGTGGTACCCCGATTGTAATTTTCTTAAACTGTGTCAAAGACAGGATATTACGAACGGAGTTAATCTACGATCAAAGACCTTCAAAATATAGCAATGCAACCTTGAAATGGAGAGATCTAGCAGTGTCACCATCAATATTAGAGGCCACACAGGTTGCAAATAAAGACACGATAGATTGTCATGCAGCACAAGTAGTGGGATTTGATTTAGATACGATTGTGTAAGCAATACAGATATGCACAAATATAAAAAGGTTAGTTTTCAGGTCACAGTTATATGTATGCCCATTTAATATAAAAGAGAAATTAGACACGACCTTCATGTATTAACTGGAATATTGGATGATGCATAACAATAAAAACCATACATTTTACTATACAACCTAGCGACGATGTGGAATATATGGAAAATAAAAAAAAACATCAGCTTTTCATAGTCACTGTATAATCGAATGTGCCATGATATTAAAAATATTTTATTATGCATTGTAAGTTATAAAGTGTCAACCTTTCATTCATGAATAAAATAATTATTTTGTACTACCGAAACGAAACAAATTAAAACACAATTCCGTTTTATTTCAGGGCATACCTTCATATCGGCCACATATAATAAAGATATAATATTGGAAATTGAAAATGCCGATATAACACCGAGAAACAATCCAGACCCTTGGAATAATGCTTTTGGTGCTCATATTATTTTTGACAAGGTCAATGACTGTATTAGAGGAGAACAGACTGGCAACATCATCGACCAATTAGGAGACAGCAACCGTGGGGATGAACATAAAACATTATCCCACCTTGAGACAACCTTACTATTTCTCTCAATCTACAGTGTGAATGCAAGACCAGATAACTTGTAAGATCTGCAGGTATAACGACGGCTGCATCGTGTTTATACCATGTTGCAATATTTTTCCTTAACTGAATGTCACCCAACATTAGGAAGATGCCCCGCATGCAAATACTGTAGTTGATGTAGGGCACTTCACGGCCATGCATTCCATAAATACTTTCATATACGTATTGCTGATGAAATCACCTACTGTTAGAACGATAAGCTGCTTTTTTTCTAACTGTTTATGCCAGTTGTGTAGTTTATCTTGTAATGATAATTTTTGACGGTCAACACTATTTACGTGACATTAAAAGTTCAGAAATATCGCAATTCAACGATCTAAACCGAATACTCAGTTTTGTACTTGTGTTCTTTACGTGTTAATGTTTCCTATATGCACAACTTGTTTTCTTTCTAAGCAAGTTGTATGCAGAATTTTCATCAAAATAAAATCGATGATATCTGACTCATATTTGAAAGCAAGAAGCCGCAGTAAAATCTCAGTTGTTGACATTAAAGACATTTGAGCCGATTTGTATTTTGTATCATTACAATCAAATTGTATCAGTGGGAATTGTACATATAATGTTCGAGTTAATTTACTTTCAAAATTTGCAAGACAATATTGATAATATCGTTTAATTACGAGATCAAAAGTATACTTTAAAGGGTGTTCATACTGACTTGAAATTAACAGTGAGAAATTACCAGATATAGTGGTCAGTATATCCCTCCCCACTGATGGCAGTCTACTAGGGCCAATGACAGGTTCCTCCAAGATCGAAAAAATAAATATTCTTATAAAAACGTGGTTCCTTAAACCTCATGAAATATTTTAGCTCGATACCCTAAATAAAAAGTCGATAATTTTGAATCCTAAAATGAAATATCTAAACAATCCTCACAATCACAAAACAAAATTCAAAAGTTCAAATCACACTGAATTTCAAAATACAGACAAGAGCATATATCTTTTCCAAATTGTTGTTGTTGAAAAAAAGAAATTCCGTAGTAAGTGATGTATAACAGGTGATAGGTAGCACAAAGAACTCAGTCTATTTTACCTGTGAAGATACTTAGAGAGCCTCACACACCGACTTCCTTTTAACGGAAGATGTCACATGACGTGATGTAAACCAGTTTGTAGCACAAAGATTTCTGTAGCACCCAGGTAGTGTGCATGGTTTTTAAAGCATCTACCAGGACCTACCGGTATTCAATTTTTCAATATCTCTCCCATTTCCAGCCCTGTTCAAAGGACATGTGGCATATCTTGACATTGATCACCCTAATTCAGGCGCTTTCCGCGTGCAGTGACTTTAACAGGCTCGTACCCAAAGGATCTCTAAAAAAAAAAACACCGGATATAGCGCAGACTCGAGCAAACTGTCCACAACCGTCCATATATTCTCCCTTTCCCCCAACCAAACGAAGATCGTTACCGGGAAGTTTTGAGTGCTGGACAATCAAGGTTACCCCCATGTGGTGTACAATTGGTGGTAGGAAATGTTTTAAACCGACTAATACCACAGTGGCCTCTAAACGGTTCAGATGTAGTGTAGACTTATTTAAGTTGTTTAGACCGTCTGCGCAGAGGTTCCGCCCTTCCTTCCTCTGATAGAAAATCGTTAGCAAGATATTTGACATTAACTGCTGGAGTGACTAGAGTTTGCACAAAGAAGTTATGTGCAGCAGATGATAGCACAGTAACCCCAATCGGCCCTAGTTTGGTTTAGTCCCGTTTGAATTATAGGTATGGACTTAATGAATGTTCCCTCTTACTCTCTCATTATGTTGTTGAAGGAAATAACGTCGTCATAATTTGATACTGATTGTGTGTAAAACAAGAGTTTTATCCTGGAAGTGTCTTACATCAGATGGTAATCGAAGGACTCTTAAAAGTTACAAATATAGTGTACACCCCTTGAAATCATCCAACATAGCCCCCCACCCCCCCCATTTTATTTCTACCCTTCTAGCAATGAATTTATGTTACCGGGATGTTTCAGACTGCTTGCTGGATATGTTTGACCAATAAGAGCTCGAGGCAGATTCGAGGCGATATTCATGGGAAATCAAAAGTTTTCGGGTTAAAATGACCTGCTACTAATGTATTCGTGTCGCAAAACCGCACATTGATCAAATTATCTCTCCGGCATGAACTGTGTGTTAGCAATGTAACGTACATATATGTTTCTTTAAATATCAAGATCAAGATCAAGATCAAGATCAAGATCAAGAGAGAGAGAGAGAGAGAGAGAGAGAGAGAGAATAAGAATTTGTTGATTTCGTTATTAGTAAAGATCGACGAGAATAATCCTACCGAGCTTAACAAATATCTACAGGATTTCTTTTCGTTTATTTAATTGTTTATTTTATATCCTGTTCTTATCCACGTTAATTTACACGAGTCTTGAAATAAATGAAATTTTAGTGTTTTTAAGTAACCTGCAATGTAAGCTTTAAGCATGATGTTCTTACGACTTTGTCTTTCGGTCCATTCCAACAACAAATTAGGATATGAATTCTAGCCCTTCAATATTACTGAACGAGGTTTGGGTGGTGATACAAATAAAATAATAAATTTTGGTAATGGCAAACCGTTAAATTCTTTACATTTTTTTCTGATGGGGCAACACTTTTTTGAATCACTTAGAAAGAGCGTTGTTTATTTCTCTGATTTTATAATCGTAATTTAAGTTTATCATATTTTCCGAATTGAGGGAGAATTGTATTTTCTCAAGACATTTTAGAGACTCCCACTCCAGGATTTATTCTAGAAAGTTATTGACACTGCACCCCTCTTTACTTCTAAAAAATATTGCCTTTTGATATTCAATGTTCATGCGATGTTCAAAAGTTATTTATAGATCCGTTCATTGTATACCTTGTGTTCCTATTCATGACGTTGCAATATTGAGCAATACAAGGGTTGTGTTATGAAATGTTTTTGTTATGTAGTATGTTGTGATTAGCTTTTCATAACCTTCTTCTCATTTCTTGCTATGAGAAGGAATTACTCGTATGTTAAGGAGCGTCAATGGTGTAGATACGGCTACATCTTTGAGAGAGAGAGAGAAAGAGAGAATTCAGGCTCTCTTAAAAGGAGCGTCAATATCTATGGTGGTAGAGAGAGAGAGAAGAAAGAATTCAGGCTCTCTTAAAAGCGTGCTGCCACGATGATAAGACAGCTACACTGAAATGATATTCGCCAGCTACCAGCTATATCTGAAATGATAGCCGCCGCCGCGATGATAAACCAGCTGCACTGCATCTGCAATGAGAAGACAAACATCTATTTTCTTTGTCGGTACGGAACTGACCTTTATTTAATTAAACAACACAAATATATTGACTACATTCTAGAAACGCATCTAAAAACTTTATAATAAAAGTTCATGCAATACATATTATATTTTCCTTTTTCCAGCTTTCCAACTTCATTTATTCGTATAACTTCTACTTTTTAGAATATTATACAAATAGTTAATTTCAATCATTTTCAAGATAGCCAAGATATAAAAATGTAATGACCATAATTAGTGTAACAATTAATTTAAAGAAATGCATTTTACTAATTTTAAAATAGAATACTGATTTAGAATATATTGCTAGATAATATTCTTTCTTACTTAAAGAATACTTTATTTCAATATTAAATCGAAACATGAAGTTGGTAGCAATCTCAACCTTACAATAAAAAGTACATACATATAATTAAATATAAATTATTTAGAACATTTAAACATTCCGTTGCAATATATTATAAATAAAAGTATTAAGTGAACAATGTTGTTACTATTAAAATCTCAACATTAAAAATACTTATTTCTAGAGAAGTTACGACATATACAATTATTTTACCTGCAATGAGAAGACAAACATCTATTTTCTTTGTCGGTTCGGAATTGACCTGACCCTTAAATGCGTGGTCTATTTATATGCATCCTGTGTCAGGTTAACGTACCGTTGGAAAAAGATGTTCATTCTCATCAGGTAAAAATCAGTTTCTCCTGGTCAAAACCGGCTTAATTTGACGTCATCTGACATAAGGTACAACTCAGATTTGTAGTTCGTTTGGCACTAGTTAGATCCAAATATGATAATTCCTTAAATTTTCTAAACCAGGAACAAGTTAAAATATTAAGCCAGCTGTAATGTCTGTCAATCTTTAGATAAGAACCATTTTGTAGAAACGACTGTCCATCATTAGTTAAGAACCATTCTGTATATACGTCAGTACGGAAGTTTGTTCTACTTTTTTATTAACCGAATTAGACTCTTTGCCAATGCCTGGTTTTACGGAATATATGTTTCACTGATAAGACTTAGAAGCTGACTGACTTTTGCTTTATAACCTATTTCCACACAATAATGTACATTCGTATAGCTAATGATTTAAGTTGCCAACGTTTTGCTATAAATGCATAAAACATTGCTTTAATAATACAATTTAAAGAAAATAGTAATCTTACTAATTTTACTAAAAAATCAATTCATAATAGTTGTACTGAATTTTTTCTGACGTTACGTTTCACATATATTGCGTAATACGCATCGTATATAAGTACCGGCGCAACAATGATCAAAGATCGATGTGACGTCCTTGCAATAGCTAAGCATGTGTCTTGATGTTTTATATCGTATCGCTACAATTTATTCACTCTCATTAAATCATAAATATTTATTATTTTCATAATGAATATTCTTATGTTCAAAATTGATACGACACTTGAAGCTTACAATTGCACAACATG